>BGZK01000624.1:0-334520 GCA_005406025.1 Eumeta japonica | reverse complement strand
GTCAACTTGACCAATGCACAGACTGAAACGATGTACAAATATTTCGAGGAATACGACAAATTGGAAGAGGAACACGGCCTCAGGCAGGTCAATGGATTTAAAGAACTAAACGGATGCAACAACGAGTCTTGCCTGTTTCGCACCGATGCTTATAAAACGCACGAACTGACTAAGGTGAGTCGTCGATTGAAATCAATTATAGTCACGGTAAACAAATATCTGATGTTGAAATTAAACGCGACGACCTTGGGCAAGTTTTAATGTGATCCAATCCAGAAGTCAGTATTTTTAAGATGTGTTCGTTTAAAAAAACGTTTAAAATGAAAAATATAACGCTTTAAAAGTACGTGAATAAATATGCATATAAACTATTTATTTTCATTGCTTTGGCATAATAATTCGATATATGTTCAATGTCTTTTTTCTGAGATGTTACCTTGCCGGGTCGACTACTTTCCCGCGGAATTTTCTATTCATTAATCGTTTCTGGAATTGTTGGTGCCGTTTACGAGAGCGCTATTACAAACTGCCAAACAAGCTAACTCTATAACTATATCTAACCCTATAAGATTCCAGATGTAGTTATTTCTTATTAATAAAAGCTGTTAAATGTATCCACATGGATTTGATATCTCCAAGGATATTTTTCTATTAACTTATAATTTATTATTATTTTTGCATATTCAATTTTTTATACAAATCGTTGGTTCACAATTACAGGGTTCTTTCTTTGTCATATGACCTGTAATTTGTGTAAATAAATATTAAAGATCAAATGTACAATAACTCTATAAGAAACATAGCACAAATTATTTATTTTATAGTTGGTTAGATATAAGTTCCGCCATTGTAGGTATATAAACTTCAATATTTGTTGTACAAAAAACTATTATAATGAAACAAAAAATTGCGTAGAACTTGTTTTCCTCAAGATGATTTGAAAAACGTTCAAAAAAATAACATCATTTTTCAACGTTTTATCGATATAATATAGTTTTTAGGTAAACAAGAATTACCTGTTCAAGGACATGATGAAACAATCTCTTCGTTAAATAAAGGAAATTACTTAGAAACGATAGTTTTGTTATCGAAATATGATGGTATTTTCGAAAGTTATTTACAAAGTTCTACTCAGTCTTTTCGGCCTTATACACTAGGGTTCAAAATTATTTAATTGATAGTATTCCATAGAGAGCAAAATTAAAAAAATAAATACACGATACTAATTTTATGGTGATTATTATTTATGAAACGTCGGAGGTTAGCGGAAGGGAGCAGCTCGTAGTTACATTGCGATATTTTTTAGATTTAAAAGTAGTCGACCGATTTATAAAACACGCGAATCTCAATACTATTTCACTGAGTTCAGCACTCTTACGCATCCTCGAAGAATATGACTGCTTATCCAAAATAATAGCTCAAACATATGATGGCTTAGTAGTTGTCTTCTGAGCGAAACGGTGTCTAAGCTAAAATTAAGGAACTTTGTTCATTAACTCTTTTTGTTTTATATTATGCTCATATTCAATTAGATTTTTTCTAAATTATGTCAACGAGCTGAGCGAATTTTCAGTATTATTAAAAGCGTAACGAATTTTTTTTTCAATATAGAAGGAAACAATTAGCTCATTACGGCCAATTCACCAAAATGTCACGTGTTCTAGAAACATGTTGGTCTTACGATTTGCGTATCATAAACATGAGACATTGATACATTGATTCAAGCCCACGTTATTCTTGGATAGTTTAAGAGAATGTAACTTTATCTTTTTTATTGGATGTTTTTGATAATATTTTCATAGAAACATATATTCTTTACGAAACACCGTACAAGAAAATTTTTGAAATAGCTTTCTGCGTGCAGTAGATTAATGACTTTAAAATAATGGTAGAAAATTTGATTTAAAATTTTTGGACATCTGTAATAACACTGTGAGTTCTTGTAGCCAGCCTAAAAAAAACGAAATATAAAAAAATATAATATCACATTCTTAGCAAGCAATAGCTGAACTTTTCATAGGATTTAGCGGTTGATTGCCTATCCTGTCTCAAATTCCTATGATCGCCACTGGTGCTGTAGTAGAACCATGATAGCTTCACGAAAACGCGCTGTTTCTGCCGGTAAGATACACCAATCTCACATAATACAAACGTGAAGTAACAACAGAAACAGAAAAATGTCCGTTCATATTGCAAACAGAAAATTTACTTAAAAAAAAAATACTGACTTCGAAAAAATTACGAACACAGTAAAACTATTTACTCGAATTTCATGTTTCACATAGAACTTTGTGAAACCCTAAAGAAATATTTCTATATTAAATGGATCTATGTCAAACATAAAATCTTGTAAAATTGTTTTTCGTATAAAATCAACTTAGAACTTGCTTCAAATGGGCTTTTCTCGTAAATTGATGGAGCTATGTGACATTCATAAATCATCAATGCAAAAATTGTAACGTAGAACCTTATAATAGTGAGTCAATGAAATATGAAATAAAAAAAAAAACTATTTAACGACTGACAAGTATTTCATTACGTCGTGTGGTAATTAAAAAAAAGAAAACCATCACGCGAATATTCAATATTATATAATTATGTACTTATATTCAAAATTTAATCGTACTTCAACCTAATACAATTATATTTGACAAGGGCCATAACCCTGATTTTTGTTTAAGGGCTGCGAATGAAGATTAAGACAATTAAAAAAATAAGAAACAATTACACTTCTTTTTCTAATTGTGGGAACTCAAGGTTTGAGTATTAACTCGAACATTGAGTTACCACACATTTCGCACTCATTAAACAATGTAAAAAATTTTGTTAATGATATTTAGAAATATAATAACATCAGATTATAATATCAAAACTTTAAATCTGGATTTCAGTCAAAATTTAAAACATTTATTAATTTATATTTTAATTTAATACGATTTTATAGAAAAAATGAAAATACATGTCTAACCAAAGCATAAATTAGCATAGGCTTGGGCATAAGTAACGGACATCAAAATAAAGTCATCAAAGTCATGATATCATTAAACTTAGAATAAGTATGGATATTCCTGCGTTCATACGTAACGCATTACGTATTCAATCATGTTAGAATAAAATGAATTTGTATTGACATTATATGTGTTACCCAGGAAGGCATTCTGGTGGTCGAAAATATCGATGCGCCTATCCAAAAACTCGACGTAGACCGTTACTGCATCGACGTTATGCTTTACGTGAACGAGAAGACGGGCGAAAAGACGGTCGGCCGCGAAGCCTACTTCCGTGGTAGAGTTTACCATAAAGTTGAAGAATACGCACAGAATTATATAGGTATGTTTGGCATTAAGATTTATTGGATCTGGTAATAATAGTCATTGGTAGCTCTATAAGGCTCATTCTAACGGCGCTCGTATTAGCAAACGAGATTTCGCCTGTGGTTTCGCCTACGTGGACATAGAATGAATTTCTTCATCTTCTACATTCACCGATCACACTTACAGTAAGTATATATACTGTAGTAGATGAGCTAGGAGTAGGTGGCATGTGAGGAATCCGGCCTCCGTGCTTAGTCTCAAGTATGTGGGGTTCCCGTGGTAGTTGAAATTTAATTGTCGAATATTAGAGGATATATAAAATACAATACAAGAGGATAGGGAGTAGAGAGTGTGAGGAAGAAAAAAGTCGACGAGGGCTCACGCCCAAGTCCTTGTTATATACGTAGTTGTTAAATACGATAAATTGGGTATGCACCAAATTGGTGAGCAAGAATATTGAAGAACCGATTAATAAACAGATCTGGGTTCTCCTCACCTTTTATTTAAAGAATTGAAGTCCCTTAACACCATCAAAGGTTCCGAGGGATTCCGTCAGAGCTACGATCTACTGTGGTAGAGTTATTATGGCCACATGTCACTATATATTTACAACAAACAAAAAATCGAAATTGGTTCACAATTGACGAAACTATCCCTGAACATATGAAAAGAATATACATACAGGCGAACATAGGACCTCCTCCTTTTTTGATATCGATTAAAAAAAGAAAGGAATTCGTTCTATAATAAAGCGAGCAAAGCTGCGGGCAATGTGTAATATATACTGATTAATGTTCATTATAATTATGTCTCATACGTATATTTATTAGAAGGTTTAGTGATTTTTGCGCGCTATGCGTTCAGACTAACCGACAAACAGAGAAAACAAATCTGAAAAAGCTTTGACTGTTCAGGCCATCCCTAAAATATTCCGCTATAATATTTATCAATGCGTTTTTGAGCGCCTTCAGTTCAAAAATTCCAAAAATGGTTAGCTCTGCAGAAACTTGTTACTAGTTTCGAGCTTAAAGCATTCAAAAATGTAAATAATAGTAAAATTTTGTGCTTTTTCGAGCTCTTCGGCCTCCAAAATTGTTCAACTGTTTGTAGATTATCAGCCATTTTCTGTTTGAAGAATTAATGTAAGCTTCTCGCACATGCCTTATCGAGTCGAAATTCGGTATACTGTTAGTTCAATGAATTAGAAAAGTACTTAACTTTATAACATAGTACATATCGTACGATATTAGAGAACTTGAACTAATACTGTAGTATCATCTGTAATTTACAGGATATCCAAATCCTCCTCCAAGTTACTGCAGAGATATCGTGTTTGGACTCATAAGAATGGTCTCAACTAATTGATTAATTGTAATCTACTAGTTGAGACCACTCTAATGAGCTGTCTATCTAGGAATGGACGGAACTAGTCTGTTTATAAGCAGACTAGTTCCGCACGCGACTCCACCCATGCGCACAGTATTAATTCCATCATCTTGCGTATTGACCGAATATGCTCTCAATCGTGATCCCGATTACTACCCCGTTCTCTATTCTGATCCCGTTCCTGCTTACGACGCCGATTTGTCTCCCTATTGATTCTGGTAGCGTCCTGCTTTTGATTCCATGGCCAGTCTTGATCTATATAGATTTCTATATAGATTATGGTCACTTAATGTTCCGACGCTGAAAACAGTAAGCTACGATGGTGTGCGGTACGGAGAACAAATTACGAACGTGGGAAACAGTTTAAAAGGATCTAGTAATTAATGATTACTATTTGTTAAAACAGAGTGGAGTCATGAGTACAGTATAATGTGGATGGCGTAGTATGCTACAGAGTAAAAAATCAAAATAATGGTAGAATATATTCATATTTTTATTGCATTTTGATTACTGATTGTAAAAATCAGATCTGCATAGTATTTTAAGCACTAAAATAATGTTACGTAAATGGTTCGTAGATTGAGATCAGACGAAAGGAAACGAGTAGAACGCAGAAGTCATATAAATCACCACTTGTCGTTATCGCACTTGAATTGTGGATGCTCTGATTGCACAAATAAAACTCTCTCCTGCTCTCCGGCCTGGCCTTCCGGAAAGATCTGAAATTAGCAAGTCGTGAACATGTAACGTTTGGCATAAACAGACAAGATTTTTTGCCTCTCGGAAATTCCATTCTACAAAATATATCTATTTAAAATACACAAACATCAAAAGCACCGACTTCGGACAGCCGGTCGTTTACGGTCAGAAAATTCTATATTAAATTACAGAAGTATTTTTCAATAGGAGAATTTTTTGTGGATCTAATTTTAGCTTACAAGCGTAGTTCTTAATAATATTTACTATTTCACTAAAGCCCATCTATCATGAGGATTATTAAACAGGTTTATTTGGTTGAGTTCACAAATAGCTGAATCTTGCAAGCTTTTTATACGATTCAAGACCTCTTGAACTTACCCTTAAACCGGCTTTTTCTACTATGTTCATTAGCTATTTATGGACAGGTATCGATCATAGCGTGTCTGCTAACGATATGAATATTAAGCTTAATAAGCAGAAAATTAAATAAAAAAATTTGGGAACCCCTAACAAAAAAAATACCTTTAAAAATTAAAAAAATATACATATTAGCCCTTTGAACTCAAAAATAGTTAAGCACTGGTTAGAATTTTAATCCAAGTGACATGGTATTGGGGGACCGTTAAGTTGATAATTAAAATAACAAAATATAAGTTATACAATATGAATTTTAATATAATGAGTAAGCTACTTAGGTATAGTAAGTAAATATGAAGACATCAGAGCTTATTGTTGAGGCTAAGTTAAACTTAGTTTGATTAAGATCCCGAGAAAACGATGTTTGGATCAAGATATTATCTGCTGCTTATATTGTACTTAAAGGGCCAATACGTACTGTACTTGGTATTAATTTTTAGAGGTATTACTTGTATCGGTTTTTATTTTTAATTTAAAAACCAGATTACATTTGTTTATTCTCAATCTGTATTATTATCTGGTGAGACAGAAAATAAAATGGTTGTTTTTTATAGCTTATTTAAAATTGTGTTTATCAAACGTTTTTAAGCTAATCATGTAACGATAAATAGATTTCTAAAAACAGGTTAACAGTACCTCTTTTGGAATTGTAAAATTAAAAGTAAAAAGATACTTTTGCGTAACTAATGTAATTTCATATCGATTTGGTTTTCAGCCATGATAATTTCATCGTTCTTCATACTTTTAACCATAGCTGTGCATTTGATACTACCCGATATGAAGAAGTCGCTCCATGGACGCAACCTGCTGTGCCATCTCTGCTCTATGCTTGTCAGTTTTGTATTCATTGCCGCTATGCAAATGAGTATCTCCTTTAATAGACCAACGAAAAAAGTTTGTATGGTGTTTTGTAAGTTTATTACATTAATTTGTTTTGTAGTAAGATCTTTATTTCTCGTATCTAAGATTAATATAATAACTAAGAATTTCACTTTTGACACCTTTATAATATGTAATGAAAATACTAGTATTAACGAAGCTCAAATAACTTGTTAATAATAGTTCTCTTAAACTGCTAGATTTTTTTTTCTTTTTCAGCATTCATTATATATTTCTCGTTTCTGGCCTCATTCTTTTGGTTGAACGTAATGTGTTTCGATATGTGGAGAAAATTCAGGTATAGTATTTTAATGTCATATATCACTTCTCTTCCAATTTAGTAAAAAATATCGTAAAGCAAATAAATGGATTTCATTATTAAATTTATGATCTTGAACTTGATCTTAAGTCAATGATCTATTTATGTCACGTGTCAAACATTAAACACTTCAACACTTTCTCTTGGTTAAATAAATTAATAAATTGAGATTTTTAAGAATTTTGACCACATACATTATATGAAAGAAGTATGAATCCTTTTTCAGATTTACAAGAGCAGTCGTATCAGGCGACGTGCAGAGAAGGTTTCGCAGATATTGCATGTATGCCTTCGGCCTGCCGCTCCTCCTGACCATGCTGTTGGCGGCGTTGGAATTCTCGCCAATCGAAGATCACACTTTATTGCCTAGAATGCGTAAACGGGAATGCTTTTTGAGTGGTAATAATTTTTTCTCCTTAAAATCTATATTTATCATATCCTATATCATGGCTATTCGCATATTCGCGCGGGCGGACGTAGAGGTCGCGCTTATCGTTCCACTTTTTTTGCTTGTCATTTGGGTTGTATTGTCGAAGCCTTTTCATTTCGATAATACAATTAATCATTATAGTATAATAATAGTACAGATAAAGCGAATTTAAAATAGTACGTAGCAAATTAGTTTATTTGTTTTCATGGGAATTTGTGAATTCTCTACGTCAAAATAAGGATACATATTCAAAATTTATAAGTTTTATATTTTATTTAGCAATCGAGGTACACATATTTTGACAGTGTATGGTTTATTACTTAGTAATATAGTTCTATAACGACGTAAGTAAAAAGAGTGGCGTAGGATCTCGTACTGCCAATTACTCTTTCCTTACATACTCAATTTTCATTACAGACGCGATTGTGTTTTATAGATCGACGCAAGTTCATGAACTCCTCTTTTGAAAAATGATGTAATTTTATTTTTTTATGTCAAAGTGCTGAAAGTTTTGTATGAGGTATAAATTGTACATCATTCTTTGAATGGGACAAAGTTTATGCTTTTAACGTTTCGCTTGTGTATGTCTGTTTATGCTACACGTTAAAGGAAAACAGCTATTTCAATTACATGCTGGTTATAATTATGAAATAGGAATTTGTTTTTTAGTACACTAGTATTATAAAAGAGAAAATTTATGAGTTTTTGTCATGTCACGTGTCTAGAAAGCTAAACGGATTTTAATAAAATTTTAATAAACTGTGAGTTCGCCAATGCGGACACAAACTCAACTTAAAATTGAAGTAAAATGTTGGCATTATTAAAGTTGACGTAATAGATAAAAACATTGAATAATTCAATAGCTTATGCTCCTGTATAATAGTTATACAGCTTAATTTAATTTAATATGACTAGCTTTTTACAGCAGCTTTATATACTTATCTGCATGAACATGGATTAAAATAGTTTTATTAAATGTCAGAGCAAATGCAATACCCAAAAAGGGAACAACATGCATTACATTTTAATAAAAATTATGGATAGAATGTTAAATGATAGCGTTTTTAAGAGTTTTTCAGAAATTATTGGTGATAGCTTGCAAGCCTTTTCTCCATCCATTGCAACAAGGTCATTGAGTCTTATGAGGCCCTTAAAAGCTAGAGTTCAGAAATATGGTGTAAGCTCTTTTTCAATCTAAAAAGTACTGTCAAAGTCTTAGTTACTCACCGTTTAGCCATCCGATTCATGAAATTTTGATTTTATCATAAATATAATATACACTAATCTCATACATCTATAACATGTTTGAGATTAGAACAAATTGGTACAAGTTAGTGAAATGTGATGACGCTTTTTGATTTTAGGGTATCGCAAGGACATGAAATTACGTAAAACCTAACATAACACTGATGAATAGTTTACCCTCCTTTGCGTCACGCAGTCCCGTTAAAGTAGTGTGTTCCTTGTTATTGCAATTAATTAATTTTATTATTGATTGCAGGAAAAGGAAAATTAATATACTTGTACTTACCCATAACTTTGGTGTGTATCTCAAATATAGTGTTGTTCGTTTTAACTACTATTTTCATAATTAAAACTAAAAACAAGACCAAGAGACATTTGAAGAGTGAAGACAGTAAAAATAGCAAGGCTAGAGATAAACAAAGGTAATAAAATATACAATTTCCTAATTTTGTGTAATGAATAATATTTAGTGAGGAATTATATTATCGAATAGGTAAACATTATCGCAGAATACTTACCATTAATGAGTACATTGCAAATAATACAGAAACGTGAGCAGCTTATAAAACGAATGAAAATGTTTAATACTTATTATGATAAAAAAATAAGGGTTTTACAAAACTCCTTTTGATTTTGTAATGTATAGTTGGTTTGTCTCATCAATCTCTCACCATTCTAGCCCAAAAGGATTAATCGTAGGTTGTATAAATTAAATCAGCAAATTGTGCTCACTTAAAGGGCAATTGTCTCTTCGTTACGGACTAACACGGAGATTGCTTTCTGATAAAGAAGAACAGTTTATAATCCTGGCGATACAGCAGCGTAAGAATGTGCCAAGCGTTTTTATATTAACCTGAAGTGAAAACAATAAAGTATACGAATCGTCCCACGAAAACGGTGTTCGCTTAATTTGTCAGCGACGATTGCTTAATTTGTAACGATTTTTTGTATGCGTTTTTTTTCTTTTTAATAGTGCTACCTCAACGTCAACCTTTATAAAGACAATATTATCCCATAAATCACTTTAAGCCAACAGGGAGACCACAGAACAAGTCGCCGAGGTCAAAAACAGACAAAAAAAGCAAATAAAGTTAAATGTAACGAATCTCCGACGGGTCAATCGGCCAATTTCTAGGTTTTACAGAGTTACGCATTAAGTAATATCACCAAAATATTTAGTGCAAAATTTTCACATCATGAATTCATATACAATAAAAAAAAAATGTATCGCCAACAATCTACCCCTTAGAAAATATCACCGTAGATACAACACATACATATCAGCTCAGGAAACACATTAAGTTAATTCTCGCAAAGACGTGGTTCAGCTTGTAAGTCTGTTATACCCAAATGGAAATGTGCGCAGCCGCATGAAGATGTTGCGCTCAAATGATTATTCTCCTTTCGTGAGGTCGTCTAACGAGGGCTTTAGATAGACTAGGGAATGCATAGACTTCCACTTCTGTTTGAATTATACAGGAGTCTACTAAATAAAACGGTTCCAGTCAGTCACGCCGCAAGTATTTTTTAATGACTTAAAAAGAAAAATAATACGTTACCCTATATTGTTCTTTATTTTTTTTAAATAAAGTATAATGTTGATTTTTTTTAATGTCCGTCCTTTTTGTCAATATCTATCAGGTGGTATGCTGGCATTCATAATAATTAATCTGCGTTATTTTAAAATATAACCCGCAGCTAGTTTTGTGGATTCTGTTTCTCCAAATAAAAAAATAGGAATACTTACAGAATCATTCGTATGTCTGCCTGTTTGTTTGTTCGTCTGTAACAGCCGATTTTCTTTGAATTCACTGAACCGATTAAAATGACATTCGGTATAAATATCTAACCCAAACATAGACGTGTTACATAAATAAATGTATTTTAAATGTGAATATCACTTGTGGAGGATAGATTATTAAAATAATAAAAAAGTTTTGAGGAAAGTACCATGTGACATAGCATATTAGCGCTTATTAAGAGGATTTTTCTATAATCTGAAAGTAAATAGTTTTAAATTTATTTAAGAAGAGCTATAAAATTAACCATTCCCCTTATCTTCGAAACTAAAGCGCATAAAATAAAAAAAAATGCAAAAAATAGCTCTTTATTTATAGATTACCGGAAAACCAACTAGAACATTTGGTTCATTTCAATGTCCAGTATCAATTAAAACTCACTAAATATGCGCGTGCATACTTAATGCCTGTTACTCCTTTTTTTCTTTTATTTTTGCTTTATGGCCGCTAAATAGCCGTAATATAGGCAAGCGTCAAAATTGGCGCGATAATAGTACAAATTTGAGCAAAGCAACAAAAAAAATCGGCCAAAAGCAACTGGCCATATATTTTTTAAATATTTCTATCTTTAAAATGAGATTAATGCCATTATGTAATTCCAACTCTAAAATCATAGTATTAATAGCAACGTTCTGAGTTTATAACGAATTGACAGTCGTTTTTGAAGCTCCCTTCTTCAGTTTTTTGCTTACTTAGAGTAGTAGAACCCATATAGGCTTACGCAGTTGTAAACGCAGTAAATATAATGTTACTTTATAACTTGCAGGTTGTTGACATACGTGAAACTTTTCATTGTGATGGGTGTCACTTGGATTTTGGAAGTGGTGAGCTATGTTCTACCAGAAGCTGGCATTCTTTGGAAAATAAGTGATGCTTTCAACGCTTTGAGCGGCCTTTTTGTATTCATAATTGTGGTATGCAACAAAGAAAAAATATCATCGCTGCAAAAAAGGTGAATAATTGTGTTATTTATAATTATAATATATTTATTTATTATATATTTGTGTTCTGTACACTTCAAAATAGGACAAGTCGGTAGTATCATAAACATTTTTTCTACTCAAACCAAATATGGATAGGGTTCTTCATAGATCATTCCTTTCCATTCGATCATAAGCTTTTCCAGATCTACGCAAGTACAGAACACCTTTTGACTCTTGACCAAAAACTTTACCGTATTGTTTCACAAAGAATAAACTTAGTCTGTACGCCCCATCCCTTCTCGAAGCCCGCTTGTATACTCCAGATCTTGCTTTCAGTCTGATTCTTATCCTTTTAATAATGATTTTCCCATACAGTTTTCCAACTACGCTGAGGAGACTTGTAGAGCAGTAATTTTAGCAAACTTGCTGAGGGTTTTTCTCTTTTTAAAAGGGTTTTGTACCAGTCATTAGGTACTCTACGGCTTTTCCAACATTTGCGAAAGAGCTGTTACAGCAGGTTTACCACTATACTCCCGTCTCCCCTCAGCATCTCTGAGCTTTTCCAACTTTTCCGGCAGCTTTTCCAACTTTTATACGTTTTAGTGTTTTCATAATTTCATCCATCGTAAATGCTTCTTTAATTTCACCATCATTCATCTAGTGAGTTGCAATCATATTGTCATCTACAACTGTGTCCTCGAATGCAACATTTCCGAAATAATTCTTCCATCGCTCTTTAACGTGTCTTTTTTAATTCAGTGAACATCCATTATTGTCTCTAATCAGATTTATACACAATGACTCGGAATTATTCTGGGCCTTTTTCATCATACTCCAAACAAATTTTTTGTTTGCGGAAACATTTTGCAAAAATTTTCTATCATAGCATTCCTTTATTTCATTTTTTTTTTGTTTTCACATATTATTTAGATCTCATTTTGGCATAAGTGTAATCTCTTTTAGCTTATATTTCAAAGTTTGGAATCTGCAGTACAGATGAAGATGTATTTAGGCATATCAAGAGAAATTAACTTTTATTATTATTAAAAGTATTAAATATCAAGAACGCCGCTGAATTTAAATAAAAAATAATATCCAAATGAGATTTTTTTATTGTCTTATTTAAAAGTAATCGTTACTTTATAAAAATGTGTTTAAAATAATATTGACCCCTTTTCAGATTCAAAGAGATTTTCAACATTCAAAAGGATACAATTTCAGTAACGATGAATATGGATCTTTCGCAAAGTGTGTTAAAAAACTATCAAAACGCAGAAGAAAAAAGAAAAACTGGAAAGAACACTAATCAGGGATTGAAGACATCCGAAACAAAGCAAAACTCAAACGTAAATCAAATAAGTGAAACTGGTAGTTTGCTTTCGCAAATGAATAAAACGAATGAACGTCTTAATGAACACAAATTGGACATTTCAGAAGGTCAAAGAACCAAAGAAGATGCAATGTCTAACGAAAAAAAAGAATGCGAAACATTTGGCAATACTGACTCTGCAATCATATATCACAAAAAGGACGATTCTCAAAATGAAAGATTAATTAATGAATATGGATCGAGTATTAAAGAAGATGATACCAGATTTGTGGAACAAATTCCAAGTTCGGACAAAACTTATAATAATGATCAAGAAAACGGCTGTCACATTTCAGAAAAAAATAGCGGTATGAATGAACGTCTTAATGAACACAAATCGGACTTTTCAGAAGGTCAAAGAACCAAAGAAGATGCAATGTCTAACGAAAAAAAAGAATGCGAAACATTTGGCAATACTGACTCTCCAATCATATATCACAAAAAGGACGATTCTCAAAATGAAAGATTAACTAATGAATATGAATCGAGTATTAAAGAAGATGATACCAGATTTGTGGAACAAATCCCAAGTTCGGACAAAACCTATAATAATTATCAAGAAAACGGCTGTCACATTTCAGAAGAAAATAGAGGTATGAATGAATCATGTAAAAATGAAAAATACTCCAAACCCGAGGAAAATTCAAACACTATCAATACTCCTAAAATCAACGAAGAAGACGTTTCCCAAGAAAACGAAAGCTCGAGTACACTGGATGGAGATAACAAATATGATAATGAAGTTAAAACCGATGATAATGAATAGAGCTGTTATGATCATTCAAAGCAAGCTTTCAATAATTCTGGAAATGACGAAGAAGACTAGTGCCAGCTAATCGCTAGGAATAGCAAATGTAATTCGGCTTTGAAGTGGGTCATCAAAGGCTGTACGTACTTACAAACAGAAAAATGACATGAATTATTTTTGTGAAGATAAAGAGATTTAACAAACCCACCTATATAATTTTCACCTTGAATAATTTTTAATGAAATATCTTCACTATGCCTTATAATTTTAAAAGTGTAAAGCTGTCATAGTGCATCGAATTGGTTTTTGTTAAGCTTATTACTATGAATTTATGATATACCAGTTTTTTTTTTGTTATAAATATAATTAATATTATTTTTTAGCGTATTGTTAGATATGAAAATACAATAAATTCATTAATACTGTTATATATAGCGAATAATCTATATATAACAGTATTACTCCATTACTCCGTATAATCATCCGGATTATAATGCATAAAATAAGTATGCATTATAATCCGTATGATTATAAGCATTATAAAGCATAATTATTTTATGCATTAATAAGATATTAAATATGATTTGAATCAATTGTGAATGTATTGTTGTGGGTTAAAATATACCCAATAGAAATATTTTTTTTTTACTTTTCTAAACTAGTTTACATGTATCTTAAGTATTTTGGGTGCTGAAACCGTATTTGGTATCCGTTTTTTTTTTATCATCAACCATTTTCTCACAATCAGTCGTTAGTAATAATAAAAAAATATTTAGAAATTTTGAAATAAAAATTAAATAAATTATTTTATTAAATTACAATTATTATTTACAATATCATTTAATAACTATTAGGTACTTATTTTTTTTTAATTTCCTCCCCCTCGTGTCCGCAAAGCTTGCACGGCTTTTGAAGTGACTAACAGTAGTAATCACCTATCATATTATTCCATCGCCTTTAGTATCGTTTTTACAACTTTTTTACTTCCTGATTAAACCGTTTTCCTTATGTTTTACTCGAATCACATGAATTTTCACGAACAAACTCGAGATGATTGTGTAAGAAGTGGAATAGCTCATCAGACAACCGAGAGTTTGAACTTGTTTGTCATATTAGCTACGATAAGTTTATAGTCAGCGCCTTTCACATTGTCCAAAAACTTGGTCAGAACTTTCTTAAATGACATCCAAGCCTCTTTTTCCTCTGTATTCATTGTTGCTTCGAGCTAGCATCAAATATCAGTTTACGAATATCAGGCCCAGCAAAGATCCCTTCTTTCAATTTAGCATTTGAAAATTGAGGAAATTTCCTACGTAAATATTTCAAAGAATCACCACCTTTAGGCAATGCTTTAAAACCCAATTTTATGTGGATCTGTGTTAAAAAAAATTTTTTTTGGGGCTTACTACAGTTTTATGAAAAACATTTTTTTTTTATAAAAGGTACCTTACGCTTACATTCGCATTTTTTATGTTAGGATTAAAATGTGAGAAATTGTTGAGTCATACGACTTTCTTATTATTTTTTTTCGAAATTAGTACACCAAATAACACAGAACATAGTTAAAATTATTTAATATATTTTTTTCATGTTGGCCTGTGTAATTGGTTATACTCACTAAAATTTTGTAAAACCCACGCGAACACTCACACGCACACAGGCATTTGCACGACTACACATACATGCAGACACCCCTATACAGGCATACACACAGTTAAACATACATACATATTCTCATATATGCTTATGTGTACATCGTTAGTAAGGTATGAGTAAATATTTTTTTTAATGTTAAGTTTCGTTCCCTTGTCAATCCAAGTTCTCATTTCTAATTCTTATTCTAAAACAAACTACTAAATATCAAAAATAGCTATTTTAATTTTAAAATCTACATGTTTATTTTTTTTTGACAAGCGAAGAAAATAATGTATTGCGTAATCAATCAAATTATTACACAACATTTATTGAGTGCTTAGATCAATTTCCAGTTTCTTCCATTCTAAGTATAGACTTAGAATGGAAGAAACTTAGAATGTAAAACAGATTGTGTTTCTTTTGAAAATATTATAAGTATACGTGTAAAGCTTTTTTTTTTAATTAAAGATATTATATCAGTTAATTGTCATATTTCAGCAGTATGATACAAGCCTATCATTCTGTTTTTGGTTGAGTTGATTTGTTTTTGGACAACTTTTTTGGAAGAAAACAATTTGATCAGACATTTCCACGTATGCATATTAATAAATGACAATGATACAATCAATTAGTTTTAAAAATCAAAGAAACGCATCAAATTGTGGTCACTTAACATAAAATTTAATTTATTTAATGGATTTTATTTAATTATCTGATCTAATGTTAAAATATGCATGTTTCGATCGAATTCAAGTTCTTTCTACAATAGAAAGAAATAGAACGAAATTTATATGAAAATTACGCTCGACATTTTGTAATGTATGTGTAATAACATAAATTACAATTATAAAACGGTGTCCAGTTTTTATTTAATTAATAAGTCTATTTATTTAATTAATAATGTCTTAATTGACATTATTTTTTAAATGTTTTTATATTATAATTGAAAGAATGAGTGAATTTAATTGTAATTATTCAAATACACTATAATAAAAACTGTAATAGCTCTAGTCTATAAAATTAATAATGAACGCATAAATGATAATTTATGCTTATTTTATTCAAAAATAAATTGTTGATAAATAAATTTGTCTATGTGCGTTACTATTTGTAAGCTTAAATACAATAAAATGAGATAACAACACATTGTTTAATTTCTATCTATACATCCATTTTTGGGTATTCATATTTAGTTGAGTTATAATAAAACGGGTCCTATCGTAAATTAGACTTGAAATTCTATTTCATGACTACAATAAGCTTTTCTGATTAAATACCAAGTTAAAGAAAAAGTTCCCAAACCCCATGAATAAAAAGCATATTATCCTAATTGTTTGTGAGTCATTTAAAAAATGGCACAAAACTTTCGATAAAAACTTTGATTAGATACATACTACTGTGTACGTTAGATACAGAGAAACAAATAATTCACTTAATTAAGGGATCGCTTTGTTGTCCTGTATTCGTCCGGTAAGCTCCTTCAAACAATTATCATCATATGCTCGTGCGACGCGGTTTTAAAAGTCCCCAAGGCAAACGCATACGTGCGCCCGCCAGCCGCCGACTACTTTTTTGGGAGACAGTATTTGGATTGGACGCGCTCAATTAAGAGGCGCGGAGCCACCGGCTCCATCTTCCAGCGAGTCATTGCTGCTCAAAGAAAAGCGAACCTGTTCTATTATCGTCGCCCGTTCAAATCTGCCAGGGAAGTGGAATGTTCCCGAAGATTTCGTGACAGTTGGACGAAACTTCCGACCGGCGCAAGTGGCGTTGCTGGTCCTAGGTGTAACCATGTGGTCAGGGAGACCACACCATTGTCCTGCTAAGGAAGCAGCCAACAGCGTGAAGCTATCATCCAACGGGCGTGAGCCCTCCAAGTACCGACCTGCTCCGGCCGGTGTCGATTCACCACGATTCACAACTTCACGGCCATTCGTGTTAACTCGAGCCATTTCATTATGAATGCGTAAACGAACCGTTCACGTCTCTAAATAATTTTAATTCTGGTTTCGAAGTGTGTAACTTTATTAGTTTCTGTATACACAGTTTATTTATAATTTGAGTGCAGTATAGATAACTAGCTGAGCTTTTCAGTTTAAGAAAACCACTCGAATCCATCCCTGAAAACCCCACCTCCCACTAGCAGCCGCGTAATTTGCATACGCACTTAAAATGTAAATTTCTTATTTATTTTTGTATCGTTACATCGTGTTTGAAATCATGTAATACTTTGGAATAATTCTCGAAATAAGGCATATTTACGGTGGGTTGCACCAAAAGCTAAAACGTATTTCTTAAACGTAATTCTTACGATTTGACAAATAATGTATAGGAAATCTATCAAATTTTACAAATTACGATTACAAAATTTGTTTTTAATTTTGGTGCAACCCCCCGTTAACCTTGTCAACTTTAACGCAAAAAGGGCAAATCTTCAAGCGTTTGTCGTCAAATTTTCTCTTTTCCTCTCTTTGAAAACACTGTTCCTGGTGGTCTACAGATGTTTTTCGTGACAACAAATGGCAAAGAAAGCGCTGTCGTGCTTTTTTGAGCACAAGAGTATTTTAAATTGTACCATTGATATTTGATGTATAAGACACATATCCGACCATATCTATTATCGGGGATCTAGTAATATCTAACCAACAGGACCCGTTAATTTTGCAAAGAATTGAAGCATCTCTTTATATGATTTACCGCATATGTGACGAAGAGTTTTCTGAAGAATTTTCTACTTTATTTTTGTCGATAAATTCCGTCATCGTTCCACTTGTTAGAAATAGCATCATCACCACCTATCATTGTACCTCCGTATGTTTCATGTGATATTTTTAGTCATGTATGGTAAAACTTTAAATTATATACGGCTATTGGCGTCAGTAATAATTTACTCTTTGTTGGTTCTCGTTTGTGACACTAAAATGTAATAAAGGTATACCTCCTAGACAATAAAAAAATTTGTCTCTTAAAAACACATATTTGTGAATCTTAAAAACTGATCGATTATTTTATGTTTAGATATATAAAAATTCAACTTTGTCAGCACTAAGGCTTTAGGTGTATTTGCATTCCTATTCATTTTTTCGGTAAACGTCATATTACATTCTTCAATTAGATTTAATTGCCCCAAACAATATTACGACTTAAAAATCACGGGACAATAAATTTTCACAGGATTATTTGTTGCAAAAATGAAAGCCACAATTACAATATTAAGTGTGATTAATGCTATGTTATTATAAATATTATAAGCACTATCTTTGAGTTCGAAAGTGTTTACGCCATTTTATCTCCTTTAATATCGTAGTTTGTCTCTCATAGACAAAAGGCTACTGACAGGCGCGGGGGCAGGAGGAGACATGGTGATACGTCAGAGAAATTCATTTGCTGGCGAATTGGAGATACTTTGCTCACTTGTGCACGAGTGAAAATGGAAAACGCGGGCCGGTGCGAGACAATACAGTTCCATATATAAAAATATGTTAGCGGGAGTGGTAGTACAAAACGCAACAGTGCCATTAGACGATCGCGGTACGAGCTCCTAGACACCTAGGAGGCAGCGTCGTAGGTGTCCAAATCCTTTATTACGCATTACAGAAAGTAATGCATATGATGCATAGATGCATAAACAATGCGTAAAATAATATATCATTTTTTGCCTTGTGGCTAATGTATACAATTATATTGTCATGTTTACGTAATCGATTTTGATTTTTCATCTGATTTGACTAATAATTTATGCATGTTATTATGTTGGATAAAATGCGTCAATAAAATGCATAAATTTATATCAAAGTTAGTAGTTTCATTGCCAAGCTTCTGAATGGACGTATGGATTATTAGAAGTGGTTCATGAATTACTAAAAAATCTAGTCCGATTTTTGTAATTTTTCAAATACATGTCCAAATTAAGAGAAAAAATTTTTAGTAAACTCCTCATATTGCTAAAAAATTAATACAATTATAATATCACGTTTGTCATCTAACAATGTAATGTTATATCATGCTTAATAAATGAACAAGAAATAATATTTTCATAAAATCAGCAATAAATCAAAAAATTAACAACGATCGCAAGTTAACAGCTAAAATTACCCAATAAACATAAATACAACATAATACAATACACAAGACAAATACACTTGCTAAACAAGTTCGAAACAATAGTGGTTATCCATCACTGACTTTCCCCTTACTTACATAAAGATACGCGTAATATTAATAGCCGATTGAGAAGCAATACGGTAGCAGTACATAAAGTTGTGTTGTGGGTTGTAAGAATGTAGGGAAACAGCTCAAATACGACTTATTATTAACATCATTTTGACCTCATTTTTTTGCTTAACTCTAATTTGTATTAAAATTTTATTATTTTTTAACAATATGAAGGGTTTTACTAAAAAAAAGTTCTCTTTGATTTCGGACATATTTCTCATATCGTCGACGGAATAATCAGTAATTAAAACGTTTTTTGAGTGAATATATTCTTGAGACTTAACTTCAGTTGCTTATGGCGAATAAATTACAACCATCCCGTCTGCATTTTGGTGTACATATTCTCGATGGATTTCAGGAATAATTATTTATTACGAAATCCCGCCATAAGAAAAGTATACGCGGTACATATTTTTTGATGCTGTCTATCAATTAAGAATAATAAAATTTATAAAAGTCGTTTATGTAAAATAGACGGAGAGAATTCTTTTTTTTTTTTGCAGCCCAGTGAGAATACGGACAATTCTGGATGTGATTGTATTTGAATTTTCTGCCCGTAATTCGATGAATATAGAATTGTATTCATTTAATTTATTTTGTTAGTTTCGACACCTGTAGTGGTTCTAATGACTTGATGGATACTCGAGTATTGACTGTTTTCGCTTTACCAAAAACCAAAGGATACTGTCTTCATGGTGTCTGCAATGTGTTTCAGCATTACATAGCACTTTGTATCGGTTAAGCTTTGAATGATATCACGCTGAATATATTTCTTACCAACTAATATCACTGCAATTTCATTGTCAGAGGTTCATTACTTTCACTCATGTTCAGTGCTGGATTTTATAGACTGTAATGTGTTTCTCATAGTTCTATTTGTCTAGAACAATTGCTTTTGAAGAGATCTTGAACACATATATCAGTTATGTTACAAATAACATTCACTCAAATAAAGTTTTAATAAATGGTAATTCATTACATTTATTCGAGACGATTTAAATTTATGGTTCGAATTGTCTCTCTTTGGTTTATCAGATACAGATTTTTTAGATCTATTCTTATTTATTGTCCAGATGTGATTTAAAATTTGAAGGTTTTGGCATGTAGTTTTTAAAACATTACAATATTTATAGTTATTCGATTTAAAACATAAAAAAAATGTGTTTTTTACCTACTATACTTTCAGGATTGTGATTTCTGAAAACTAATATATTTTATAACATTTAAATATATATTTCATTTCTAACATTGAAGAAATTTACGCCTATTCTTAGATAACTTTGATAGAGTGAAAAGAAAAGTTTCATTTCGTTTAAAATAAAAAAGGAATTCAAAACAAAAAAGTTTTGATACCGAAAAAGACGTTCTAAAAAACTTTATAAACTTATCACTTATTTTATACCTTAAAGGCAACTTCGCAAAAAAAAAATACATTTCAGAGCGTTGTAATTTATTTAGAAAGTTCTCGAAAATTTTGAAAGGTAGTTCTAGAAAACTTTAAAATATTCTAAATATTTTAGGACGTTCAGGGATATATTAAAAATGTCTGTGAATGTTTAAAATACAGCTTTGTTACTCACTACACACTAAACCCTAGTCGAAACATTCTCAACTATATTAACGAGAAAAGTATTACGTTAGAAATAAATATGAGTAGATAGTATTTTGTGATATTTTACACATTTATCTGCTCAAAACTACTGCAATTGTATTCTCTTAATATCTTATGTAAAATGGGTTGCAAGTGGGTGGTTGTGAAGAAAAATAGGGCTGTACATATACTAAATGTAGACAAAAATACTAAACCAACACCAATGTAAAAAGAAAGTTGCACAGTTGTGCAGTATTGTTGATCGATCAAAAATATCTTAAGCAATTATATTGTTGCGTTTTTTTTTTTGAAATCGAAATATATTTCTTTTGCTTATTTTTATTATTTGTACAAAAATCAAGTGCATGTACTATTAATTATTTCTCGTCCCTTAAAGATGAAAGCTATCATACCGCGTTTCGTTTTCCGGATGTCCTTCGAGGGCAGCTCGTTAATCTTCTCCGCGTCCAAAAAATCTCCCTTGCAGTTAATTAATTTATTTCTGACAATGAAGTAACGCCAAAACACGATCGTCTTCGCCATGGAAATATTGTGAGTAATAAGGAAACACGATAACGGAGGAGGCATCTTAATTTTCCCTACCAACTGTCTCATTCGTGAAAGGAATGCTGGATTTTAAATGGACTTCAATTGTTGGTTTGTTGGTGCACGCTAGAATTCGGACGGCTGTTATCGCTAAACTCCAACACCGTTCGGCCGATCGCCGCGAACAGGCATCTATATGTATTTTTTCATGGACAAGGTTTTTGTGCTATCTCTTTTATTGCAACTCTCCACAAGATGGCGCCGCAGCATACCAACTTCTACACCGTTCGATTGATTACCATTAAAATTGAAACGGTACGATATTTGAACAAGGCGAATCTATTTGTGGTATTTATAGCTGTGAAGTAAAATAATTATTCTATAATTACGATATTTTATTAGATTTTTTTATAAGACCGAATCGGGACCGAGATCAGGATCGAGAACGGGATAGCAATCAAGGTCTTGATTTCATGATAGACCGATATAATAGATGAAGAAATTAATTTTAAATCTACGCTGCCGGAGTCGCGGGTTAAAGCTAGTTTCTATGTAAATAAAAATGACTTGTTACATGCCTGTAACTGTAGCTTACTTTAGTACGGCTTGATAGATTTGCAGGAACCTTTTTTTGTTGTATTCGTAATTGTTAAGACAAGGTTTAAATAAAAGAAAATAATCTTTTTCTATCTGTCTGTCTGTTTGTCCGAAGTAGCTTGGTAATGGCTGAATCAATCATGTTGGTATATTTACTGGAAGGTAGAGAAGCTTACTGGGCCACATTTAAGGTACTTTTTATTCAAAAACAATTTAGAGATCCTGCGTAGGAAAAAAAAAACCCAAAAATGGGATAATTTATTGGAATTGAATCAAAAAAGTAAAACAATCGATATTATTGGAAGACATGACATTGAGGATGAGGACCAGGATCGTGACCGTGATGGACGTAGCATCATCAGCCAATACAAAAGATGTAGGAAACCATTCTATGTTCACAAGGGCACGAAGGCGATAACTGACTACAATGAAAATTATGAAAGGTTTAAAGCTTATTTTAAGGAACTCATAGAATGTATAAAAACTATTATGGCTTATTCAATTACAAAAATATTAGCTTGGACATAGTTTAAAATCAGTTAAAAGGTTTACAATTCATTTTTTAGGGTTCCCGTAAGTATTACTGAGAACCCTTATAATTTAACCGATTTTAATTAAATTTTATATAAAAATAGCTGTAAGTCAATAAGCGGGGTATACGAATAGGATACCTTTTATGTGTTCCTTTAGTATTAATGGGCACCCATATAGTTTTACCGTTTGCATTGAAATTTGCATATCTGTTTTTGTTTTTAGCACATAAGTACAGCGAGAGTGTTTAAAGTGATTCACGGGTTCTGTAGTTGTGTTCTGTGGAAATATTGAGCACTCTTTTAACTGCTTTCACTAAACCTTGCCTTAGAGATAGCTTAAACTAAGGAAAAGAATGTAGGTTACTTCATTATTAGATTTCCAAAGTTAAGACTTTAATGAAAATGACTAATAACCATTATAATTCGACCAATTTCTCTCAAATTTTATTGTTTTCTCATAGTTCTTCGTATAAAACACATTCAGGACACACATAACTTTGGAAAGGACAGTCCAAGTCTGTCGGGTCTGCTAGTTTTTTTATAAACTAGCGATTTACCACGCTTCACCAGGCTGCAGCAATAATTATCTGTAGCCCGATGACTTCTGGTAGATAGGATTAATCATGTGACAAAGTTTTGGCCGATATTTTTAAAAGGGAGTTCACTCACTTTTCGTTACTCGGGATCTTCTATCAAACAACTGTAGCGATATGAATTATATTTATTTGTTTACTTCTCAAATATCGAATACATCACTGGGTAGGTCGTCGGTTTGACATGCCGTAGTTACATGAACTTCTTAATCATTACCTTTAAGGTGTAAGTCTTTTTCTAGACACGCCTCGTCTATCTCTCTACTTTTTTTTGGCAAATTGAATAACATTTCCTTATTTTAACATCAGAAACAAAACTAGCGTTCGCGTCACCCAACACAGAAGTCGATGTCTCGAAAAATATGACATACATTTTCTGTTTATTGTGGTAGAGCCATGCTATGGTCAACATGCTCACACAGAATAGAGATGTACAATAATTGTTTCGTTGGTGTATTTCATCCAGTGAGTGAGATTTCCGGTGGCCCACTTCCTATCCATCACCCAACAATCTCCCTGTATCAGCACCTTCCCTATTTATCAGCCCATTGCTTCCTCCATCAGATATTCTATGCCGAATCTATATTGTTACCCAGGAGGTTGACAACACACTGGTGACCCCTCCGAAGTGGCGAGTGTCTTTGGGTAGCGGTGACTCCCTATACTTTTGGTGGATGGTTGTTTGCCTTTCGATAGTGCTATAAAAAAAAAAAATTGTTTATCCAATCGCTATCAAACTTCACAGAATAACCCGCTTGGCTAATTTAAGGATTTCTTGAAAATTTGATTATAGACAACATACATACACAGCTCTTTATTTACACAGCTCGTTATAGACAACAACAGATAACCATTTAAAAGTTTAATTTTGAAGCCGATACGTGAATTGAAACTATTTTGCGATATAGTCAGTACTATTCAAGCGCAATAATTTATAGTTGATCGTAATATTCCGATGCAGCATCATTCTTAGATGAGTTTCTTAAATTGTTATCGGATACACCTAACATGGGCATTGTCGAGCTGTAGTAATTTTTATATTTGTTGTTATAGTTTATTCCTAAAAAAAAACACAGTATACGGAAAAATAAACATACATATATACAACAAGCTTTGTGTTTCTGATCGTCGTCACAATGTCACGTCGAGACGGTATTCGATGTCTCACAGCTCAACGCGGCTGCGACGGGGGTGACATTTCAATTTTGTTTATTTGAACATGAAAGAATTGTTTATTAACGTAAATGAATATGGCACAATTAAAAAATATGGAACAATCAAAAAGAAAATATTAAGATTTTTATTTGAAAAAAATAATTCTCTACATACAAAAATACATACCAATTAATTACCAAAATTAATAACGCATTCCGAAGTGAACAACAACATTGAATAACGCTATAATATACGAGCTCAGCGGAGTGACAGAGAGGTAGGATCGCCAAGTGGGAAGAGAGTTAAGTTTCAGAACAAGAAAGACTAACTGTTTCAATCACATTATACTACGACATGATAGGGCAACTAAGCTTTGATAATTATAAAAATAAATAACACTCGCTTAGGTGTTCGATACCTGTCAATCCTTTGGAATCAATATTCAATCATTTGGATAGAGATTCGTACTGTAGAGGCAGATTCGAGGGTCAGCGGTGGGTTGCATGCTGCATGTTAATGCATGTTGCAGGCAAGCGTCAACTAAGCTCGTTGGCAATTTTTTGTTTCCTAACTTGAAAATTTACATTTTATTTACATCAGGGCTTTTTTGCATACAACATTCGTTGTTTTACATTAGAAGATAGACGTATGCTATCACGGACTTTCAAGTAGATCCTTTTGATATCTTCAATTATATGGCGCGTTAATTCGATATATCTATAATGGTTTACTCAACCTACGCCGTAAATATCGTAGGTTATATATCTAGCACATCAAATGCGCATAAAAAACATTGTGTTTTTTCAAAATTTTAACATTTAGATAGAACATTAATATAACTTTTTCCTTGGTTAAACCGATTGAAATGAAACAAAAACTAGATTTTGTTGTTTTTGAAATACATTAGTGAACATTTGGAAAAATCTACAAAAGTCAACTTCACGTTTAGATTACTTTTTCTCAGTTAAAATTGCACATGTTTTAATTCTGTTTTGAGCTGTAGAATATTCCAGTTTGAGTGTGTGGTAAAGAAAGTATACAGAAAATAGTAAAAAGAAATAGATAATACAAAGCATTACACTCTTCCGTCTCTGACAACCACGTTATCTTAATTGTTTAGTCTGAACTCCGTGCTGTCATTTACATCAATTTTGCATACACATATTTCTATTGAAAATTCCAACTAAAATGAGACATTCTTTTGTCGATATCGTTTTTTTTTATTGCAAGATCTTGGAGGTCGTGATACAAGTCTAATTGTGTTATGATCACATAAACATCATAACGCAATTGCAATAGACGCATATTTACTTCTAGGCGATTCCGTAAGCCCGGCGACCTCTTATTTAAATGCAAAACGACTGCAGGCCGCAGGTCGAGTGCTACAGAACCGCCGGGTGTATTTGCATGGAATTAAACGCGGCTTATGCAGAACACCGGGCCGGCCGCGTGCGGGTAAGTAACTGGCTTTGCCGGATAGGCCAGAGAGCTTTGCACGGACTGGAGTTTTCGTAACTCAATGCTCGCGTGGAATACCGTTCGCGTATTTCAAAAGGCTAGACGCTTATATTTATTCATCAAAGCTAGTTCGCTCTGAAAGCCGATAGAACGTGTGAATTTTAGTAAAAAAAATAGTCGAACTATCAGACTTAAGTATGTGAATAGACGTATGTAGTCGATGAATGTTGGGATACACGTCTCAAATAGGATACTATAATATTATAAACTAAAAGACAGAGAAAGATATTCGTGATGTTATAAAATTAATTTTAAATACAAATCACGTTCAGTAGAATAAACGTCACATCGCTGATCTTATCAAGTATAATGATGACAGACAAAAAATAATGAAAATTTTTGTTCTGACCGTCAATAGAAACGGGCAGTAGGTGATTGATCATGTTAGAAACGGGCATATTTGTGGAATCTTTAAAATCCGACCAATCGAAGAAAACTTGTTCGAAACACGTGTTAAGTAGTACAGACGTGAAAGTTAAAGACTTTCAAATCGAATGTCTGGAGTATTCAAGTCCAAAGAAGGAATGACAAGCTTTCCGAATCTAGATTTTTCTCATCAACCTGAAGAAAGTCTTAGAACCAACGTGGATGGTAAAAGATGTCCAGAAAAATCCACCTCAAATGAAAAGAGAGATTTGTTTGATGTGATTGTTTGAATGATCTCTTATCACGCAATTTGTGACAGTTATGAATATTTATGGACGATTTTGATTGTGAGCTTCGACTCATTAATATCCATGTACAGGTCCTCGCCTTGACAAAATATGACCGTGAGAAATGTTCTGTGGTTATTTTGCAAATACGAATATGTAATCGGTGAATTATTAGTGATTAGAGTATTTTTCATTGATAGTGCGCTTAAAAAAAAAAAAAAAATCAGTTATTTTGTGCAAAAATAATACGAAAAATAGTCTATTTCTGTATACGACCTAATTTATTTCATTTGGAATTTTCGATTAAAGTTTAAAGTAAAATAAATTATAGTTAAATACAAGTCAATCGTTTTCTTTAGTCAATTATTTACTTAACATTTTGAAGCAAAAAGTGGTCCAACGACAGTACATTCTGAATCTATCCCTTGTTTGAAAAAATAATCCTGTAATCAGGTAATTTCTAGCTATTTTATTGCAAATGGCGTAGATCATGTTATAAACCTTTAATAAACTAAGCATACACATTTTTTGAAGACTTGCAATTTTTTTTTTCATATATTTTATATTCTATATTGTTAATATATTAATTAGTTATTTATTATTAATTATATATTTAATATAATTGTTATCCCAATCTCTCAACAAGCTCTGCTTTATTCCCAGCTTGTGGGCGGCCATGAAGTATCAACTGTAGTACCATCAACCATTTTTCCACTCATTTGTACAGGCAATAAAGGTAAATCTCCTTGTTGTTCAGCCATATTTATAAAGTGTCCAAATCCTTTTTCAACATGGCGGATGCGCTTACGCGTAAGTTGTTGTAATAAGATGTATTTACTTGAAGGATAAGGCGATAATATATGAAAAATAAGCCAAAACATAGCAGATTGAGTTTTTAAAGTACACTGATTTTGTTTTGCCAAAAAAACCATTTGAAATAATTCATCAGAACGCAGAGTGTTCATTTATTGAACTCCCGAGAATAAACCTCTACACCTATGATGATGCAAGCGGCTGGTGTGGGCCCCTTTAACTCTATAAATAGAATATGCTATTAAACCGGATTATAGTTTCATTGAACTCTGTGTAGTTCACAAAAAATCATGTTTTGTATTATAATTAAGAGTATCATCCTACATTTATAGACGGAATGTACTGTATATACGTATATGATACTTATAAGACAACACGGTTTAGAAAAACTGTTGCATGAAGGTAAAATTACATTGAAATTAAATCATAGTCGGAATTATAAAAAATAAATACGTCAAAATATTAGGGGAACCTTAGAAGAATGACTAACGCGATATAAATTTAACAGTCAATTTATTATAATAAAATTAAGGATATTCAATAAAATTGTTGGAAATGTTTATAACAGAAATGTTATTGGTCCTTTTCCTCGAGGGCGGTGTTCACTCTCAAAACAGTAAGCATGTGTAGTTGATTTTAACTTTTTATTGTTTGGGCAATGAATGCACTCTTATTTATATTGAACTACTGCAATAACTATAAAAGACTATGTCCGCTGCAGTTGTTAAAACAAGATGGGTCAACTTCCCATCGCATTTATTTAGAATCGTATATTTTAAAGACGTCAAACACAAACGTCAGAAGTAAAATTTGATAGGTCGTCCATACATTATCTCTCAAATCTTTTTCATATAGCAATCAGCGATTTCATCTTTTGATGCAGCTCGCCTTAAATTGCAAATCTATTGTGTAGTCATGTGGTCATATCGAATCATATCAAATATGGTTTGTAATTATGTATAGGTAAAGTAGTGCATTGTCAATTTTTCACATTGGATTTTCAACGAACTACGCTTCTGCTAATTCTTAATTTTCACTAAAAATTTTCATATTTGTCTTCTTGTTCCTAGTATTTTACGATTTCGAAGACGTCGTCCCCGTAAACGTGCCTGACCCGTACAATGCGGTTTCTGCCGTCAAAGGAGAAAACGACAGCAGCACAGCGAATCAGGAGAAAATCATTAGAAGAAGTGTCATATCTTGCGGTGATTATGAGTCGTATAAAAATAAGTGCTTTCAACTATCCGAGTCCGTTTACGATTCACCGGCTTTGGTACCGCCTCTGCCGTCTCGGGTTGACGATTGGTGCAGGTTTATATCAAATATTTATTTTTTAATGTTATAAATATTTTTTAATCCGTATTATATATCGTCAGTATTACTCTATACACGTAATGTTGTTGTATTGTTATTAATGGAGAGTAATACAAGCCATAAAACAACATATATGAAAACAACTACTTCTGCAGTGCTTCTATTTCTTTGAATGATTTGAGGACTTTAAAGAAGAATCTTTTCGCTTTTTATTGTCAAATATAAATTTAATATGCCCCCGAATATAAAACGATTTTAGGTGTTATTTATATATTCGATATTTAATGTATAAATGTAATTTTGTGTTACTGTACCACTGTTTAATGATACTCCATTTTTTTCTCACACCTAATAAGTTATAGTTTTTTCTCACAGTTATATTTTTTTCTCACACCTATAAAGTTATAATCAATTCGCTATTGGCTTTAATTATATTTATATAGTACATAATTACATTTGTATATATTATATAGCTCTAATATTAGCGGTCAGAATGATAACATTCTTTTCAAATTCAAAAGGATTACCTCCAGCATAAAGAAAACCCATATTACAGACTAAATATTACTATTATATTTATAAAATGTTCATGTAGAATTATACAAACGAGATTATTTATTTAGAGCAAAGTACGAACATGTTTCAATTTTACTTTTTCGATTTGTATGTTTGCACACGTAGTGATGTAATAAATTCCCTCATCTTTCTATTAATTTCATTTTATTTTAATTTTTTAACTTCCCGCTAAGAAAATTGAAAATTTTCTACAATTTTCGAGAAGTTATTGGTTTCACCCCATTTTGCAAAATTCGAGTTCTCTTCAGATCTTGACGTTCTGAAGGTCTAGGAAGCTTCCCTAATCATCCCTGAGATGATGTCCGGATGACTGTGTGTGGATGCGTGTGTGTGTGTGTACTGTGTGAATGTATGTAAACCTCTTATAACTTTTAAACGGCTTGACCGAATCGAGCCTACTGAACGGCGTTCCAAAGAGTTTCACCAAACTTAAATTTCCTAAAAGTTTGAGTCGATTTGGACCGGTAGATTTTGAGAAATTTTCAAAAAACTAAGAAATAATTTTTTATTAAAAGTGATTTTTTCAAAATAACTTTAAAATGGCTTGACCGATCAATTCTAAAATCTAATTTGCTCTTAAACTATTAAAAACACGTCGATTGCCGCAAACCGGGTCAAAATCGGGTGATTCGTTTGTGAGAAATCATTGTCGAAAGTAATCGAAACAAACCGTTTTTTTTTTAAAATAACTACGAAACGCTAAAATTAGCGGGAAGTTCCAGATTTGGCATTTAGGGTCAAAATTTTTTATCCGAACTCTGTCCCGATCTCGATTCCAACTCCACTTGTCGTTCTGCTTTCACTTTCAGCCCCGTTCTTGTTTCCGCTCCCAAATTTACTCTCGAGACCGACTCAGGGATCAGTATTAAAATGAGGAGCAGAATTCACTCGAATCAGACCCGTTTGCCCACGCAAGGAAAACCTTGACGAATTGATATTCTTCATTACTTTCTCGATATGGACGACTTGATACGCAGCCCTGATGGACCGGAATCAATAAAATATAAATGGCCTTTTTTTTTTGACATGTCTACATCATAGTATTGCTTTATAGCTTTACTCGAGTCCAGTTAATTATAGGGTAACCGCGACACAGAAAAACATGTTTACTTTCGTTTTTACAGTGTTTATATAATTTTGTCCATATTATATAGATATATTTTTTATTTAATAGAATTTTTTATGTATATATAATGAAATCTAAAATAAATCCAATTTTCAGAGCATTGAAACTATTAGTCAATTGCAGTAATACTTGGAATGACCTTTGTAAGTATCCACGTTTTGATGATGACTTTTTGCAAGGCCAAACGTTTCTAATTAGTAGGATATGCAATGACGGACATTATTTGTCAAGTAAGTATATATACTATTTCAGATTATTGTTCACTGTAACAAAATCACGAAAATTATTTTTTGTTGTAATCATCTAAGGGAAAGTACTAAAATTGAATAATGATTTTGTTTCAATGACACCATCGAAGTAGACCACCAAAAGCGCAAAGTTTACGAGTCACGAGTTTCGTGTTGACAAATTTGAAGATTACAAGCACTTTGATGGCTAACAAGCTCGTGAATTTTAAACCCGTAGGGTGTGTTCAGATTTGAATCACCAGGCTTTCTTAGTATCGGGCTTAGTATTCAAAAATCATTAGCTTTCAGGGGAACAACAACAAATTTCCTAATATTTGGTTTTCTCTTTGTCAAATCACAATAACATTGTTATGTCCTGTTTCAGTTGTAATTATTAGAATGAAACAAAATAAAAATAAGCACACAAACTGAAGGAACATTCTGAATTTATTTAAGTGTATTGTAACGAAAACGTACCGAGGAATCGCTAAATTCACTAGATCATACAATAGTTATGACACTATTAACTGTTTGAAAATTCCATCTCATGCGTAGGTATCGCGTTATATACCTACCTCCGATCGATGCCTTCTAGGATCGTCGCCACATTTATCACCAGCCAATATTTGGAAGCAACGTCATGAAAAACATTTCAGTAATGGTGGGACCAGTCAAAAGTCGCGCATTTCGTAAACAAATCACGTCCAATATTTTTTTATAAGCGAGAGAAGTTCTACGCTCGAATATCCATATTATAAATGTAGACCTATATATACTATTGTTATACGACTTGATAATAGGCGTACCAACGGGATTTACCGAACACGCCTTGTAGCTAATATGATGTTTTATCCGTCTTTTACGGCGCTGTAGATAGAAAAGGCAATAATAAACGTAATAACTTATTACAATATAAGACAAAAGTAAGTTAAAAAATGCCTATATTAACGTTGACTTGTTAAGGAATCAATCATTTGTAAGAATTAGATCAAAATATAATACGTCATATTTTAAGTGGTAGTGTATATCATAAACATACAATTAGATATTACACATAGAATTAATTAAGATAACTCGAACCAATATTAATTTTGTAGTAATTAATTAAGCTTAAATTTGTGCTTATTATTACTACTTCCTTCCATTTAATAAAATAAATGGCGCTTAATAGATAATTCATGAAATTCTATAGAATATGAAAAAATAGAAAAGTGTATAGCCAGTATTGCTGATCTTTGGGAGATATGTTACGCCACGTTTAAGAACACAGTCGACAATGAGAAAAGCGCGAATAGAGATTTAACTCATTATAAAACACACTTCATATTATGCTGGTAAGTGTTGAATTTAGCTTTTTATGTTTTAATAAATTTTGTGACAAAAGTCATACTTTTGAAACACAGTTTGAAACCTAGAAAACACGAAACAGTTTCACTTTAAGGATTCCATGTACTTACCTGAAGAAATTGTGATTTGGTTCATATACTAAATTGTACGAATTAATCACGAACATATTGCGCAAATTAATAAATTCTGATCTTAGGATTCAATGAGAAACTTAAAAAAATGTAAATTAAGTGCATAGTGTGACATCAAAAGAAAGGGTTTGCTATGAAACAAATATACATAATTTTCCATATATATATATAATATATATATATATATATATATATATATATAGAATCATATAAATATACATAGAATTCTGAAACCCATAGTTTAAAGGATACTAAGGAAAATATATATAAAGACTCAACAATCTGCCTTATTTGTAAAACTACTGAGGTTAAATTTTAAAAGTTTTCATTCATAGTTAACAAGTAAATCTAAAGAAAAATTTTAAATCTGAAATTATATGCATAAATCTTTGTAATTATAAATAAACGCAAGGAAACAATCTATATAAAATGTGTTGCTTGACTTCGCCAAGAACTTGTGCATTCATTTAAGTACGGATCACTCGCCATGCAGTCCGATACGCACTTGGACGATTTTTATGTCATCACATTATATTTCATTAATTTAAAATAGTTCTGCTAAACACACTAAAACTTTTTTACCTGTAACCTTTTCAGTGATATGATTTTAGGGTCATTTGAAAAATGTCAATTTTTAATAGTTAAATCTGTATATTGTACTATAAAAATCTATTCATTTTGCATATTTGTCCTCTATATGTACCTGAACCATTCATCCGATTATGATGAAACATTGTTAAAATGTTTTAAATGTGCTTGGGAATGTTTTTAAGAAAAAGTACCTACCATTTTTCTTCAACTTCGTTGGTGTATTTGTACACTAGAACCAAATTACTGGTCTGATTCTAATAAACAAAAAATTGTAATATAAAGTTACACTGTCTTTGAGTAAAATAAGCTTCTTATACAACTAACCTGCAAACATTTATTTCCGGATTCTATCGCTTTATCATCTGTTCATCCGAGATTTAAAAATTTTCTTTCACGTATAGATAGTTACACAATTTCAAAATCATATATCTTGTATTATTATTTTATTTTTATACTAATTCGTTTATTTCGTCCAATACCCAATATTCGATAATGGAATTAAAATTGAAAGGATGAGAAATAGAATTGAGAACGAAACTATTCAAAACTTAGGACGTTTTATAAACTTCGAATATATATTTTTTCAAATGTCACTCCACATTCAATATTTTTTTCCTATCGACTGTCTATTCCACAACTTTTTTCCAAATTGACGTTTACATGTCAGTTCATAATTATAAATATTAATTTTTGTTACAAGTAAGTTTGAAAGGAGATCATAAAAGTGCGCCCTAAATCGCTCTGAGACAGAAATCATCTGATCTCAAACAGAATAATCTGATCGTTTTAGAGGAGTATGGCCTCGCTGTCTGATCGTTATGACATTCTCAAACCTTCTTAATATTATATTATCAGATTTAAAGTTTTCTTATCAAAATTCTTACATAGGACATTATTCTACGAAATTAAAGTTTTTTGATGTCCTCTAGTCATAATATACAACAGCCAAATTATCAGTAAGTAGATACATAGTTCAAGAAACTCGCTACCGATGGCAGTTTATGATTGAAGTGGCGAGTGGAGCGTCACAAAGCCCAAGAAATTCAAATTATGACTCCATGATAGGGTGTCCATGGAGAGCGGTGATCACCTACTTTCTGATGGCTTATATGAACGTTAGACCTTTACAAACCTTATATTATAAAAAAACGGACCAAAAGCACGTCGGACCATACTCATTATATGGTTCTGAAGCCATACAAATAAATGTACTACAGATGAAAAAAGTACGTTCTTACACTTTTTCCATATTTTCCGCGCAGATTAGTTATAAGCACACACACACAAGTAGCCTATAACTAAAAAACAAGTAGTTGTGTCGATTATTACCATTAAACTAATATAAACTAAATGGCATCAGCAAAAGAGCCTATGTTCGTGGTACTTACGTCCTTTTGTTGAGAAGCGCAGTTTTTCGGCTATACCTCAAAAACAGTATATTCAATAACTTTCAAAATAATATTTATTAAAAGTATTTATAAAACGTTATCTTCTTTATTTTTTCATATTTTTCAGACGTATGGTTAAGGAAATATATGAGGGAAGACATAATGTCTGCAAATTTTTGAATGATTATTTCCGAAATTGTTAACGTTATCAGAAAAATTGCTTAATAACCTTAAAATGTTTTTAAAAAAACTGTCGATATATGTGTCACTTGTCAATGTTTAGTGAAAAAAATTTTTTCAGCTTCTATTACATGCATGGGGAGCCGCTTAGAAATATTTATTATTTAAATATCAAAGTAAGTAGTGGCTTACACGAGACACCTACACTATAAATTTCATCAATATACATCTTGTAATTTTTGAATAAAATGCCTGTGACATACAGACGGACGGACAGACGGATGAATGAACATGCCAAAACGATAAGAGTTCCGTTTTCGCTATTTTGTTTTGGAACCCTGAAAAGGATCAAATTTATCAATTATAGTGACTGGTTTCAATATAAAGTCATCCATTGACATGCAAATAATATTTTGAAGTTAGTTTTATCGCAGAGTACAAGTACAATCTGTGATATACGTGAGATTCACAGATGCAAATTTCATTTAAAATCATTCTCAGAAATCAAAACTTTAAATGAAAGTTCCTTAGATTGTTTACGCATTTGAATATTTAAAACGTTTTATTGTTTAATTTAAAAAAATAAAAAGCTTTGTATTTTTCTATTTAGATATGTTTCTAGTTTTATAGAAAAAAAAAAAAAACATTAATTTGTTATTTTAGTGCAAGAAGTCATTTTCGGAAATGCACACTAAACGCCATACTTCAGAACTCCAACAGCGAATGCACCGAGAGTGAAACGTTGACACTACAGAAATTTTCAGTTTACTTGTCCCATAGCGAAGTTGGCCAGATTTGTTTTAGTCAAATAATTTAGTGCGTTATTTTTTATTTAATCTACAATTTTTAAATAAACTTTTATTTTCATTCAACGGTTAATTTTTTTTAACTGTATATAAACGATCCTACTTTAAAATCACAGACTATAGATGTTATTTTATTGATTTGAATTAAGAGTCGTTTTTTATATTGGTTTAGTATTATAGGAGCTAAAAGTATAGTAACTGGACAAAGTGTTAGTTATATAAAAAACAATGGAAATAAAAAAAATTAACACATTAACCTTCACTCGTTTCTTCACTCACATATACGTAGAATCATTTCCGATCACCATGTCGGTCTCCATGGTTTTTGCTCCTTTGTAAATTTTGTGCTAAAAATACCGTCGTGGTACTTTAAAAATAATTTAATTTCCCCTTGAGAATTTACGGATGGAATTTCACTCGCTTTAATATATCATTTTATCTTACACAATCCCAAATTTAATAGCACTGCTGATCAAGTATGCTATTTATAGATAATCTTAAACTCAAGTGAATACGAACAATTTTTTAATGGCAATTATGTTGCTCCATAAAATAGTTTTCATGTAGTATTAACCTTATATAAAATGAAACTGTATATACCAATGACACAAATAAAAAATAACCCAAAGCCATATTCCAATATTCACACCAGGTACAAAATTACAGGTATTAAAATTTAGTGGACATTAAGTTTTTCACACTTTTCAGATTTCAAAAAGCGTAGCTTAACAAATGTTCTTGTAACATTATTATGATTTCATGTCAAATGGACTTAACATGACATTGACATCATTTTAAGTTAGCATAATTGACCAGCTGGGCCAATGTAGAACGAACCCCTTAATAGTAAAACGGCAGGCTTTCATTAATTACAGCCCTATGAGCCTCCTCTACCCCATTGGAAAGCTTTAAGCGAAAATCATTATTGAAACGGTTGTGAATGAGACTGGAAAAATGATCTAAGATGTATAAGCGAGATTTCGAAAACGGATGGGGTGTAGTATTAATTTTTTTTCTCTGCGAAACATTAAGGAAAAGTTTTCGGCTAACGGCCAGAAGGTCTTTTGTGCTTTAGAAGATCTGGAAAATCTTACAAAAGTGTGGAAAGGAATCACCTACGTACATATCGGTTTGATACGAGCACTACAATCTCTATACAAAGGTTGCAATGCCTGTATCAGAATAAATGGGGCATACATTGTTTAGTTTGTCATTCACAAGTATATCAGACAGATATGTGTAGTTTCTGAGCGTGGACTAAGAATGCATGAGCTGCTTGGCAAATGTCTCCTGTACATACACGATAGTCATTTTAGCGCTGTAGGAATTATTCATTTTATTTGCTATCGTTTACAACTCGTAAGTTGTAAACGATAGCAAATAAAATGAATAATTCTATCAAGAAAAGAGGTATGAAAGTTAATGTTAGCAAGACTTAGGTAATGGTGTTTGAAAGAAGCGAAATCGTAAATTAATGTAATATACATATAGAAGGTAAAATCGTTGAAAAAGTGAAGGAGTTTGTACACTTCGGTCTGTTTACAAACGAGGGTTAATATGAAAAACATATTGAAAGGAGAGTGAATGCAGGAAATAAAGTGAATGGGGCCTTACTCGCTATTATGAATAGTAAAAGTGTCTTACAACAAGTGCGTTTGGCCATTCATAATGGGGTCCTGATCCTTACTTTAAGGTACGGTAATGAAGGTTGAGAATAGCAGAACAAAAATAAAAGTAGAATCAATGCGGTGGAGATAGATCTCTGAGTGATATATGTGGAGTGTCTTTGAAAGATAGATATAGGAACAGTTATGTCAAAAAGCGGTGTGATTTTAAAAAAAAATTTGTAATGACTAGAATAAAAAAAGATATGTTGTGGTTGTTTTGCCATCTGAAAAGAATTAATAAAAGTAGACTGATAAAACAAATTTATTGAAGATACATGTGTGATGGAAAGGTCGGCAAGGACCGCCCAAGAAAATCCTATGCAGACCATATTGGTGGCATAATTTTAAGCATTAAAGCAAGGGGCAAATTTTAAGCAATCGAAACCGACGAGCTTGCACAAAAAATAGATGGATATCAGTGAAGCGATAGAGATATGCAAAGATCATACTATATGAAAATCTATAGTCTCTGCCTATCCTTATAAGTGTAAGTTTATAATAAATCATTATCATATCATATCATATATAGTATCACAGTATATATTATTATAAAAAAGAATACGCTCATATGCTTTTACAGTGTAGACATTAAAAAACCGATTGTCGATCACAAGTGGGTCGTAATCTATATATTGGGTTTTTCTCGAGAAAGTCGGTACATATGAAAAATTCTCAGCAAAATATTCTGTGTGATCTGAAAATAGTACCAATAGTGTATTTATTAAAACAAATAGTAAACTTCTTACAAAATGTAAAAAAACATATCTGAACTTCAAAAAATTTTGCAATGGCAAGTAATTTACCATATATGTACTACATTAAAATAACAGTTAGTGTGCGGGATTTAGGAGTTAGTGGTGAAGCTGATTTAGTTCAGCAAAATAATGAAGTAGGTGAAGTAGGACGATATTGTTATTGGCTTTGATGATTTTTCAGATTTGTGAAAATATATTGCATCAGAACTGTCCAGGCGGTGACCCCAGACCGACACCTGAAATTATAAAGAAGTTGTTGAATATGCTAAAATACATGCCCCAGACCTGAGTAAGTTTCGAAGAAATCGATTCGCTTGAAGAAACTACACCTGAACATTAATACCAAAATAAAAATATATAAAAAATGCATAATTGTTTTATTTATAAACGATTAAATTTTTTTTTAAACTTAATAATGTGTTCAGAGTAGAATTAAAAAGTTTGTTTTGTACTTCATGTTAAAATACAATTGAAATTGTTGAGCATTTTTGCCCTTCCTAAAATATAATTTACTACCTATAATAAAATAGAAGTGAAATATAAAAAAAGTCATTGAGTTGTATAAAGTTTTTCATCATCGGACTACTGAGGCACGTCCTTCTAAAATCGATTTATTTCATGTTAAAGGCCTAAAGCCCTACACACTAGTCCAGCGCGAATCGGAGACTGGAGACATTTGTCACCATTATGAAGAACTACGATGACAACCTCCGAAGGTTAAAGGAGTTATTTAATTTAGATAATAATAATAATTTACAATAATAAAATCAAAAAAAAATAATTTAAGTATATAATGTTAATTATAATAAGAATTATTAGATTCGTCCTTAGTGGCCGTCCGCAGTCTCGTTATCCAAAAATAGAAATCGATTACGATTCCGGAATCGATTCGCGAGTCGAACTTGTATTAAAAAATTCTTATTCTTGTGCAATTTTCATAGGCTTTAAATTGTTGGATAAAATTAAAACTTTGCTCACTTATCGAAGACCGATGACAATACAACAATGTATGGATCTAAAAGAGTACACTGACAGTAATGTGTGAACGCACACGGCCCAAACTACTGGGTCTAGAGACTTGAAATGTAGAGAAGTTCATGTTGTAATGTAAGAGCGTATTAAGAGAGAATGCTTATAAATTCAACCTCTGTGAGGGTAAAAATGATGAAATAGTGTTCTATGTTAAATTGCAACCGTTGAAGTTAACATGTCAAAGTTAACAATTTAGTTATTTCTGAAAGTGAAATGAAAAATACATACACTGTTCTTTTATTTAACCCTGAATATGGTAAAATAGGATATGAAATTTTGTATGAAAAATTTAAACCGCTGACGATATTCATGCAAAAATTTATAATTCAGCTAATAATCACCAATAAAAATATTGATATGCTTCGTTCTTAAAAGGAGAGAAATAAGGATGAAATTTTCATATAAAAAACGAAATCGTTGACGATGTTAATAATAAATTAATATTTTAGGTGCTTATTACATATTAGAAATGACAACATGCATTATTTTTGGACTAAAAGGCTGAAATAAGGAAAGAAATGTTTAATAGATTCGTTATGAAGTTCCAATGGCGAACTTCCTGATTCATCATTAGATCCTGAAAATTGATAATGATGGAAGTGTATCTCAAATCAATTCCAGCGACTCCAAACATACATAGGAAACGTCTTTGGCATTGGAACGCCTAGGCTACGTTGTTCTATTATAGAATACTAGTGTCTACCCTCCGGCTGTATTATCAGACCGTGAAAATCATTCATGGTGAATATGCATCTTAAGACAATATCAACAAGCACCCACACCCAAGGATTGTTGTTCCTTTGTGGAGATCCAGTATCAATCGTTCAAATTCATCACCACACTGTGGAAGCCAATCATAGTCAAAGTGGATCTCAAGACAATTGCAACAAGCTTAAACACAACTAGGATATATTATTCTGCCATGGATTCCAGTAACAACCTATCGGTTCCATCATCATCATCAGACCGTCTAAGTCAATTATGGCCAAAGTGCATTTTAAGTAAATTTCATAGTCCTAATCCTTACCGTCCAGCTCCATCATAGTCCGTGAAAATAGCTAATGATCAGAATACATTTCAAGACGACTCCAACAAGCTCAAAAGTGACTATAGTATGTTAGATAAAATATACTAGGTTATTCTATCATGGAGTACCTGTCTTACTTTCTGGCTCCATCATCAGATCAATCCAAATATAGCGTATTTATTGTATTGTCATCGGTCCTTGATAAGTGTGTAAAGTTTTAATTTAACCTAACGATAAAAAAACTCGTCGCCGTGCAAGAAATAAGAAGTAAATCGATTATAAATCACTAAAGAATTACTTGAGAATAATTTATGCTCCGATAGTTTAATTTTCGAATAATTACAAAATCGCGATTTCTAACGATTTTTGAATTCTCCTATGCTATAAAAGATCAGTGTTATAAATTAATGATTTCACTGTAAAAGCAGCACCATTAAAAACAAATCAATTTGGATTTCGAAACACGAAGTTGAAAATTACCAAAACAATTTTAAAATCATGTCAAATCGGAAATAGTTTTGCTTTAGATAATAAGGCTGCCTGTTCAGATTCCAAGGCGACACTTTTTATGTGCTCCCGTAATTAAGATTCCGGGACTTAAACTCACATTATATATCTATTTATTGTAATATTATGTGCGTGTGTAATAGTCAATTGAGGATTTTATCACTCAAAAATTTAAAGAACATTCTGATAACAGAAAATAATATTTCTTTTTAAATTAACGCTTGTGCTATTGCAAACTGTTTGTTGTACACAGAACTGTCAAAAGGGTATGAATCCTGCGCTGAAGAGTTCCGAACACGGTCAATACATAACCCTGAGAGTCCTATTCTGTTATTTGTTTCTCTTTCTCGGCTATTTTACTTTTATCTATGTAAGCTGTAATAAAATTTGGGTCTCAAATGCTTTACTTTTATCGAAACTAAGAAGTTGTGTTTAATAAAAAATAAGATGCCGTTAAAACTATTTTGTTCCAGAGTACTTGTTAGTTACATTTTGACGTGATAACATCTTATAAATCGATGAACACCGGCTGCATGCACGAAAAAGTATGACTCATTATCGCGTTCTGCCTGAGTTGAGCGTGCGAGCGAGAGCGCGGAACAAGCGATAGAGAGGCATGATCGGCCTAAGCGTTCGGCTTGTGACTCATCTATCTCTCTTCCACTCTGTCGGTCGATGGAGTGGAAGAGAGATACAAAATAATGATAGTAGATATTTTGTATCGCCCATGATGATACAATGATCATTACTAGATGATACAAAATAATAATAATTCTGTGATAATAATCCAATTCAATTCATGAAAGTATGCAATTTTTAATCAATGTTTTCTTATGACGTAATCACGTAAAATTATCGTCCGTAAACCGACTTTACACACAACCAATTTTTTTTCAATGTGAGCTACTTTAAAAAAATTCGTACTACAAAGCATTACAATACATACAATACAATATATATATCAAATGGCTTTGCTTGAGGTATCTTTCGATATTGCCGTAGAATATTATTATTTTCAACGGAAAAATATTTAAATAATCATTATAGTACAACAAACAAAACTCCGCCGCTGTGAAGTTAGTAGGAAAGCGTCGCAATGGCGTAAAATAGGCAACTGAAGGAGACGAAGGAAGGGTCGGGGAGCGTTAAATCTGCGCATTACATCATTCACAGGCAATTCAGAGCGGCAGAGTTTCGTGCGTGGTATTGTACTTATTTATATCATCAACTTTGTTTATAACATGAAGTGTTATTACAATTACATGAAAATTTGATAAAGGAATAACTGCAATTTCTAAATCCTCATTTCATATCTATAAAAGCAAAGTTGCCATGGAGAACATAAATAAATGACTCTAATATATAAACAGTGCGTAGTAGCAGCATAATGAGAGTTATTTTTTAGAACTCCTGCTAGATAGCGACATAAAGTATTGTCTTTTACGTATTAATGATGTATACAAAATTTAATTTCGTGTAAGGACTTTTTGATTTATGGACGGACTATCCGAATAATTACTTTTGATTTTTTGCAAAATCAACATATGAAAATAAGACGTATTGTACAGCATCTCGGTGTCTTAAATCAGAATATTTTCCTTAGTATCTAAAACGTGACAAAGTCTCAAAGCGGAGTAACAGCCTAGCTGCGGATGATGGACTACGCGCTTTATGACTCGGGAATAATCAAAGTCGCATTTCCGCGGAGGCGGCGCACCTGATCCCGCTAACGCGCTAACTTTAAATCTCTCGATATCTTTGTCACTTTTCACAACTTTACGTAACTGCAAATGGCTCTATTCGGGGCGCTGTGCTTACCGAGCGATGAGGTATATTTTTGTAAGAACTTGGACAATCATTGACATCAATTCTCGACGTTGAAAAAAATATAATCTGTTCTATGCACTATTAAATATATTATTATAATGAAAATATAGTAAATAGCACATAGGATATATATTAGCGAATAGAATATACAGGATGGAATATAAAATGCACCTTTTCGTTTGCGAAAAGGTGCATTGTATGTATGTATTCATACACTTCTTCTTTTTAAACCAACTTTGCTAACGTAACTATAACAAAAATATGTCATTGAAAATAAAGTAATAAATAATATAAACATAACCCTATTTCATGCTCGGTCTGGCTGTAAGCGCGGGGGCGATCGGATGGCTAGTCGTGCAGCGCGCTGCGACGCGATACCTATTCGCCCGCTTTTCTAAGGCTGTCAGTATAATATTTCTACGTAGATGTTCTAAGCAATTTTTTTAAAAAACGGCTATTTTAATGATTATGTTTTTTTCAGAAAAAATATTTTATAAGGAGATAAGATTATGAATGTTTGCGAGAGGATGCACGATAAGATTTATATATTATTCGCCGATACAGGAGTAATTACTAACAGTATATTTTTTTTTGAATTTTTTCTAATGATAGTATTATATCTTTGACCAATAAATTAGTGGAATTTTGCGATTCTACTACACACTAGTATCATAAAATTGTTATAAATTGCGTGCCAGCGCTTTTTTACGTTAAGACACGGTATGTAGCAATCAGATGTTCTGTTAGAAAAAAAGACTCCTTCCAATATATATATATATGAAAAATGGTTTAGACATCAACTTGGATACATCGATAAGAGTAGAAAAGAATATAGAGTTGCGACATTGTGATTTAGAGTAATCCATATCTTTGATGATCGACCTGAAAATAAAATAGTCCCATAAAATGAAAGAAGTGTTAGCGCAAACACTTGACATATTATATTTTAATGAAATAATAAAAAAATATTAATTGCCTTTTAAAAATCACATTATTTCGTTTTAAGGAAAATATAGTGTTTTAAAAATAGTCTAGACGACAACTTCAAAATCGTGTTAATTATTGATAAATGTCTCAAAAATATGTGCGATAGCTCATTGGATTCGAATGACGTCTAGAAAATGTATTCGAAAAATTTTACTGCACGATAAAAATTGCAAAATCTATTCATAAATTAAGAGGAAAAAAAAAGTATTTGGTGTTTTGGGAATTCCTCTTAACTATTAATATTTAAGAAATAAAAAAAAAGATTCATAAAGAAGAGAAAATCTTCTAAAAGAAGTATTACTCCAGGAACTCTACCTCCATTATTTATAATTTTAATTTAGTGCTGAAAATAGAGCCCGCACGGCCAATACAGTATGGCCACGCTACCACTCAACATTGTCTATCACATAAAATATTTTTTTTATGCAATTATATATCAATATTAAAATTTAAAGAAATTATGGTGTCATCGGAACACTTCGAAGAATAAAATTTCGTTGAAAAAAAATTGTTGATTTTTCAATAAGTTGTACATATTGTTAATTGTCATTTTTCTTTTTACAAAAGACGGTATAAAAGTTAAAATAATTAGCTTATAAATTATTGGCATCTTGGAGCTCTTCTTACACACACACACACACACACACACACACACATATATATATATATATATATATATATATATATATACACATATGCTTAACAATACTACGTTATAAAAGTATCTTAAATTTGTGTATTTCGTTTATTATTATTTTTTTTAAATTAACAAAAAATGAAAATTTTATAATCGAATGTTGAGTTATGGCTGTTATTGTATTTCATGGAGGCATTAACGAACGTTGAAAAATTTACGGCATTTGTTAAAAAATTGTTTATAAGCAGGTGAACTAGTTTAATATTGTGAAAAAAATTTTTAGGTACCTATTTTGTGATCATAAAAAAATAATGATTTCAAAAAAAAAATACTGAGTAATAACTGAACTTGATATGGCCCATTAATACTGTGGGGGTAATTCATTTCAGCTTTCCGGTGTTTGGTTTCACTTTTAATAATGAGAGCAGTCAACTGCCTACTAAGTTTAAATACGGACGGTTCGTTTATTAAGGCCCTACTACGATGCGGGACTTCGAGATGATCTTTGTTAACGTTTGTTAAATTCATGGAATTGTAGACACTATAATGTTTCTCGTATTTACTAGTATTTCTCGATCATATTTTAATATCATATTTAAAGTTCTTCTATTCAGTCGATATAAATATCTCGTTTGCGACTTTAACAGCGGAAAGTACAACGCCTAGTCGAACCCTTTAGCGACGTGGTGGATAAACATATTGACGTCAACGATATGGCGACCTCAACACGTCATATAATGTAATAATTTTGAAACAAACAAAAGTGGCGCATCTCATTTCACAAGATCGCTTAAATTTTACGGCCGTAAAAACCACCGCCAGATACCTTTGTGGAAGCAGCTATAAAAAGGAACGTATATCTGTATATAATTTTATTTTAACCCTAAACTAAATTGCGTTTGTAATATAATCATAAGAATAAAAATACAAAAAATAGTTTTACCTCCTTTATTTGTATATTTTGTATTTTTATTAAAAAAGGGATCGTTTTTGACATCATATCAAAATGATGTAAATTTTGAAGAACTAAATATTTATTCAAAAATTAAGGCTCAGCTCAAAACGAAATGGGAGCTTTATTCTGTTCTACTGGAAAATCTCTAATTAATGACAAGTCATTTTCATCATTCGAGATGATGCTGAATTTGTTATTAACTGCTGGTTCTACTATTATTTTGCTTATAGCTAAATATTTGTAGACCGTCCAAGATTGAAGATGTCTATTAAGATCATCGAAATAATAAGAATCTGTTGCAGTATGGCGATAATACTTACAAGATGTTTCGTCAAATAATACAATGTAATACACAAGACATTTACAAAGCAATAAAAATATTAATATAAAACCTTCGTGCGTTATGAGTGATCGAAACCACAAATACTTAAATAAGGTTGGGTTACATTAAAATCTACTAGTTAAAGAGCGGACATTAGCATTCAAAAGTTGTACAAAAACTTTGATCTTGTACGCAACTTTTACCTATTTACTCGTAGGCATATCCTACTAGATCAGGGCTTTCCATAGATTGGATTTAAGGCCAATAAAAACGAGTAAATAGATTGGAAGGCCACAAAATATTTATAAAATCAGAAATATTTTTTTTTCATGTTCTGTCTCATAAATTTTCGTTCAAATCAAATGACTGCGAAGCTACCTAATTAGCCGGCAGAGCGTTTTCGTCGCGGGCATCGTCCCGCGGTCGCCTGAGAACGTAGCTCCAAATAGAAATAGAAAAGTTATTGCCAGAAGAGAAAAAAATTTACTCATTTATTTATATGGGATTACAAAAAATAGAATAATAATGTTTTCTCTGCCAAAAAAATGTAAAAAGCAAATCATGTTATTTAAACAAAAAATACACAAAAAAATTGCGGAGCGCATGTTGTACGCGAGTCATGGTTTGGACAGCTCTGCACTGGGTTAGGCGACTAAGTAACAAGGTATATAGGTAACAAGTTGTGAATTATGATTTTCTCCGCATTGGAAAGTCTAGTACAAAGCTAAAACCTGGTTTACCTAGTATCTAACATTTTAAAGCGAAGTTATAACAAACAAGCAGCGTGGTATACGGCAGGAAGCGAGCTAAACTGCAAGCCATTAACCAAAGTTATTAAAACTTTGTTAACAACATTATATTAAAATTTTAGAACTGAGCTATAGTTTCAAATGTTTATACCACAAGTTATTAGTAAAAGAATGTGTGACACATTCTATTATCTTTCTCTTATCAGTGTGAATGGTTTCTGTCTTAATTGATTTTGAAGTACCGGCGTGTGAAGTAAGAAATAATATTTATTTTATGATGTTTGAAGGCAATGAAACCATAAGAATACTTAGATTTTTTAAATTATAAACTTACTACCTACTAGAGGGGAAGGCTGATACCATAGACCTCCATATTTTTAATACAACGAAATTAGTTAGTACAAAACTTTTTAAGGTTCCTCTTTTTAAGTCGTTAAACATATACAGTTATAATGTAGATTTGTTTGATAGTTCAGTTTCATTAATTTTTTCCAGATAGTCAAATCACCTCAAAATACTTTTTTCTACTTTATTTTCATGTCTTCTTTCAAATCACACCTTTCTCTGACATCACTATCTCTCTATTAATTTTCAAAGCCACTTCAAACACACTGATTAGAAAAGGATATTACTGTAATCAATGTTTTTTCTGCTACTTTTGACCTTTACTATTGCAGATAAAAGTACGGACTAGAATTCCTTTATGGGTAGCTAAATACTTTTATCATGAAATACTTCTCCTTCTTGTCACACACACACACACACAACAGCAAGCAAGGCTTCGTTCACATTCTATTCGCATTTGCTCTTCTTTCAATATCTCTATCACGTTTACCGTTATTTACAAAAAAAAAATACTCAAACAGACGAACCCCTTCACTTGTTAAACTTTAGCTTTTTCTACGTTCATATTACATGCAGTCATGCTTTTGCTTCCTTCGAAAACTATAACCTGAGTATTGCTGACATTTGCTTTTACACCTCTTTATTTAACAGCATTATTCAATTTAGTTGCCACTGACTTCAACTCGCACCTCAACGACAAAGTGATTTTTTGGTCGTTAGCGTACAATATAACTCTTCCCATCGCTAGTCACTCATAATTTTCAAAACAATGCATACAAATATCCGTGAATAAGTTCTACAACCACGGTAATCATATGCATCCAAATCTGACACATTCATCTGTAATTGCGCAGTTGCTTTCCTTCAAGAAGAACGAGCAAGTAACTTGAAGGTAACTGTTTTCCAATTTAAATAGATTATATTATATAATCAAACGTATACAGATCTTTAAAATAAAAAAAATCAAACTCGCAGGAAGTGTAGCTGGTTATGCCCATGAAAATTTGTCCTTTATATATTGATATATATACAAAATCCTTATTTAACAAGCATTTGCTTTATACTGATTTTAATTTAGGTAAGGGTAGATTTTTTATGTATATGCCCTTATCGAACATATATAGGCCCCTAAAGAAATTCATAAATTTCTCTTCCTGGTTGGGTTCGGATTTGGCTCCAGTTCTGACTTCGATTCCGTTGTCGGTCCTGTTCCAACTATAACTCCGACCCCAGATCTGACTCCTGTTTCTAATTCTATTTTTTGTAGCCATTCCCCTTCCCATTTCCTTTCTTTTTCCTCCTTCTCACCCTCTTTTATCCCACACCCTCCCAAGTCCCACACTCGATTTGTAGCTTCTCAACTCATCTCTACTGTCGATTTCACTCTCGGTCCCGCTTGAGATTTCGATTCCGCTATCGGCCACAGTTCCGATTTGCATAAATCCGAGATAAGCGCTAAAATCAAAAAATAGTATAGAATAGAATGCTTAGAATCTGTGATAGCACAAATATACAGATGTAGCAAAATGGAATAGACTAATTCGCACAGGAATCTTCTTGTAAGTGAAGGAATTTCGGGAATCGTATACAATCGTAGTATAAATACAAAGTCAATATCCGAGATAATGCTTACTTTTCTTTTCCAGAAAGCTTTCCTTTCACGAGAACGTCAGTTATATAATAAGTAAACAGGATGAATGGTTTAGGCACGCAATAACGAACAAAATGTATACTTATTTTTATATATACTACAACGCACTTCCCCAGTCTAAGCGTGAAAAACATGTCTCACAACTTTTAATGAACAACAAAATTCAACGCTATTGTACTCCGTTAAAAATGGCATTTAAAACGTTCTTTCTTTCGGTCCTTACATTACACAACTTACCACCTGAACAGTTTTGGAGATCCGTGATGATTGAATTGGTAAATCGCTTTCCTCTAAATAAAAACTTATTATTTTCATTTTACAATAATTAATAAAGTACTTCATCAAGCAATATGCTGTAAAAGTCAAACTATTTATAGATGAAATTTCCATATTGATTATTGTATTAGGTTTTATTTACACCAACGCTAGGCCATGCCCTTCCACAATCTTTTCATTTCAGACTGAAGATCTTGAATCTTAACCCTCTCAGTGCAGGTTAGGTTATTAACGACAAAACTAAAGGTTAATAATTTTTCTGTACGTTTTATTTCCTTATTTCAAACCGTTTAGGCAGCAATCAAGTAGAGGTTTCGTTTTTTTTCCAAATTTTTATTATTATTATTATTGAAAACACATCTTTATCGCAATTAAAAATAAAGAAGAAAACAGCTTCCTATTAGTAACTGAATTTTTGGAATCAGATCTCGACGTTCTGAGGGTCTAGGAAGCTTCCCTGATCATCCCTGAGATGATGTATGTATGTCTGTGTGGATGCGCGTGTGTGTGTGTGTGTTTGTGTGGGTGGGTATGTGTGGATGTATGTAAACCTCGTATAACTTTTAAACGGCTTGACCGAATCAATCCTATTAAATGGCGTTCTAAAGAGTTTCACTAAACTTAGACTTTCTGAAAGTTTGGGTCGATTTGGACCGGTAGATTTTGAGAAATTTTCAAAAAACTAAGAAAGAAATATTTTTTTAAAATGGTTTTTTCAAAATAACTTTAAAATAGCTTTACTGATCAATTCCAAAATCTAATCAGCTCTTAAACTATTAAAAGTACGTCGATTGCCGCAAACCAGGTCAAAATCGGTGTATTCGTTTATGAGAAATCTTTGTCGAAAGAAATAAAAAAAAAAACTCGTTTGCGAGAAATTGTTGTCGAAAGAAATCGAAACAAACCGTTTTTTTACTCAAGAAATCGCTTCAAATTCCGTATATTTTCGAGTGTTTTGAACTCGAAAATAGCGGGAAGTTTCAGGGTTGGCCTACAGGGTTAATCTATTTTTTTTAATCAAAAAGTAATCTGTGGGTTTTTACTCATTATAAGTCCATTATAAACCAATACCAGAACTGCTGTTTATAATGAATGCAAGTCGCAAGTCGTGAAACAGTCGATTTAAAAAAGAATAGTAATTAAAAACAAATTGTCATTTACAAAAAAACTAAAAAAATACTTCAGTTACTGAGTTTATCTAAAATATGCAAATTTTCAAAAACAAAAACATCAAATCGTTGAAAAATTTGAAACCCCATAAACGCTCATTTTTATGTATTCATTCGATTTCTCAAAAGGTTTTTAAGTCCTTTAAAATTTTTTTTTAAGTTTATGGTATTTACTCATACGCATCATTTAACAACCAAATTATTTGCTTAGATTTAGAGCTCACGATACCAGAGTGGAATTGTATTTTCGTTGAAAATGGGACCTTACTGAGTCCATTGAAAAAACACTTTCAATGTTAAAATTAAAAAAAAAACACTTACTGTCCTGGAGTTAAATGCAGCTAATGTGTGATGCTAATGTGAGACGGATGACAGTGATGTTGATAAGAAACGAGATTTTAAAAAGGATGAAGATGAATTTAGCAAAATAAAAAGGTTCTGAGCAGGATCTATAAGTAGCAGGAGGCGCAATGAGGGAGAACATAGTCATGTGGCGTCTTTCCTCCGGCGTGGTCTAACTATGACGTGAATCCTGGAGGGTGCAACGAAATAGGGTGCGCCACCAAAGACGTCATTGAACAATAAAAGCAAGATTTAGGCTTTACAGAACCAATGTTCACATTTTCTAGAGTTATCTATTTCTTTTTCTATTTCGTTCGTTCGTTTTGATTTTTCATATCAACATTTATTTTTGAAGATTGTTAGGCAGAAAATTAAAATGAAACATATACGTCGCTTACAAAGTGATTGAAAAGTACATAGAAGATTGGTAAGTGTACATAGGAGGTATAATATATGAGTGGGAAAGGAGTAATGAATAGAAATATATGTCAAAAGAGAATAAAGTACATGCACTATGGACAGTGTCACAGATTTGTGTACAATCATACACTACGATAATATTTGATTATTGATTAGTGAACGCGAGTGCTCTATTGTAATGTGCGTAGTCACTGGAAGGAAACGAAAACAGACTAAAGACGCAAGTAAAATCATAAATGAGAGTTTGCTTCTCAACCCGAGACACGAATTTTGTTTGATGATGTAGTTTTTCGTATTGACGCTGAACCGTTCGAATTCGGTAGCAATATTTCGAAGTAATATAATTTTTTTATAAGACGTATTAAAAGCGATCTATTCTTATTATAGTATAAAATTAATGTTGCTAAAATAATTTTTATATTTCTGTCGTTATTATTATAAATCTAATCTAAAAATATAAGAAATATAAGTTGCGGAGAAAATAAATTCATATACAGGTACACATTCATTTTTGTAGGCGTTATCATAAATTCGCACAACGGTGGTTTTTGTAGCCGCAAAGTTCAAGGCGACTATGCGGTATGAGACATGCTACTATTATCTATTAAAATTAGTAGAATCGATGACTTCAACACGCCTATGGATGACGTTGCTAACAGCTTCCACCACGGGTTTTTTTTTACGCTGATAAACACGCAAACAAGGTATTCATTTCGTACAAATTACACATTTTAAATGTGATATTAATACATGATTTAAGTTGATCGAATCAGTATGACGTCCACAATTCCACGAATTTAACAAACATGAACAAAAGTTATTTTGAATTTCTATATCGGGGTAGAGCGTTAATAAACAAACTGTCTGTATTTAAATTTAGATTCAAACTAAATTAAGATTAAGACTAGACTTAATCTAAGTTTAACTTAGTAGGCAGTTTAATGTTCTCATTATTGGGAGCGAAACTTAAACACCGGAAAGCTGAAATTAATTATTCCCACAAAGTCTTAACAGGCCATATCAAGTTCCGTTATTTCTCAGTATGAAGTTCGCCAGAGTCAGAGCTTTATATTTAATTATGGTCGTCTCTACCAAAGTGTTAAATGGCTTATACTTCAAATGATCATAAATGATCTCTATCTTTACAAAGGCGACTTTTAATATTTTACACAAATCAGCTTCTTATATAGATTGACGTCACTATTGACGTCACGTCACTTTTGTTGCATTTCAATGACTATGTACAGGCTATGTAATTATATAAAATTTTGAATTTAATAAAATATTATTATAGCCATTACAGTACTAAAATTGTAATATTCTCTCATCACCCGAATGCATATCAATATCAATTTTCATCTGATTTATATTAGAAGTCTGACTTTTTCCAAACAGTATTCGTGTAATACATTATATAACATGGATAATAAATAAATTTATCTCATGCACATATATTTACATGCATCATCGATCTATTGTTACTTTTAGGATAGTATTAAAGCTGTCGAGGCTCTGGGTTGTATGGTAGAGAAGCCGTTATTAGGAACATCTGTAAACATATCCTGAGCACTATCGAAGCACTACATACTCAAATACGTCCTGAAAGCATTTTTGTACCTATTGGACTCGCATAAAACAAAATTGTACCGGCTCTCACAAAGCCATGCTTTTCGCCAGTTCTTTAGGTTCAACGTTTAGGTTGTGTCTACATAATTTCATTTAATACCTTGAAAATCGCAATCTTTGCGGGTATTTTACCTTCATTAAACACTTTCAATTCGTATATCATTTCAATATTTTTTTTATTTTTTAATTCCACCTACTTTTGTTTTGTTTAATGTTAATTTTTACTTCATTTACAGTAATCTACAAAACCCTTAATCGTTTTCGTTTGTTCCGAGGTTGCGGTTGCCCCTTGGGTAATGTAAAGAAAAGCAGAACTTCTTCATTAAAACTCCAAAATGTGGGTCATAAATGGCTTTTGATCCATTTATGACTTAGGGACAAACGAACTAATTTTCTTCTTTTGTAATCAAAATTATAAATAAAAGTATTTGTGGAAAACTGATCATCTGTTGGCTTTCAGATCAAAAATATGCGGCACAATATATAAATTAAATCAATTATGTTTGGTTTGTTTTTCAAGAACTTCAGTCTTATCTAAGCCAAGTGTATTATAGAATCAAGAAGTCTACATTTTCAGTTGATTTCACCAGTACATATCTAAATCAATGTTGTGTACTTGAATTTCTTGCATTGAAATCAATGTTTTTTCTCATGCACGTGATGAATTAAATCGCTATTTGACGTCTTTAAAGCAAGTAAAAACTCTTTTCGAATGCAACTTGTTTCTGTAGATACAATACGAGGGCTGTAATTTATCTATTCGGAACTGGCCTACTGTATGCACAGAACAATATTCAAAAAGTAATTACAATATTTAAAAAATGAAACTCCTTGGCTGTAGCATACAGTTTTTTTTCATGTAACTGACAATAGTTTTACCATTGTGGCGTCATTTTGAAAATTGCGTGTCTTTATCACTATGGATTTAACTCGTGAAAATTTTCGTGCAACAATTTATTACGATTTTCGACATGGGCTAACTAAAAAAAACAGTGCGTAGATCAAATCAATTCGACTATTGGGAATGAACCACAATCGAAACCCATTGTGTATCATTGGTTTAGTGAGTTTAATTGTGGACAGTCTATGGTCTCACGGACGAATTTAAAGAAGGTCGCCTTAAATCTATGTTGTACCACAAAATATCGATACTGTGCGGGAATTTTATAATGCAAGATCGTCATGTTACATATAGCGAGATAAAGGCGTCTTTGGACATAGGTATGACGTGTATACTTAAGATATTACACGAATTTTTGGCTGTAAAAAAAATTGTTCGCGTTGGATTCCGTACAACTTGAGCAGTGTTTAAAAACAGATTCGTGTCGATTGGTGTAAAAAAATAATAAAAAAATACAATCATGGTGTGTCAAAGTTGTTTATGATGTCCACGTAGGTGATGAGTTTTGGATATATGCGTATGATCTAGAAACTAAACAATAGTCAACGATTTGGGTGTTTCAAGACGAAGCCCACAAAAGGGTTTCATGCCAAAAGCATTTTGATACAAATTACAATTATAAATGAATAAGTGGTTTCAGAGCCACTAGAGAATCGTGAAACGGTCAATTCTGAGTTTGTTTGCCGACCATTTGTTTGCCATCAGTCTTTGAAGAAACAAGAAAGAACAACCGACAATGCAGAATCATTATTCATCATGACATTGCTAGCGGTCACAGGTTGGTTGAAACAACTCGGTTTTTGGAAGGACAATAGATCGACTTGACGAGTCATCACAGCCACGATTTGTTACCTAAAGTTTTCTATTTATTCCCAAGCATGAAGAATAAATTATGTGGTAAACGTTTATAAAGTCACGAAGAGACCGTTGATGCGTTCAAAATGCACGTTTTGGTGATACCTCAATCAGAATGGAAAAAGTGCTATAAAAATTGGTTTTAGCGTATGCAAAAGTGTATCGATCATCATGGCGAATATTTTGAAAAACAATAAAACTATATTAAATGATAAATGTTGGTTCCTTTTTGATATTTCGGACACCTAAATAACAGCCCTCGTAGTGGACAGAATCCCCAAAAATATGATTTTAAAATCTAATGTTGTTACGAGGTATACTATATGTGGGTATTGGTGTACCGACTACTCAAATAATGTAAACAATTGATTCAAGAGCCCTTAATAGAGTTTTTTGACTTTTAATATCTGAAAATACTTATGTATATAAAAAATGTGTAAAAATTGATAATTAAAATAACAGTTATTTATTTTTATTTTAATTAATTAATTTAGTTATTTTTTAATTGCTTCTAGTTTAACCTCCATAATTAATGTAATTGTTTTGCATACTAGATTAGATGCAATATATATATAGATTGTGTAATCTTACTAGATTAGATGCTAGATATGTGTTGTTTTAGAGCACAATTGGATCATGAGGATTATTACTCTCGCGTTCGACTTGACGATTACAAGCTCTTGGCTCCATCATTATCAATATATTTTTCACCGTATGCGCAGTACAGTCACGTAATCTTTGAACTATTATACAATTATCTTAAAAGAGGAAATTATGTTTGGTAATATACTATAAGTTCTAATAAAGAAATCGACAATAAAGTCTCAGGTATTACAGAATAAGAATAAATATTGCGGTTGTTCTGCGTATCTGCGTTCTGATATGTGCCTGTCCGTTGTATAATAATGTAACTAAAATCACTAAAAATTAAACAGAAGTTAAATGAAGGTTTTTTATAAAAAATAAGAAATTTTAATGCACCTAATATCATATTTATTTGTATGTAAATATCCATTAACTTCTATGAGAGTCTAATATAGTCCAAACCTGATACTGATATAGTAGGAGTTCTAGGTTTTGTTTGTACGAAACGTTTAGTTTTTATGATTGCGTGTTGAACCTGTGAAAAATTATGATTAAATCTAGAGGCTTAGCATAGTTCATTAATTTAAAAACTGCATATTTATAGAACTTGGTTTTATTATAAACTTGTCTTTTCAAAGAAACTATTCCTGGCTTACATATTAGCATAGTTGGACATGATGTCGATGCATTCGTATGAGAATATTAAAAAAAATTGGTGGGAAAAGTAAAATATTTTTTCGTTCTTTTTCTCGTTCTCACAAATGCACACGGGTAATAAAAAATTGTTAAGCTTTTTTTATAAAAAAAAGAACCATAGAAAATGAAAGTAATAGAAATAAATAAACTTCATATTTCATATTTTCAAACCCTCACATTTCAATTATATTAACCTTTATAAATGCGCTTGAGGCAAATTTCAAGATCGTTAATATTGAATACATCTGTACGATTTCTTATGACTGCTCTTTTATAACCCAAGGTTAGCACCGTTCTAATTTGCACACGAAAGATGTCAAACTTATATTTTTGTACATTATATTCGCTCAAAAACTCAATTTACCTTCAGTGCAAATATTTTAAAAATTAGATAAAGTGGGAGGTAACGTATTATTCCATGTTTAGCTTTCAAAACAGTCAATAATCATAGTCTCGTTATCACTTTCTCTTCGAACTCATTCGTCTTCATTACACAATCTTCGACAGTGTTAGTAGATTCTTTCTCAAGTGCAGACTGTTGCAAGTTTCTTGTTGAATTTGATAGGTCTGTATCTGATATTGGCCTAGACACAGATTTGATATTTCTACAGAACCTAAAAAAATAAATATGTTTAGATTTATATTCAATGAGATCGGAAAATATGAAACCAAAATTTCTTATCCAAAAAATATATTATTTTTACAATCTATTCAATTTTTTCTTCCTCTTTTGACATTGACAATAATAGCTAATAAGAAAGGCTTATCAAAGAGAGCCGAAGTATGATGATATTTAATATATTTTTAAATATAATAACAAAACCATTTTGATAGAACTTTCTTTTTATAGCAGTATTTAAAAGCAAACAAACAAGCTTGAGCCACCAGAGTTAAGTGGTCACTGCCGTCCTCCAGTCCCGTCCACTGGTGACTTTAGAGGAGTTACCAGTGCGTTGCCGGCCTCTTGGGTAGGAACGACACCTGATAGAGAAATGACTAGCCTGATGAAGAGAGAGCCACCGGAGCTCTCACTCGATGAACGACACACTTTGTGAGTGTGTGGTATTGCATCGATCGAGCTAACCCATTTATGTGCTGCAGCAAGGTTGACCACAACACGACCCTACCACAATCAAGTAACTAGTTTCTCAATTAGTTAACACTTTATGGCACTGAATGTCTCGTGATTGTAAAAGTCTATTTCACCGTCTTTTCATTGTGACATAATATCTAGTCTTGAAGCAAATAATTTCTATTACAAAAGGAAACGCTTTTGTTTTTTTAATTAATAAGATTACTTATTTTTAATGACATAAAGAGAATAAGTAATGCGCTACAAAGTGTTTCAATTTTTGGGTAACGCGACCGACACAGTATGGTAAATGGGTTATCTAGAACATTGCAGTACATATTTATGTTGATGAGAAATAGAATTATTTCATTTGAACATGCGAACAGGTAGTGTATATAATTTAAAATATATGTATAGCAATAATGAACGCTGGCAATTTCAAATGCCGGATATGAAATAAACAGAAAGATAACTTGAGGTCAGTTGAGGGTCTTGACTCTACCTTTTGTGAATGGAACAGAAAAGTGTGCATTTTTTATTTATCTTTTCACTATTGGTTATTTTTTTAAACCAGTGACAGATTACGATTACGAATTTTCAAGTACATATTAGAACTTTAGCATTGTCTGTATTACTTAACACTCAACGGTATAATTGTATGTATTAGCTGTTTCTGTTTTAAAATAAAATGTATTTTTTGAAGCAGCGTCTTCAAGTTATTTAATCTCCCACAATAAGTAAATTTATCTCAATGTTGTTTCGCAGAAGCAATCTAAAGCGTATCCGAATACAAAACGTTCTATAATTATATTAATATCATCACTAAGACTGACCTGGTTTTGAAAGCTCTGAAAGTATTTCTGTTTGCTGATACACAAATTAATGTGAGCAAACCACTTATGTAGTCAAAAACATCGTGTATTTTCCACAGCACCATATTTTCAGGGAACATATCACTAATGATCTCGAGGTACCAACTTATACTGAACATGCTTAAGCACGAGACAGCGAACAGTTTTGTGTACACATGTAACCTGGAATAATATTGAATATAAAGAAATATTGCGTCTAATGTAAAAGCTTTATGTAGCCGTGTTAAGTAGCTTAATATAAGCTTTAAAAATAATACTAAATTCGAGTGACCAATTAATAGCAAATGTCTCGTACTCGAGTTTTTGATAGCATCTTAAAGTCATAGTGCAAAGAACGTTCATTACCAAAGTGGTCAATCAGAATAAATAAACATATTTAAATAGTTTTAAAATATAAAATAAATAACAAATTGCAGATCTTATGTCCATAATTGGTCCATTTTTTTAAATATATTTTTCCAAATTAACAAATGTATCGGAGTAGAATTTAAAAGGTTTTTGCTTAATTTATAATTCCAGAATTTTAAAATTAAACAGTTGAGGAGCTAAAAATAGATTTTTAGAAAACTCCATAACAAATTTTTGAATTTTTTTTTCTTAAATTGAAAACTAATCCATAGTACCATTCAAACATTTCAAAAAACAAACCAGCGTATTTCATTCAAAAACTTCATAGTTTTGCAAAGTGTTGCCAATTACAATGACAATGTTTAATTTAGTTGAGAGATATTGTAGAAAAGCCAATTAAAAAGCTTTACTTATTTAAGATTTATTAAAAATTTGAGCTCAATTGGGTAATTGAAATAAAGTATCACCTTCGTATCAAATTTTCTATACATTAATCAATTATTAGTATGAAATTATAATTATATGTGTCCATATAAGTTTTGACATGAGTTTTACGAGGCAAATAAGCATGTAAGGTATTAGAAAGTAAATGGTCACCGCTGCCTATGAACACCCATAACCCCAGAAGAGTCAATCGTTAGTGCGTTGTTGGTCTTGTAGGAAGGAATGGGTTCATTTTTGAAAACCTCTTGTCGTTGTAAATTAGGGATACCGTTAATGGTAAATCATATCAAAGTTATACGGTGCATGAAGCCTACAGTGGTAGAACGTCTGCCGTCAACATCGTGATCATGGTATTTTCGGCGAGCGGAAGGATGATAAAATTAATTGGCAAGAATAAGGTTGAGTACCTCTCAAGAGCATTCTATAGAATATGAAGTGTATGCAAAAAGAAGCCATCTCTTAGTGGAGTCAGTTAACTAGATATTACAAGGTCTCCAAAGATTCGAGGTGCGCTACGTTGGATGTGGTTTAAGACAAGAATTGATATTGAAGTGTTTCAACCCAGAGATAACAACAGTGCTCAAAATCTGGGCCATAATGTGTCTTGTAAATTAAAAGGCACTGTATAAAGTAAAGGTCTGACTACTGTTTTGTTCTATTGAACATCCCAAACTTTCTAGAAGCTAGTTTTATTTTCTATTTAGATCATGTTTTCCTTCTAAATAATGTTTTCCATATGTCTACACCAAAGATCCAGATACTCCTCGGTTTAGCGTTAAAAGAAGAGAAGAAATAAAGGGGAATAAAGGAGAAGAGTAGATTATCTCATTCTGTAATTTACATTTAGGTTATCTGGATTTCAGATACGATTAATGTGGCCTAAGTATAAAACATTCATAGTATTATAATCCGCACATCAAGAAATTTTTCTATTGTTCAGTAAATTAGTGATATGTCGAACGAATATAGAATTCACTACCTTGAAGAATGACGGCACCAAGGAGAGAATATAATTAGCTGAGTGACCGTTCACTAAAACAGAACTACCGGTCATTTATCAACTTGGGTTCCTGTAAGTAACTCGAAAGACGATAGTTATACTTCATTTCAATATTTTGAAAAAAAATAAAATATTTATCATTGAACAAATCTGAGCGGTAATACTCCTAAGGATGGATTGTCCTAAAGCGATATTATAAGAGTTCAGGAATATACCGAAAAAATATTAGTGATAAAACAGGCACGTCAAAATCAGTGCTAACTACAAAGCGCACATTTTTAGCACGATAGGAAGTATTTTACCAAAACCATTCGACTTGTGGGTATCAAAAAAAGTGCTATATATATTAATAATATATAAAACGAATATTCGTCATAAAGTTTCTATATCAGATTATGGACTGTGTTGGTGTTCTTCCATCGTGTAAAGTCTAATTTAACGTAAAGAGACTACTTTTCGGGTTTGCTTTCTGTTCTGGAACCAGCCTCCCTGTGCAGAAATGGAAATGTCGGTTGACAAAAATTGGACTACTTTGTAAAGAGACAAAAATACATGAAATGTCAAAGATGTGTCAATATCTCGCTGATCGTGCTAATGACGGCTTAGCAGAAAATTGAGATTGTGGTAGAAGTCATTTTGAAAGGTTTTTCACCAAACCATTATTGACATTTGCCAGCTATTCGCACCACAAACTTTGGAATATATAGATCTATGGCTTGTCGCACCACTATGGTAATAGAATTATCACATGGGTTCATACGACTTGATGTAAACACATTCTCATGGGTACACAAAGAAGGTACGCATATAATCTCAGTTTAATGGTATAAATCTTAATGTGTTTATGTCAACACAGCGCTTGCTCATTGTTATTGATCACAATGGCCGTGTCAGAGACATCGCATTACAAATGAGGTGAGACTCTGACATCCTGAGTGAGACTTCAACTGAAATCTTATAATTTTCAAAATTCGAAGTAAGCAGAAGTTTCAACAATGATGAAATATCGTTTGTCAAATCCAGCATTCATATAGACAACGATAACAAGGGCATCAGGCTATAGAGCAAGGTAAAGTATTGCACATATCTCTCTTTATAATTGATGGTATGTATGTTAAGCTTCTTGCGGTGATGGGAAATGAAGTAACTTAAAATTACCTTTGCGGACGAACCTGCTCAAGCATGGAGTTATTTGGCATCTAAATGCTCTCAATAAGTCGGTCTATATTGATATTAGCGATAAGTGTCCTGTAAATTCAGGCAAATACGCAAAAGTGGTTATCGCAATCAGTACATACACAAAGAATAATCAAATCACTTACTTTAAAACTACCGAGGCGTCAACATCAGATATCTTCCCAGACACGCACGAGTGTGGGATACTAAAGAGTCATCAAATTAAACTCAGTGTAGTCTAGACACGACATATAAATCAGAATCGATATATGTGTGTTGGTTAACAAAAAGCGAAACCATATTAATGAAGTAGTAAAGGGAATTTAATTTCGAAGGGACTTCAGAAATTGTAAAAGTTCACAGACAACTACTTTTCGCTAACTCACCGAAATAAGAATTCCGTTGAAATTTATTATGTAATTAATGTACCTCTCAAAAATACAGTACTATCAACAAACTTTAATTCCTTGTTTAACTAAGATAGTAAGATATTCATGTTCTACGTTCGGAGATAAAGATTTTGCTCATTTTGTTTTCTTTCAATAGAAAGAAAAGAAAATGTAAGTAACGTACTTTTTAATGAGGAAATACATAATTTAAATTTTGTTAAATCTTATGATAGAAATATTCTTATCGTTATAAGCTCGTCTTTTGACTTTAAACTGTAGTGAAGTATCATCTGCAAACAGTTTTATGTTATAAACACTCTTAACAAGTCCAGGTAAGTAATTATTATAAACTAAATCTAGAAAGAGACCAAATATTGATTAAGGACTCGATGCAGACAATGGAACCAGATGATTTTATGTCGTTGCATGGATCCTTTGAATCCTGTTAATCAAATATGATTCTGGAAGGTCGAGTGCACGTGTTGTAACTTCTTATGTGTCTTCTTCATAATTGTTTTCTTGATTACTGTTTCGTGATTTACACAATGAGAGCCTTGGAAAGATTGTAAAACCATTCGCGAAACCTCCCAGACTTCTAAAATCTATTCAACAAGCGCAACACCAACATCGATTGCTGAGTCATCTTGTACGAAAATGAACTACTTTTTGAACATTAAATTATTAGTTTAAAATTGTATAATAGTAAAAGTTGATTTGGGATACATTTTTCAAAAAAATTCGATAATGTCGGCATTATAAACATAGACTTAATTTTAGTGAGATTTGATTTACTATCTCATTTGAATATGTCAACAATTTTGCTTTCTTTCAACAGTTCAGGAAAGAGGCCATAATCCAAACACTTATTAAAGGTAATTGTTAAATATGGCGCAAACAGTCAGTGATGGAATTCACAATTTCAACTGACAGATCATAGAGGTTTGCAGTTTTTTTCATTAGTAACACAATGATTAAAAAAAGTACGCATTAGGCTGTCTTTGGATAAACGTTTACAGCAAGCATGTATGAGGTTTTATTTAAGTAAGAATTTTTCACATATAAAAATTATCAGCATAGAGTGCTGCTCAGCTAATAATTTTAGAATAATAAGTATCAATGTGGACTTTCTTTGTCCCTTTTGTATCGACATGATAATTGTTAAATAAGATCACAAAATAATTAACAGGTATTGTATTGTCAATGAGTGGTTGTTGAGGTGGCAGTCTGCATATCTATTTTAATATAAGCATCTCCACACGCCATCTACAATTTCTTGTGCATGTAATAAATATGAAAGTAATGTTTTATTCTTCACTTATTATCACTTTTATTGTAAAGTTTTAATTACTTTTATTCTTTTTGTTGTAAAGAAAAAATACAAATAAGTGAATGAACATGCGAAAGAAGATATCCCAAGTAGTAGAGGTATAATATAAGTATGTGTACCATTTGCCTATTTTCTTTATATATTTTTTTTCCGAATGTACTGTGTTTTCCGTTGCCTTCAAAATTTGACTATTTTTTCTTTTATTAATATTTATACTTATTATCGTCGTGATGACCAGTATTGCGTTTATTACACATATAATACCTATTGGTACCTTCAAATAAATGTCCTTGGTTATTCCTGGAAACATTTCGATTGAAGTCATTAAATTCTATTTATACTTATTAAAACAACAATGGTCATTGTTGAAAACTAAATTATATGTAAAGATAAATTATCAACATACCATTCAGAAAACTTTCTTGTTTTCTCATCCTTGGTAAGACACTGTCTCCTGAAGGAACGATTTCTAGTAAAAGGAATAACAAGGTTAAACCAGTTGGAAAACCGAATGCGTACGCGCAGTATTTATAAAATGTGTGCAGTACGTCTCCTGGTAAAACTCTTCCTCGCCTGCCACTGAAAGAAATGCGTTTCATTCTACAAAAGTGATCCTGTCAATAAACACCCAAAATCTATGTAATCAATTGAATAAAATGTACCTTAACACGAAAAGAGTGTTTGTAGATAGTTATTTGGTCTCTAAATTAGGGTAATAATTTATAATGTAATGAAAAATACAACTACAAATGGATTAATGGAAGATTGAATTCTTTAAGATACGAATTCTGACACATCTTCTCAATTAAAATCATTAAATTAACGCCAGGAAATTTTGAGATCATAACGATAATAGGGTGAAATACTTAGAAGATATATTAGAGGGTAAAAAGAAATCAAAGCTAGTATGGTAAATAAGAATCATGAAAATTTATATTTGACCGTTTCATTTGAAATTAAAAAGAACTTCATTTGCGCTTTTACAAAATCAACTTTATAAATTTTAGTGACAATTTTTTAAATTAAAAAATAGGATACGTAGGTTTTTGTAGGAGCCCCAAAATTGTATCGCTAGTACTCTAGAAATTTTTAATGAAGTCTTTAGAACATTCTGCAAGGCTTTTAACCAGGAATGGATACTTCTCACGACGACGTTCTCAATTCGCAAAGCAACTTTAAAATATGTAGTGTAGCCATAGATGTATAAAAAAGTATTATTTTTTATAGATCAATGTTTGTAGCACATCTTATCACAATAGAAACCAAGAAGAATGGGCCACATCAGCTCAGAACAAAACGGAAATGGAAAAAGCTGCGGATGAACTATACCAACTCCCAGAAACGGACACTGAAAACTCTACACCAAGTGAAGAAAAATAAGAATAAAAGACTGACGGGAGAAACAAAATTATTTCAGATTTTTTATACGTATGTGTACATATAAACACGTTGCTACAATGGGAGCCAAGAAGAACAAAGCAAATTAAGGATTGGGAAAGCTGTAGATGAACTCTACCAACTCTTACTAGCACCGAAAGTTTATACTAAGCAAAGAAAATGAAGTATGAAGATTAAATGAGGAAACAAATTTATGAGAAAAGGCTATCTTAGAGCACATATGACTTATAACAACAAAAACTAAAGGGAATAGGCCACATTAGTAAAGAGCAGCATAAAAACTAAAAGATCGCGGATCAACCACACCAACTTCCAGAAGTAAACACTGAAAGCTCTGCACCAAGCAAAGAAAACGGAGAACTGAAGACAAAAAGAAGAAACTCGTTCTTTCTTTCTTTGATGTGACAGACGCCTGCCATATTTTGATACGCCTGCGCAATGGAATATAATATACTAATGCATAGCCTACGAGTCAAAAAAGTCCTGAGACAATAATAGATCAGTACAATAATTTTATAGTTACTATAATCATTCTATACAGGTTTCTATCTGTTTGAAATCATTTGGTGAACGCCGACAATGTCGAAGTGTAATGGCATACACGTGTAATCATTATTTTATTTGCTAAATAAAAAAAAAAAACGGGGTAATTAAGTGCAAGTCACATGTGCCCTCAAAGGGTTCCGTGATTAGTTTAATGTGATTTTGTTTGTTAAATATATGACACATGCCCGATAATAAGAATAAAACCTCCACAAATTAATTGAACTCTCTGCTATTATTTTCACAATTAATATCAGTCGCTAGTTGAAAGTGGAACTACCGATAGTCCAAACACTAAATCCTAGTGAGTAGTCACGAGTCATTGCGAGTTCGTGATAATAAGGAAAATATTATAACCGTAAATATAAAATATATAGTTCATTTCAGGAAAGCGAAATCTGTAAAACGGGTTCATGGTGATCCACATACTGAAGATCAAAGGGTAAACTGAGACGTTGTCGGCCAGTTAATGGATATTGACAGTTTAATAATGGAATATTAAATTTATTCAAATCAGTAACCTATGTATAATAACTGTAATAATAAATTAAACACTTTTTTTAATCATTTTAAATATTATATGTAGGATAAGCATTATATATATATATATATATATTTTTTTTTTTTGTATTAGGAATCATTGCTTACAATAAAAAATATACATGCTTGTCTTCAGGATACAAGCAATTGATCGCAGCTTCACCAGCTTGAAGAAGATCATACTCTGTTTAATTATAAGGTAATGAATCGTGATAACGGCTAATAAATTACAAACAGTTTCAATGAAATCATTTCATTACCTAGGTTTTACGTTTATTGTGTTCGTACGAACAAACATACAGACAGACAAAACCTTCAAAAATTAAAGTTTGAAGTTCAATATCGTCTACATAACTTTTGTGAAAAAATGTCTTACGTGCAACACTCACGATTCTATTACGTTTATAGATAATAAGGTTTTGCTAATTAAGAATGTATAAAAAAATATAAAATAATTTACCTTAATGTTTTCCAAACGTCGAAGCACATGACGTTCAACCAAAAGAAAGTAGCCAAAAATTCAAAATATATAATGGTCGCTGAAAAAAATATGAGCATTATTTAAAGCTACACAGCTACTTATTATTACATCTTATTTAGTAAATAATCGTCTAAATTACATTATTTCTATAATCGTAACTAAAATGTCATACCAAGTACTTATATATTAATTAATGATGATTTGTATAACAACATTATGTTCAAAATATAAAAATTACATTGGGCTACAAGAAAAAAAATGTTCCAAAGGTTTCATTGTTTGACCTTATTAGTAATTTTTATGCTAAATCAAAATATAACAACAGTTTTCCCCTACCACGTAAGGTTTTCTTGGGACACTCAAATAAAAATGTTGCCTTTTGTAGTAGTACCTATGATACTGAGTGTAAAGTAAGCGTTTTTAACAGGTAGTCGTAAAAGATTTTCTTGAATATTTTGCAACCGTTATATCTGTTTTAGGTGTCCAGCAGTAGTCAGCTCTAGCATCTTTGCATTCCATTTTCTCGTGCCATGTTTGCACTCACGTCCATAAAATTTTGCAGGAAGAAGTCCAAGTAGGAATGTAGAAAATGGATTTTGAGTGACATGTTGCAACATAATTCACTAGGTATATGACTACACTAAACCTACTGATACAAGCATGTCTTGTAGTTATCAGATTTTGTTTACTTAAGAAGTTTTTAACAAAAATCTTTGAAACATATCCAGGTTCTTTCCTAGAATCAATTTAGTTTGCTCTAGAATTTTTCATCTTTTTCATCAAATTAGTTTCATGTTCTCATACGACTTTTTCATATTTGCAGGATAGGCCAATCGCACGGAAAGGAATTTGTCTCCGTTATGTAACAAGCACAGCTTTGAAGCTGACTTTTGATGAGTCAATAAATAAACGACAGTTTTCTAGTTTATAATCATGTATGATAGTATCCATTATATATCATTACAAAACACTAAATCTCCTTCTTGGGAATAAAAGTTCTCAAAATCTTCCTGCTTGTTTCTAAAAAAGTATAATTTGGTGCTTTCACTAGGTAAATTCAAACTCTTAAGGCGAGATCCCAGAAGTTATGCTTGTTTCTTTAACAAGTTCAAGTCACGGTAAATTATTAAGATCCCCTTGTATTAATAAATGATGTTCTGGTGACAGATCAGAATTAGTCTTGGGCTTCATCATTAACTTCCATTTCTTCATCGGAACTTCCTCAATTTCTACAAATTCTTGTGGGTTCGTATTGAGAGTTCTTGGCTGTGTGGCACGGATCGAATGGTTAAGGGCAAGTTAGGATATTTAAAAGAATGCTTTGACTTATTTGTTATACCCGTTTTTGTTATTCACATTGTGTTTGTTAAACAAAAGTAACAATTTCATGTATGGTCCGTTGGTTCTTTTCACACCATTGGTACTGCAAATGGCACATCGCGAGAATCTTTAGCCCAGCTTGTCAACAGCTGTGAGCATGCAACACAGTATATACGGGTGATCATTTTTATCCTGATCGCAAACTTTACTCAAACTAAAATTCGTAGTATTTTTTTTATTATAGGAGTGAAATTTCTTCTTTGAGATTTCAAAGTAAACTCACCATACATATAAAAAAAAACGAGTCCGGATGATAAAGCATTATAAACAAAATTAAAAACACATTGTAAAAATACTATTATGCGAATGAAATGAACACTCTGAAAGAACACAGCACACTAATAGGGCTGTAAAGGTATGGATGAGTAAACAACTAGCGAGCCCGACGCAACGTGTCTGTAGTCTAGCACACACAGATTAGTAGCTTATAAAAAAAAAAACCTTGCATGATTGGACAATAACATTATAAACATTAATGTAACTCATGAAAATGTATTTGATCATGCATATTCATTCATGGATCAAAACAAGTGTTAACCAGTGTTATCATAAGACAAATACATGATTTTCAATAAACATTTTTAGTTGAGGAATTCTGAATGTTTGGATGTATAAAATAAAATTACTGTGGTACTCACAAATAGTCAAACGGACTGTATAGTCAGTTGTTATTTCGAGCGACACAATCAGTCTTGTCACTGCTATAGATATGGATACATTCAGCATAGAAATTAAATGCGCCATCATGTTGTATCTGTAGATCTTATTGTTTGTGGCTTCCGGTAACAGCAGTTGCAATACTATAGTAAGAAGAATGAACCCTGAAGACACAAATATACCTGCAATACAAACAAATATATTAAAAACCTTTCCTAAAAAAAGAATATTACCTCCGAAAATCTATTAGATGAATCAGTTATAAAGATAAAGATATACGCAAGGGGTTGTATTTTAATTTATATCGTTTGGCTTAATACCTACTTTTTGTTATGCACACATGCTTACATGTTTACAGTTTGTCAAATTCAAATACATCTTTTATTGTTTTTTTTTGTTTACTTTGATTTAGCTGGCACTTACTTCATATGCATCTAATAATAGGTTTCGGAACGCTGTTTATAAACTATTTTTTTTTTTGAAAATTGATTCTAATTGACATTTTCAATTAGAATTCAAAGATAGTTAATTAAATTAGTTGATTTCTAAGAGCATTCAGTTTTCATTTTTTTCTCTAATATTGTAGAACGTGGCTTAACTTAAGTAGATATATTACTTGGTAAGATGTTTTATTATGTTACTAGGCAAACAGAGAACCTGATTCTGTATAACGTCAGAGTCTTGAGAAATTTTTTGAACTTCATCATGAGTTCAAATTCACTACATGCATTTGGATGAGTATAAGTTACTTAACTCTATCAAATAATGTTTTTCAAATTCAAGTGCTTAAGTTACTACAGAAAATGAGGAAAGTGTTATACGTCTCACTATGAAAATTGAAAATTGTCATCCAATCCGCATGGATCCCATCACTAGGGCTTAACTGTTACTGTTTATCAGTTATAGTTTCTCATCAGTTCACCATCACGATGTGTATTTTGATGAGCATAAGTCGCTTAACAACCTAAACGTAATCTTATCGCGATTTGTGAAACACTTATCATTGAGCAGTTCCAATAGTCATTTGTAGTATTTGTTTTCAGATCCAATTCACCAAATGATGCTTACTGAGAGATAATTATATTTGATCTTGTAAAGCCTTTTCGGATATTATCTATAAGAACTCATTAACTATATAAAATACTCATATCCACGTATTTATAATATTTGAGGTGTTCCGTTGATTCCTGACGGATCGCCTCCTCTAAATCTCAAATCTGACGCAAGTGAAATCAACCTAGTATATTCAAGGAAATATTCAAATCAGATCATAAAGGGCAAAGTTTTGAGGTTACAACATTATAAGAGAAGTACGAGAATTGATTAAATAAACATTGAAATATAAAGGAATCAGCTAAGTAGAATAATGTGTCTAAACTGTCATCCAAACAGAACGTGTGCTTCTAAAATGTTTATAAAATACGAAATGTTTTTCCTTTATACTATAACAAGAATTTAGTAGTTTTTTTCTTATTTTATGTTACATTAATAGCATTGTGTTAGGTTAGGGTAGGTTATCCTATAGGAGTAATTGATTATCCTAATCCTAAGCCATACTATCCTAGAATTTTTTTATTCACATTGAGGGAGTATATCTTACAGGCACCCAAAACCTCTCCTAAGTATGGGGTAAAATTTAGTCTTAGGTAATACTGCAGTATTCCATTATCTGATTTGAATCCTTCCTCAACATCCTTCTGATTCTAAAAAAGGAATGCTTTGAATAATTGAATTCATAAGTTGATTATAGGTCGGATATTGAATTTGACGGTTTGCTGAGCTGTTAAAACGTTTCAGTCATATCAAGTTTAATAGCATTCAATTGAGAAGCCAATCGATTAGAAAAAAAAATGTGGACCAGCATGTCTAAATAGGACAGTGACTTAAAACTGATACAGTATGCTAGTATGTGAGGTGTTTGTAATACCTGTAAAATTTTGTGTCATTATTTTAACTTGGATGTGTTTCTCACAATCCTCAGTACCATTATATTGTTCGCTATCCGATCTGCGGCTACAGAAATACGCGCCATGTTCTATTTCATAGTTTTGGCTTTCTGGATCGAACGAAATGAATGTGTTAAAGCAATACTCGTCCACATTGTAAATCTCTGTTATATTGCACGAGGTAACCGACAAATTTCCTGTCTGTAATTAGAATAAAAATTAAATGAAATATGCCAAATAATATTCTAGGTTAAATGAAAGAAAGTGATAAGCGACACTGATTTAAAAACATGTTTGACTTCCTGTAAATCTATGAAAAATTCTGGATGATATTTTTTGCAGCAAATTCTTTGAAATACGTGATTTTGTCAAAAGTTGCCTTATTCAAGTTCTAAGAAACTTTTCAGAACATTTTTAGAGTGAAATCTGCATGACTTTATGTTTGTGTATAACGTAACTTTGAATTTTTGTGAAAAAAAGTACTGATTGAACTCGTGTTGCATTAGTTTAAAGGTCTCGATTGAACTTATACTCCTTGAATATTTAAAATCAACCAACTGCGTAAATTTTGAAAAATCTTAAAAATAAAGTTGTCGAAGGAATATTTTTACCAAATAATCTTTGTGACAATATTAAAATCTTTATTAAATTTACAGAACGAATAGATTTAAAATATATTATTTACAGTTCTGTTGAATGCTGTAAAGTTGATAAAAACCGTTTCATTTCTTTGAAAAATATAGTAAAAAATTGTAGAAAATATGCTTTATGTAACTTTCAAATTTTTATTCGTGTAATTTTCAATTTAGCTTAAGAAACTGTCAAACACTGCGGAGATAATGGGAATAGCTTAATTTGACCCTCAGGTATTGCTGTAGAAATGTATTCTTTTTAATAGTACTTTCCATGAGCAAACTTGTATGTGATTAAAATCGCACATAGACGCTCGCAACCTCACAGATGTCACCAGTGTGTAGTTTGCTTCTAGAGAAAGAATAGGATATGTGATGAAGAGGGGGAGCAGGCCAATAGGCGAGCGGGCAACCAGAACTTTCATTTGCTGGACGAAATGCAACAGAAGAATCTGCTACTTCCTTCGTCCTTCTTCTGTGAGAGTGTGATATCTCACCGGTCGTGCCGGCCCAATTTTGTGCAGTAGACAATGTGGCCATGGCATAGTTGTCCCATCATATACATATGTATATATACAAGGGTGGAACAAAAACATTTTTTTTCTTAAGTTACCGTGAAAATGTCGTTCAAGACGATGAAAAAAAATCTGGTAAAGTCCGAGTTCTTAATATGAATATTAAGGAGTGTGTCATCGTGATTTTCAATTTCCCATTTAAATGACACAGAGATTTTTTTTATTTAGAATTTTAATGAGTTCTAACAAATTTTTGTATTGTAAAAATCAATACATATTGTCGTAGGAAATTGAACGATCTTAAAAAATGCTCTGATATTATTTTTCGCTGAGTCGACTCGGTTGAAAGTTGTTGTAGTTAAAAGTTCAACAACAAAAGGTATATGATGGCTTCCAGTTTTTTTTTCTTTTTTATCACAATAACGAAACGAAAAACTAAACGAACAAGTAATAGAAAAAATAATAAATAATTGCATTACACTTAAAGTTTGCAACATAAAACCTTAAAAAATAAACTAGGCATTTTATGTTTTTATATACGACTTCTCGTCAGCAGAATGTGTAGAGGTAAATTAATTAGTGGGAAAAAACACGTTAGAGTTTCTCAAAAAAAAAGCTGCTTTATTTTATTCACTTGTTATGAATATACCAAGTGAATTTCAGGCAATTAAGCAGAAAAGTGAACTCTCCAGAAAATACAGATAGTATTTAATCATCACAATTTAACTCGTTAATACTTTTGCAACTTAATAAATGAAATGTGTTTGGCTACATATAAAAAATGCGAAACTAACTTGAAGTAGGAAGTGGGACGTGTAATATTATCAAGTAGTTATATGAAAGGATTAATGGATAAAGAATAATCAAAGGGAATTATTACAGACCAAGAGTGTTGTAAGTTCGTTAACTAACATCACTTTCAGAACTGTCTAATATTATATTAAATTTGATAAAACAGAAAGAGATAAATCAAATAGTGACAAAGATTAGATATAGTTTAGGTACTAACTAAACAATAGATCTTTTGTGAATTAAGGTCACATATTATTCACCCCAAATAGACAAATATTGTGCTATGAGTTTAAATACGAAATATACATGAAATAGAAATTTCGTTAAATATTTAATCAATCTACGTCATCGTCGGTAATTGTAACATCTATTTACTTTTTAGCTACAAACGTATAAAAACCATTTGTCTTTGTCTTAAGAATTATCGAAACCCCCATAATAACTTCCTAAACAAATAGTTCAAATATTAATTTTTAGTGGCCTAACTCTAAAAATAAAGGTACTCCTAGTTATTATCAACTTTCAAACCCATTTTACTATGTTTTGTATTAAATTTCGAAAATATTTTATATTTAATCAGAAAGAATAACCTAATAACAATTTAGGCTCTAAGTTAAAAACTGAAAAACTAGTTTTGTACTTTCATACAGAATCAACCCTCATATGTACATGACACGAGTAAACATTGTGTAAAAGTTTTTCGTCTCTATATCTAATTGTTCTATTACACATATTTTATCTAAAACATATTTTTCTATATATCAATTCCGGCTACATATATAGAAAAATATGTTTTAACAACGTAATATCTTTAACTTTGCTCAGTTCAATAAAACTTAATACTCACTGTTGATAAGTTGACGTTTCCAAGAAATAGTGTTGTACTGATTAACTGACCTTCGGGTTCACAATTTGTTAATAAATGCTCAAAGCCATATATTGGAGTAATGCCTAATGCGTTTTCTATTTTCTCCAACTCTTTGTCCAAATAACGAATGTGTTCCAATGTTTCGTTATAAATTGATGGAAATTCCGAAACAGCTAAACACTTGTTAAAATCTAAGCTGTAGACTTTTTTTGGCTCACAGCACTTTCTATAACATTGATAAATATTGCACGGACAAACTTTAATTTTCTCTTTATCGTATCGTTGCACCCTTTTGTTATACATCTTCCCCCTGTAGATAATACTGGCATTTGTTAAATACTCACCTTCAGAAATATCAATTGACTTACTATTACTGCAGAATGATGACAAAAAATCTAAAGCTCTTGTTGTGATTCTTGGTCTTGCAAAAATGTAGTCGTCGTAATGACCAGTATTTATCATTGCTCCAATTTGATACAAATTTAATTGATTTGATTGAATAATGCATACGCGATATATTATTAAAAATACTAATATTACTAGCAACTTCATTTATAAAACCATAAAAAGGTTTAACGCAGCAGCTTAAATAGCATCACCGCTGATACTGACTACGGACGTATCGCGCACGACGGTTAACAGACGCGCGCCCCAAAAACCTGTTGTTTTCGATGGACGATCTAATTGGTTGTTTGTACGAATTGCAGTTTATTGACATACTTGATTCTGTCCGCGACTTCACTCGCATGGAAATAAAATGAATTCCTTCATCTTGTGCGCAGACACACCACGCTCTCGATTCGGATCCCGATCGCTGTACCGTTTTCGATTTCGATCCCGGTCCTGGCTGTCCTGATCTTGCTATCCAAACTTGTTACACTATCAATTCCTATCGAGGTCCCGCTTCTGATTTGAACTCGATTTTAATCTAAGTAGATTCCGGTACCGGACCTACTCTGTCATGCTGTCCAGCTCTCAAATACGACCTAGTTACTGCTCCCCATTCCGATTTCGGTCACGCTATTAATTCTGATTTTAACACCGCACTGGAATTTGAACCATGTAACATAAGACGCTTAGAGAAGCCATGATACATTCCAATAAACATAACTAGTCGAGTATAGAGGGGCGTATTCAAGAACGAATGAGTTGATAGTTATTAATGTATCTTTGAGCTAATTGAATTATAAATATTGTCAATGAGTTTTTAAGCACAAGAGTCTGAATGGTGGTTGACTCTGCAGACCATTTCTGATAGCTCTTACTACTTTCAAGCTGAAAGTGTCCAAAAATAAAGTAAAGGCAATTCATTGAGCTCATCACGCTCAAAAGATCGATTTTATTGCTCTTTCAAGCTTTCCGAGCTCAAAATATAGTTCTAATACGTTTTGAGATCTTCGAGTTCAAAAGATTATATATTATATACCTATAAAAAAAAACTAGTTTTAAAGTTTTTTAAAGACAATATCTTTCAAACACATTGTTCCATATATACATATATAATTTGGTATTCAACGCAGTTTTTTAAGCAAAAAAGTAGGCAACCTAGTACCAAACATCAATCCATCAAAAATATCAAACAATATTTTGAAAAATCCCTTTTTTTGAATTTGCCCTTAACGATGCAGTGTGCAACGATCGACGTTGTTGTTTAAGCAGAAGTACTAGTCACATTTGAGAATTTATAGAGTAGTTTAAAAATATCCTAAAAAAACGGTGTTTGAACTCTTCTTTCAACGCACGCACATTATTACAAACGCACACGTTATATTGTTATTATACATCATATATTGTTATTATACGTATACATTCAAACATAGATGTAAAAAACATTACCCTTATTGGCAGTCGAGTAAAAAAAGAAATTGCTGAGTTAAATCCATTATAGTCTGAGTCGTGTTAAATTTGTGATTCTTAAATAATTAATACAATAAACTAAAATAATTACAATGAATTAAATTTAACAAAGTAGTAAAGAGCATAAGGTATAATACCTGAGTATGAAATAAAAATGCTAATGCCAAATCACACTACCCTAGGATGCGATAATGCAGATCAGTAATAAAAATATCAACGCTGCCAAAACGTTGTCTGCTATGCAAAAATATATGTTCCGCATTTATAAAGAGTTATACGCGCACAATAAATACATAGATACCGAAAACCACTCCTTTTAGCATTGATAACCAGTTTCTAAGGCCGTCTCATTGTTTGAAGACCGTTTCGTATAACCGGATGATTTTTATAATATAAGAAATCGGTGAAACGGTTGTACTTGCAAGCCATTCCTAAATTTTTCTGCTGTGATATTATTCGATGTATTTTTGACCTATCTGAGTTACAAATATTGTCTGTGTTTTTGAGCGCGAAAATTTGAAAGACGGTTGACTCTGCAATCCATCCCTGAAGCTTCTTACTACTTTCGAGTTCAAAATGTTCAAATATAAAGGAACAGCAATTTGTTTAAGTCATCATGCTCAAAAGATTGATTTTATTGCTCTTTCAAGCTTTACGAGCTCAAAAATATAGTAACAATACATTTTGAGCTCTTTGAGTTCCAAAATTTATATATATATATTAAAAAAGAAGTTTTTTTCAATTTTGTTCTACAATATCTATATAGTAGTAATATCTGTATTCTCGTATACACTACAGTAATTTTGGCGCCATTTAAGCATAACACACTTGTTTCTCTGATTGGAGCGTCCGAACGACGTTTTTCTGATTAATTGGAGGCTGTACATTTCGAATTTGTTGTTATAATAATAATAATAATAATTCTTTATTTTTCTCCACAATAGTTTAGAATGCAAGATTACAAACAATATTAGGAATTGCTGTGGGGGACTGGAACCCAAACTAAGTTCAACTTGTATTGTAGGTTTCCAGGTACCCATCCTTGAGCATCACTGTCACATGTTCGTTATGAATGTATAAAGAAAATGTATGTAGTGCATATGTACTGCATGTTAAGAGCATGTTATGTATGTTTATCCAGAGTAGGAAACATCTAAAATATAAACAGAAGCAACAATTTTCAAGCGGCTTGCCATTTGACGAAAACAACAAAATATGTAAATAAATGATAAGAAAACAATAGTAATAAAATATAACATAAAGTAAAAAAATGGTATTCCTAAATTTCATGTTATGATGTTTAAAAGAGCCTCAGTGTCATTATAGTTTTGCTTCAATAGAAACTGATTGACTGTGTTTATGCTCAAACTTCGTTAAGGCATATATTGACAGGGATTTATTCAATTTGTTATATCGATACGGTGCCAAAAACTCATAGAAACGTTGTGCAAATGTAGTTGAAGTTCTGTTTAGCGGGCACACATTTCCACGTTTTAAATCTACGAGTGATGTATCGAATGTGAACACTGAGTGCTCTTTAAGAATTGTATTCAGAATAAATAGTTGACAGACTGTTAGGACTTTCCAGATTTTGTACAGTTCTAAGGTGGGATATCTAAAAGGAAGAAAAGAGCTAACCTTCAGTATTAATCTTTGGGCCCGTTCTAAGTTTATAATACTGGTTTAACATGCGCCATCCCAAGACGTAATGCAATAAAGTATAAGGAATTGACAAAGAAAGTAGTAGACAGTTTTAAGAGTCGGAAAATCAGCGATGTGCCTCAGTGATTTAAAAATGTAAATAAGCTTACGAATTCTACTTGCAGGTAAGTCAATGTGTGGTCGGAAGCTAAGTCTATAGAAGAACACCAAGATATTTATATTCATCCACTTTCTGTAATTTAGGACTTGAGCAACTTTTTCGAAAGTCGCTACATTTGTGAGCCACTAATTTGTGTTCGTTTATGGGTATGAGTGTATTGATGATAGAAAAAAACTATGTATTTAGATTTTTCTGGGCTTAGAGTTAGGGTATTATCTTTTAACCACACACAAACTGAATTCAGTCCTGATTGTGCATTATGAAATATCTCCGACCAATGTTTTTCACTAAAAAGTAGTACTGTGTCATCAGCAAAGGTTATAATTTTTCCATTTGTAAATTTTATTTGGCAAAGATCGTTAATATATATGAAAAATAACGTGGGACCCAGTATACTCACTTGGGGGACACCGTATGTCATAGGAAGGTCATCACTTATATCACTTATGCTATTGTCAATTTTAACACAATGTGAGCTTGAGGAAAATTAAAACTTTCCTTGTCAAATACGAGACGTATATGAACGATTTGCCTAACATTTAGGATTCAGCAAACACAAAGAAACACACACACACACACGCACACACACACGCACACTCACAGCACATGCAAACGCAAACGTGTACTTTCATGCACACATATTTAAACTTTCTGATAATTATTTCTGATTACTGTATATAGATTTCTGAATGTTTATGACTTATTTTACTACAATTATTTTGTTAATATTACCAACGTTAAGGCTCACGCAAACAAAAATTCATTTATGAATTGGTACATTTACTCGTTATAAGTAAATACATTAAACATAATTAAAATATAGTATAAAATATTTAATATGTTTATTAAGAGTAACCTGGAAAAAGAGAAATGATTTATATTAAACTCTTTTTTTAGGAGGTCAATATAAAGCTTTACAGAAAATTGACCTGAATCAACTCCGAGGGTTCAACAGAAAATAGAATATACATCATTATGATAAGTAAACGGGAAATATTCAATGATATTATTGTGATCAACAAGTTAAAAACCGGAGTTTGTCACCCATAGTTGGAAGTGCATTGAATTTAAGTGTTAAACTAGAAATTTCTCGTTTCATTAACTTTATAACTCGTTCAAAAATTGCCAACATCTTTAGCCTCAAAAGTTTTCAGCTCGAACTTCAAATCGCTTTGAATATCTAGGCAAATACGGAACCATGCACACAGACGAGATGTGTGATTGCAGTTTTCAGTTGATATCTCAGTTTATAGACACCTAAATATAGCGACTTCCAAGGCCTTGAAACATAATATAGGTTGTTTTAATAAAAACTGAACTGAAAGTACGACAGAGAAAAGTGAAGGTTCCAATGCGCTGACACAAAAAAATGTATATTTGTTTAAGCTATTTGGAAAGACTGAAAACTGATAAGGACATAGCCGTATTGTAAATAAAGAAATCTTAGAGGACATTGGGATAGAAACCTATTACCAGCAAAGCTGGAGGTACTCGAGCAAACTTAACCCGGCATAATAATGGCTATTCGAGAAAAAATTACAAACAGTAAAAGACCGACTGAGGAGAGAATCATAACTAAATTTCTGAGAGCATGTGGAAATTTAACGTCATACTCGGCATTACAATGCCTAAAACGTGAAGCATGAGTGTGGTGGTGTTATTCTGCAAATAAAGAGATAACAATTTACTGAAGAGTTACAGATCTATCACGCTCTAAAGTAAAGTTTTTAAGTACTTCTTGAGAATAAGAAATAAGCAAGTTGAGAAGAAATGTATTAACAAATAAGTACTTTAGATTCAACACTTGTGCCAAGCTTATGAATGGATGTATCAAAAAACCATAGTCTAATTATTTTTTAAATCTTCAAAAATATCATACTAATATCATAGTACATTTTAGAAGATTCGGAAAATATTCTGTATACTACAGAAACAGACAAACAGGGTATTGAAGATTTGCTAATAAATCAAAAAAATAGCAACGATGTCTAGTAACTAGCCAACAGTACAAATGTGATTGGTTAAAAAAGTTAAAGTAGTTCCATAGTGAATTTATATAGATATATTCGATATAAATTATATTGAATATCCACGTTTTTTGTAATATTTAGTATTGAAAGTATAATTGAAATGTAGAAAGGTGAGCAGAAAGGAAGGATGCTGTGCAGTGAGACTGTTACTTATGAGATGGATGATGTAAATATTGCTGCTGCTTTTCCGATAATCTTCGCAGCTTCAGCTTTTGACTTGAACATTTTTTCAAGAAGTTAGCTCGCCTACAGGAGAAACTAGTTAAGAAACAGGTTTTTCGGTAGAAAGAGCAGATCTACTCGAGAAATAGGTTTGAGAACAATCTCTGAAACATTTCCGCTGATAAAAGAAGCAGGTTCTTCAACTGGAGGAGTAAGCTCAAGAATAAACTTGCAGTCACAATGAGCAAGTATTACAAGCAGAGTTGAAAACGATTTTCAGGAAAATACAGGTGGAGTGGAAAAAGGAAACAAACGATGATCTAGGATTTAACATGGGGAAAATAATTTTTAAATAGTTCTTTTAAGTTTTGTATTATAAAAAAAACTCTTTAAAAATATTTCTCCCATGATATTTACTGAATATATCACCCAATTTTTATACAATTTACCGTAATCTGCGTAGTGAAAAGAGCTGGTTAATTTATTGTATAGATCGTTAAAGTAGCCTGTAGGATATTTCAAAAAATATTTTGCTGAAAATATTACTTTTGATATTTTTCAAAAGTGCTATATTGGTTCTAGTTCTTAGGAAGTCTAAGTTGAACAAGATTTGTCGCGAATGACACAAGCCGCATTTCGATCGGTTGATGCGTTGAAACGTTATGCAAGCCAGTACGCACGCACGCCCACAGCACATATACATACAGCCATACAGACATAACTCATAAAATGGTCAAAATAGATTCCTATCACCCTAAAATATCGACATTTGATGTAAACTCGTTTTTTGAAAATCTGAATGACATGTTAATTTTCGAAAACTTTCCCATTTTCATAGCGGACAGTTAGAAACTGGGACATAAGGCACTTCGATTAGGTATGTTGGAAGTTGTGAATAACATGTTCAAATAAAGTTTCTTTGATGAAATCCGGTCGTGCAGACGTTCATATTCAGCATCCTGCAGCTCTTAAGGATTCAAAGTCCCATGTGTTTGAAGTCGATGCAGTTTGACGTGAACGAAATTTTTCGAGAATCCGAAAAATAATAGCTTTAAAAAAAAACAAAATAAGGGTCTTTGGACTGCATCGCTCTTAATACTGAGAATTGGGTCATTTCCAAGCTGACTATTAACGACGTGAAAAAAGGTGGATAAATGATGGCCTGAATAGCTTTTCTGCGTGGATTTTGACCCCTGTGGAGCAGCAAGGAAAGGAGTAAGTGTTGTTATTGTGGAACGAGCGCAGATCGATGGCCGTAAAGTCCCAAATATAAATTTGAAGAGCTTGCAAAGGGAACAGTTTTTTAATCAACTAAAAGGTTAGAATGTGAAGATCCCCACGAATAGCGAAATTTTATGGTGTATTATTGTGTAAAAAAGACGATTTTAGTAGCTAGGCCAGTAATATTGATATCAGTAAATTACCAAAAAAAAAATACAATAGTAAAGGGTCTTACTTGCTGTATGATACTAGATAAATCGAGGAAAAGCGATGGGTGTCGGCATCGGCTGTGGTAACATCAGTTAGCTGGCATCAATTACGAATTTTGGATCCAAGCATTACGTATTACTGAAAGAAGCCTGAATCGAATTTGTGGTGATAATACTAGATTGCCAGACATCATTTAGAAGCATTGGATAGTGTGATAGAGAAAATTTAGGTAGAGTCAGAAGCATTTTAATTGAAATGGGACTCGCATAGATGCAGTTCTTGTTGTATAGATACAACGACACATTTTTTAAATATGACGGAGACCTATGAAGGACTACTGTGATACAACATGAAATAAATACTTGGTACGAAACACAGTTTAACCTATTTAGGTTGACTTGGAAAAAGGAAGTGGAAGACCTGTTCAACAAAAAGAGAGAAAACAAAGTAATAGAGGCTTTTCGACTCTGTGGTGCTCGTCGGTGGTTCCGAAAAAAAAAGAACCAACGAAAAAAGTCTGCGTTGGCCACCGCCGGCTTAATGATACAACAAAAATGACAGCATATCCATTACTCTAAATACGTTGCAGGCTCTACACGGGACAGAATGATTTTCCACCTTGGATCTAAAGCGGTGTCGACAAGTTGAGATAGACTTTACTGATAAGGAAAAACAGCGTTCTCCACGGAAAAAGACGGGTGCAAATCAATGTTCTGCGTTTTAGGTTGCATAAATTTATGTGTACTTTTCAACAATTGATAGTAGGTACTGGTTCGACTAAACAGAGAAGCGTGTTTAGCATATCTGGACGGTTTTATAGCATTTGAAATAGATTTTGATGACCATCTATAAAAATTAGAGCATTTTCCGTGGAAAATCCAAGATATTATCTCGAAACTCGGCTGAAAGAAGTTTTTTTAACATTCTATAATATTATGGACTTTGGTAACAAAAATAAAACATTAAGAATATTTAAAAAATAAATAAGTACAGTATAAATCAAATATAAGAATGAAATGACGCCTTTCACAAATTTGACTTCTATCAACATATTTGCACAGAAGCTAGCGTAAACTGAATGTCATGTTAGACGATCAAATTACGAGAAGAAGAACTCGTTATCGAATGACCTATTGTGAAAAATACGCTGCGTTTTCTCCATTTCAAGACAAACCGCGTCAGGGTTGGATTGTATTTGAAGGACCCTGGTGGTATTATAAAATTAATAAGCCTTCTATAAAGACACGATACACAATTTTAATGGTTGAAAATGTACGTCGAATGTCACAGAGTAGTTTAAAATCGTTTGCTTCCGTTCAAAAGTTGCCGCCGCCCAAAAATTTCCAAAAATGTCCTTATTCAAAATCAAATTTCCAATTTTTTGACATGTCGATGTTAACACATTCATCGTTTCATACAACAAAATACTACCTCAAAAGCCGCAAAATAGATCAAAATCGGCTATTAAAACAACTTTTATATATTTTTTTTTGATGCACCATAAAAAAATATAATATATAAAATCTTTGAAAGAACATCATTTTTGTACTAAAAAAAGATATTAAACTCCACAATATAATTAACCTATAAGTACTGTTGTTCAAAAACAAAAAAGGCCATTATAGTTTTTGAGCTCAAAAATGTACAAGAATATCTTTGGTTTAGCTCAATTTAGTAGCGGGAAGTTTCAGAGATGGTCTCGCGGTCAACCGTTTTTCGAATTTGTATTTTTTATATTTTCGAACATGAATTTCAATGTAAGTACAAATGAATTATTTTGCTTATTGGTCGTAAGCCTAAGGATAGGTGTGGTGGAGCCCGCGCGGACTGGCGCCCGGCTGGCAAACGCCACCTCGACTATATGACTAATTTAACACTCAACCGTTCGTCTAATTTTACGTCGTGTGTGATTGTAAACCAAAATGTCGTACGCCCACGAAGGCTACAACCAGTTGTCATTACCTAAAGAGTGTAAGGAATCTTCGGTGCAGCTCCTAAGAGCGACAGCGAAATTTATTTGGTGAGTAGATCTTTTCATCTTATGGGTTTTAGAATTGAATCTGTATGTTTATTATTTACTTTTATTACGTTATTGTATACGGCACGGAAATTACAACCAAAGATAATATTGTTTGGACAATTATAATACTATATACTTTACAATACTTTTAAATTTCTGAAAAACTCTGGAATACCAGAAAGTTCTTAGTGTTTTGGAATTTACTAAAGAATTTTAGAAATTTATAGCACGTTTTGGAATATTCTAGAACATTTATAGACTTTTTCGGGCAGTTCTGGAATGTTCACAAGATGGGTCAGAAACATACTTGTATTGATGTCATAATTTATTAATTTTTTTCGTCTGTTATTGTCTTATTTAATACATATTATTTCAGAGCTATTTATTTTTTATAAGATTTTATATATTAAAAATGTAAAAGGTCTAAAAATCCAATTGGAAAATATCTTGACTTTAGATGTAAGATGTAAGTGAATCTAACATCTACTGATTGTCAAATTATAACCAATGGAATAGTAATATGTTACTGTTTATTATACATATAAGTAATTTATGCCTATGATCTTTAATTTCATACCTGATCACAATTAGAAAACATTAAGTCGGCGTTATTTAATAAAATTCGTATTTGCTTTGTCTATTGAAAGAACACCAGAAATTACATTTGTATCAAAATATTATAAAAATTAGATATATACAAATTTAAGGGTAGCAAATAGAATAAATTCTATTGATAAAAATATAGGAAATTATTCATTCATACCTTGACACCGGAAAAAAATTCACAAAAACAAATGTATAAAAAAGACGTATTTTCTTAGTTTTACTCGTATACCTGGAAAATTAAGTTGCTTATATCATATTAATATACTTTCATTAGAAAGCCTAGGTTTTTCTCAATAACATGTGGGAATACCATAATAATATTTCTACGTCAAAGTACCGCAAAACGCCGTCTAAGAAGTGCTTCTTTTGTTTTGCCCGATTGCAGGTGGCTGGTTGGCCAGCAGCTAGAAAGGGTAATGCGAGACCCAAAACGCACAACATATAATGTTTACTTAAAATTCTTTATTTATTTTTTGTAATATTTAAGTAATATTCATTTATCACTACTAGTTGGGTTTATTATGCAATAAATAGTACTTAAACAAAATCTTTCGATGGCAGCACCAGTGTTACCATTATGCACTAGGAAAAAAATCGAAAACTAATCGATGATAAATGGAAGACTAATAGATAATTGTTATCAACTTTTTTTCTTCTTAATATGAACATAGCAAAAACTATTAAAAATGAAGAAAGAATTAGCACGAATGATATATGCTCTGATTTGTTAAATACATTGTTGAATAATGACCCCTTGGAATAATAATTTCTTATAACCGTTCTGATAAACTTTGATATCAATTTATCGATTTTACATAGGAAATGGCAACATGTCGCACGCTTAATCAGAAAAACTGAAAACTGACATTTGACATTAGTGACAGTGACAGGTAACTGCTTGCAAGTTTTTCGTGAAGTTGTTTTGTTGTGTACTGTATTTTATTTTGTTTCTTAAAATCTAACAACTTGGCATTGTGAATAGACATTGATACCAAAGAATCTTCTGACCAAGCCTTGAATATGGATACCACTTCTGTTACCTAGGACGACCTCACCGCGAAATTGGAAACGACATCAGCTGCATTGCAACTGCATAGTTCGTAGGCGAACGGTACGTGTTACGGTGTACGGTGTTCATCTGATGACGGTTATCTCGTATCTGGGGTGGGTACGGCATCAAAGTTATATTTCTTTACCAGCTCAGTTTTTGGATGAAGTTTTAATAATGTATGACAGACAAGATGAATGACATTTGTTAAGCGATGTATGTAGGTTATTACCTACTATTGTTTTTAAGGCATATGCATAATTGGTATGCCTGTGTTGCACTTACGAACGATATGAAAACATAAAATACACAAAAAGTGATGTAAAACAAGTGAAGTTTTATTTTAAAAGACTGTTTTCTTTCTTAAATTAAAACTGTTTATCATTTTAAAACATCGACTTTTTTATAACTGATTCCTTAACCTGAGCATTATCGTTTTCGCATGTTATCGTTTGGATACTGTTTTCAGTTTGTGCACCCAAGGCCAGAGTGGCTATGGCGGCTTAGTATTCCCCTTTCACATTAATGCGAGGAGAATGAGGCGCAAGGAGAACGGGGCGCGAGAGGCGGGTCACAAACAGACAACACATTTTAAAATTAAACATCTCTAGTCCGATCAGTTAGTTTATGACTTATTACTCGAACCATCGTAAAATATTGAAGATTCTCTTGTATTTTATATTTGTTTTAAAATGGATGCATGATCGTATACGTGACGTATATTTGGTGTATGGATTTTGCAACGGTAACGCTAGAGCTGTTGTTTGCAAATATCTTAGAAGCTATCCGAGCAGAAGAATAACGAATTATCGTATGTTTATGAATGTATATCGTAGAATCTATGAGTACGGTAATTGCACGCTACCCATTGACACAACCTGATATTCTAGTACTTCGCGACGAAGAACTTATTCGTATCCTTTTCGCTTTCGCCGTGTGTAAGAATTATATGAAGGAGATTCTGCACCACGTGTTGTATTTTCTTTGTGGATGCTTCAGAAAATGATAGAAGAACTTAAAATATTATGAGAATTTGGTGGACAGACGAAAAAGAACGGGAATAACAATTTATCGCATTCTAAGTACAAGGGAAAAAATAAACCCTCGTAGTGTTTGGGCTTCGGCGTTTCGAAGGAAATTTTCTATCAATGTTTAGGCCGGAATAATAGACAATATTTGATTGTACCTATAATATTATTTAAAATATCGAACGGACTAAGATTCACAATTTTTTTTTTCAAATTGAATTTTTCGACATCGTCAACGAAATGCTCATTCAGTAGAGATATTGAGTGTGTATTTAATTGGACGGTTGTTCCGCTCATTTTTACGTTCTAGTTGGGCCACATTTGGAACAAAATTAAAACGAAATGGGGTAGCGTGATCGTATTGTGTCGTGATCGGTCAGATATCCAGGCTTCATACCTTTGGATTTTGTCTCTGGGGGAATTTAAGCATAAAGCTTATGCGATCGTTATGAACACACGAAAAGAATAACTGAAAGGATTTCGGTTGTTGCCGATAAAATTCGGGCCTCTCCATAAATGATCCGACGAGCTACAACACCTGTGTCCACTCGTGCAGCCGTTTCTCTACAGAATCAAGGTGACTATTTTGAAAAGCTGATTAATTAATAAAAATTAAAGTTTTAAAATGATAATTAACCTAATGAAAATGTATACTTCTTATAATAGACTATCTTAAACGTATACTTATAATAGAGGCGTTAATAGTTAAAAAACTTATCAGCACTTAATATCAGTACGACGACTAAATAATGCAGGTTTTACTGTTTTATTCAAAAAAAAATGGACCCAGTATTAAAAGAAATAATATATACATTCATGCCAAATGTGGCGGTTGCTTATCCTTAATAGGTTTTACAATAAATAATGATAAAAAACGCAGAAGAAAAATGATGAAAATCTTTGGCATAGAACATATAAATAAAGGGAGTTTAAAACTACTAGGTCTTCCTTCTTCACAAGAAAAATGCGATATACGAATGAGAGCAAAAGAAACAAGGAATCCATTAAATAATGTTAATTTTGCAAGATCTAAAAGAGTGAGAGATTTAATTCATTGTGATTTAGGTGGCCCTATATAACAAGAAAGCTTAAATGAAGAAAGATACTATTTGATAATTGATATAATTTAACACAAGTCTATCCATTAAAATATAAAAGATAAGTAAGGGGTCATATAATTAAATACATTGAACGAATGAAAAATGAATGAAAAAAACTTAACTTACGTTCTTAATATGTAGGGTTATATTAATTTTTTTCACCTAAAATTGTTTGTTTTATGTAACTAAGAAAGAGATTTCATATGATTAATTTATAACATTTAATGATCTTCTAATGTTATCAGAGTGATACATAGTTACAACCAAAATTAATAAAGTGAACTATCAAAAGTTAATATCACAAAATTGCTCAATATACATATATCACTTTAATCAAAATATATTGTAAAAGTTTAAGTTTACAAATATTTAGTTTTACAAATATAAGAAACTTGATCTTGAGCACGAGTGTTGGAATAATTTGTCTACATGCTTTGTTTATGTCATTGTTTGTTTATGCTATAAAATAATATGCGTTTTTGTCTTTGAATAAAAAATCGAATAATAAAGTAATGTGTGTGAATCCCCTTTTATTTTTGACATCCTGAGTGTTAATAAAAGGTATTTCTTCGCCGTCGGCACCCACGTGTGTCGTCCGACCGCGCTCGGTGAAGTTATATAGTCGTCCGACTACATAGCACAGCCGATACAACAATTTCATTTTCAGGGGGACTTTTGTAGTGGGTTTCAGCCCAATACTACCCACGCGTTCGGACGCGAGGGTGTGAGAGATAGATATTTTTTTACCTGCTCTTCGTCGTCTCGTCGCTAGAGGAAAAAAAAAAGGTATTTCTATTAATGCATAAAGTAAGTCCCTTCATTTTTAATAGTAGCAGTTGTAACTGTCAATTGTGTTCCCAATCACAGTCTTGTTGTCGATGGCAATTGTGGTTCAATTGTAAGGTGCGATCACGATCACCCTATTGCAGTAGCGGTCTTGATGCCAATTTTGATACTTCTTGGCCATGGATATTATTAATTATAGATTACTATTCTTAATGGTTTCTGTACATTTTTTTTCGTAAAAGGTAATCTTCTTACATAATATAATATAATCGTATTATATTAATACTTTATCCTTTTTAGAACGTAATCTGCTTTTATGCAAAATTTGGTTTCAGGTACATGTTTAATTAATTATTCTGCTATTTGGAGCGGGGACAAATCCAACAAATACAAGGTCATAAAAATCTGTTCAGCCGTTCTTGCGTTGTAGACGAACACTGTCAAAGAGCCATGCAGAGGAGAGTATTAGGAATTATTCGTCAAAACAATTACGTTAAGACGAGTATGCTTACAAGAGCTAAAACAGGGATAACAAATGTACTTTCTAAGAGTGGCCATTAAAATGAAAGATGGATAGGTCTATGTTGCGAAGTAGACTAGAAATGTGGAGTAAAATTTTAACACATTGATATCCTAGAGATGACAAAAAAAGTAGAAAAAACAACATATGAGAAGGAAAGATGAACTCAAACTGACTTTGGCGTTTAAGGGTCCTGGGAATGTATTTTGACCATTTTTCCGCATGACGTCTGTATATCTGCGTGTGTGTATGTGCGTGCATGTTTACGTGTGCATGTGTGTGCGTGCCTGTGCGTGCGTGCGCGTAAGGATGCGTGTGCATGCGCAAATGGCTGTGTGTGCTTGTATGCGTTTTAAAAATATGATCAAAAGAGTTTTTTTAGAATATTTATTAATCTACCCATAAGTTCTAAAAACTTACTGGCTTTTCTGCTTAGAAAGCAACCTAGATCGTTACGAACTGCATCAAACGCAAAATCGGTTAAATAAAAATTATTTTTAAGGTTCGGTCGGCTTTTTTTCTTAAAAGACTGCGTTGAACGAAGCAAAGAAAGTCTAAATCAACAAAGAACGCATTAGATGGATATGTGAGTTCAAAAATTAAAAAAATGGCGTTTTATTTAATAAATCTCGGTGAGAGTTTGGAAAAGCTATTAATTCTACAAAAAGTTTCTCTAAGACAGGCTTAGAGAAATTTATAAGCTTGAACTCAATAATTAACTACTTGGTGTACTTTTGAAAATTTTGAACTCGAAAGTAGCAAAAAGTTTCAGGTATAAGCTCAACTGTTAAACAATACATTTTTGAACTCGAGAAGCTAAAAGACACATCTATTGATATCATAGCGAGAGCTTTCTTACGCTACGATATCAATCTGATGTCATGTCTTACTTTATTTTACTTATTAATATTTAATGATTAAAAATGTTATTAGAAATCATATCACGTGATAAGTCCACCGTGTTTTAAGTTTACATCATAGATATCGCAAATAGCAGATTCTTAAAATAGTTGTCGACGGTTCTTCCTCGGGATTCCATACTCTTGTGTGGCAATTGAACACAAAGCTTGTTTTCTTCCTTGTTCACCTTGAACATCAATGGTATACAACATTGATGTTCAAGGTGAACAATCATTTAGGATCTATAATGATTTAAATTTCGTTAGAAACCATTTTCGCTTAAATTTTCAAAACTTATGATACAGTGAAAAAAATGAACTAATTAAGAATAAAACAATATGATAAAAAATAGCTACAATATTAATATTCAATTAGTAACAATGTATATATAATAAAAATATACCACGATTATTACAACAAGACTCGTCGTCGACACCGTTAACGATGACAAAGCAATCTTAGGATATTGTTAAAACAGAATGAAAAAGTAACAAACAAAAAAAAAATAAAAAAAAACCCGACTGCTTAAAAGTTAACTGAATAGTCGGAAACAAGATGTAGTAAAAAATCATCCAATCATATATGATAAATATTTACAATCGGAGGCATCAGATCCATGTTTCCTTATTTGCTGCAGCTCTTTGCTACGTGAATGTCTTGGACTGCAAATATTTATCATATTTGATTGGATTTTTGTTCTTATCAAATTATACCTTTATTATTATATTTATTAATATGAATTCATAGAACTTTACCATTTTTGATTTTTTTAAATCATTCCGATTCCAGGATTAGATTAGATAAGAATGGCCTTCGAACGAAGATCAGTTAGTCGTTTGAAGGTCATTCTAATCTAGCAAAAACTAACGTCCGGGTCGGATTAACTTCGCTTGAGGACCGCGAAATTTGTTGATAACAGGTTTTTGTGTTAGTGTATATAATTGCCAATTTTTATCGGCATCGTAAACTTCTATTTACGATTTCGTCTAAAATCTTGGGTTAGTTAAGCGATTTCGACCTTCTCGCTCATCGGCTTTGTCCATTAGGAAATTTCTAACTCGAACTTTAGAACGCTTATTTTGATCAAGTAAGCTTCTATATTGTTCGTATGAAAGCGGTGTATGTCACCCCTTAAGAAATCTCGAAATTTTCAAATAGTATACGAAGATAACATAAAATAGTTTCAGTGTTATACTTATTGTCGAATAATTGCACAATTCAATGAATTATATTTTAAAAATAAAAAGCTCTTTTCTGAACTCACACTTCTACTAGAATGTGAACTTGTTTATTATATTAGACAATCAAAACACCCAATTGTAATATTCTCTAAGACATACGAAACAGAGTTATCTGCTTCTAATAGGGAGTCGTGTAAGATTTTTTTTTATGTATAGGCTAAGCTATAATAACAACTAGTGCTTATTTTTTAGGCATTTATCTTCATTAGATTAGTTTAGGAATCCTCATAAAGTCAATTGAATTTTTATGTTTTATTATTCCAATATCGAACTTGTCCCAAGCTATCTGTGAAGAATCAATTCAGTACCACGTGTATAACAAGTTTTTTACGCCACTAATTAGTGTCTCGTACATATCTTGTGCAATGAACACCTAGGTGTTTATTGTGCTATGAAGGATTTGTATTCATTACAAGTGGTTACAATGAATATTAAATGTAGTCATAAGCGCATGAAATATTAAGTAGTAAACAATATACTTCACACTTTTAATCGACCTGCAATTAATTTATAATGTATTCAAGGTATTGTGCATAGGCTTGTCCTAATAAGGATTAATAAATTTGAAAAAAAAAGTTGATACGATCAGGAATCGCTTTGTACGTGTTGACGTACAAAGCTACTCCTGACCATATCAACTTTTTTTTTGCTGTTCTTTTAAAATGAAATCATGTATCATTCGCTTGCTAAGGCAAGGATTTGTGTGGACAAATCCTTGCCTTAGCAACGATACGCATTCAACATTTACATTGTCAGCTGTGGAGCTGACAATGTAAATGTTGAACACGTGAGTCAACATTGTTGGTAAACGTACATTCTTCATTACGTTATATAAGAAGGAGTTTAAAATCTAAAAAAGAGAATAAGCAATTATGAGATTCTGATAGATTCCCGAGTCACCACGTTCTCAATGATATCATCTGGAGGATGCTGATTTCTGTCAACACTCCATATACGTTTGAGCCTCCTCGTCTTAGCGGCTCGGATGGTAAGCGACCTATTAGGTTAATGTTAATCTCCAGGCAAAGCGGGCGCTCTCTAATCTGAAATGCCACATGCGTCAACACGTTTTCAGCGTGTCACCTAAGTGCTGTCAACAGCAGCAGCTTCTGGGTCAAAATTTGCCGCCAAACAGAAACATCTGAAATGTAGCATTCTGAAAGAGAAATAAATACCTTTTTATACTGGTCGATTGCGAAACAGTGTGGTGAGATAATATTGTTCATAGGGGATTTATGCAAGAGACCCGGGGACAAAGGGGACGGCCCCTATTCTGGATTTTATCAAATCCAAAATCTGTCTGTCTATCCAACATGACAATGATGCTTAATGCAATGCTGTGTAATGGAGACTTTCGAACCAAGCCACGTCAGAGGTGGCATCAGACTGCCAAATCCACAGTTGCTTTGATATAATATATTGCAATATTTAGGGAACTTTAAGGACTTTTTTGGAAAAATTGCTGTCAATTTGATTTTTTTTCCCAATCAGTTCGTTTTTGGATTGAGGTTTAACGGGATGTTCTTATTTTTTTTTTATAATGGAAGGTCATAAAAGCTTTCACTTTCACAGTTATTGTTCCAAATTTTGACGACGATCGCTAATTTATTTTTACACGGAAATAACAAAAAGCACTTCATTGATCATTAGCATATTTTTAAAAACGATACACAGTATTTTTTTCATTTACTTTGAACTAAGATATCTACTGAATATAGCTTAAAATACAAAATTAACATAAAGGCTGTCGAACCTAGGTGTATGAATTTAAACTGCGTTCAATAATATAAAATATTGCTCGCTTATTAAATCAATAATAGAATGGTGTTTTATGTTCGCATCAAAATTTGTTCAATCTTCTTCCATTCCTGAAAAATCATGACAAAAGTTGAGACACATTTAGTAAATCAGGTAAAAATGAGATAAGTCCTCTTAAGTTTATTGCGAAGGGAAGGAACTTTGTATTTAGGTTTTTTCTAAGTACGCTTTCAGAAATATTTTATGCGACAACCATTTCGTATGAAATATAACAGAAAAGGACAAGTGCCATTGTTTACTGTTTTTGAAAATTTAAACGCCTTGAAACTTTACAGAACTAAATAGTGGATTTACATGGGACTGCACAGAACTAAAGTTGATATCAATCATAACTCTGTTTTGGAGTACAATTGCAGCCGACCTAAAAGAAAAAGCAGTTCTGAAAATATTAAGCAATATTGCTAATAAATACTATTGAACATTTAGTTGAGAGATTATAGACAATGTTTTCCACGATTGTCGCAGTTGCTACAAAAATTTAAAAGACTTGAAGTTTGTGAACCTACTTCCTTGTGAAAACTTTTTTTCCCATTCTATGAGTTTCCCAGAAGAACCTGCGATGTAGTAAGTGTTAGGGAGGGTATAATGCTATCGTCGGTAGGCTACTGACGGAAATAATGGTGAAATTTATAAGTTTTCTTAGCCATGTATATCCTGTTTGAAGTCTTTATGCACGCCTCTGGGGTGAGCCCGACATACTTTATGTTATTTTGGAATTTATGATATCGGTGTAAACCGATTAGTTATTTTTTAAAAGTTAACTTAAAACGTAACGTAACGTAATAGTATAAAGAAATGTAAATAGAATTCGTCAGACGTAAATTTTTTTGGTGAAATTCATTGTAGTCAATTAGGCTATTAAATTTTTTCCAAATGACATCGCCTATCAGTTGCGTGCTAAGGCAAGGATTTGTCCACAGGTAGCAATGAAAATATTGAATATAGATGGATCAATGTATGCACACACATGTTCATTATACAATATATATTATAAATATTACCTACTACCAATCTACTGTCGTGAATAGTATTTTATAGCTATGTCCTTCTGTCCTGCTACAATGTAAATATTGAAATTATTATTAATATCTCAGAACGACATGAATGACATCAGCTAATGAACATTAATAATTTTCTTTCACAAATTAATAAATAAATAATATTCAATAGCTTAACAGTGCGTGTGTTTATTTCTTCTAGTGAACTGTGGCTACGTTTACAATTATATCGACCTGAAGCTATTATCCTAAAGAAGGAGATTCAGAGCGTTGAGTGCTGATTTATTCAAAAGAAATTATGGTTGCAAAAGACCTTTTCAGGAGTTCGTAGATTGAAATCAGATAAAATTAAACATGTAAAACAACAGAAGAAGTATATTCAGAAATATAGAGTCATAATAAACTGCTACGGAACCAGTAAGTCGCTTGTTGTTATCACACATGACTTGTGAACACACCGATTGCAGAAACAAAACTAAATTTCTGTTTTCTCGTACTTCACTATTTATACCCGCCAACTGCTCATCCAGAATATTCTTGAGTCATACGAAATAAACAAGTTATAAACATGTCACATGCAATATAATACAAGAAGATTTATTGCCTCTCAAAAATTCTATCCCACCAACTAAATAAATCCATTTAAAAATGCATTGCAAAAACTTTGTCGACAGACGTGTGCAATATTAGGACGGTTTGTTTATGTTTAGAGAATTTTATTTTTTGTGAGGTAATTTTGCAGTCCTACATTTAGCTTGTGAGCGATTTTCGTAATAGTACTATAGACCAGGAGTTGTAGGTCGTAGGGGTTCTTACAGTGTAGGAAGATACAAACCACCAAACGAACCTGACACTCGCAGTCAAAAACTACTTGTTTGACATTCCGCTGATTTTGGTGTACACTCTTACGCACTTTCGTAGTCTATATATACCTGTGAATTCCCCACAATTCTACAAGATCTCATAGAACTGTAAGAAAGTGGCATTAGCTACAAAATTTGTGTTTTAAAAGTTTTTTTAGAGCTATTTAATGCTCACCTAACGAGTATCTAATGAATGCCTAAGCGCTTAGGAAATAACCGACATTAGAAATAAGAACTCAAAATTTGTATTTTTCTGTTTATATAACAACTTTATTTCTTTTATTTTAAACCAAAATTTCGTTGAATTGTAAATTTTTGTAATCAAATAAAACATAGGTAGAACTTCTTTTATATGTATGTATTTACCCATAAATAAATTACAGAAGGTAAGGATAATGAGACCACTTATTACCTTCCATCACAAATAGATAATACAAACTTAATACATTTGCTCATTATTAAAAGTACTTAACAATTTTTTGCTAATTATTAGTGTTTTAAAATAACGAAGGTGAACCTCATTACGACGTCTGTATGTAATAGATACTTATAACTAAAACCATTTTTATAAAAATAAAAAGTGCCCTCAAAAATCTATATAAATAATTGTTTAAACTGACTACAATTACTTATTAATTAGTCGTTTTTGGAGTCGGTTCTAGCTAAAGCAAGGGAAAAGAAGATATAATCTATAAACATGATTATGAAAGTTTAAATATTCCTTGAAAAAATGAAAAGAGACCTTCTAAGGAAACGCCACTGTATCTGATTCATATATGGCTGAATTCGACTTCAAGAACAACTAATTAGTTGTTTTTGGAGTCTATTTAAACAATAATTTAAATAGGTTTTCGAAAGCCGTTTATATATTTCCACAAAAGTTATTTTATTTTGCACATTTTATTTATCGAGTATTTATATCTTAATAATAAATTTAGTTATTTTGCATGTGAATTTAACCGTTAGTAATAAAATTGGCCAGGCCTTTACATTTAAAAGAAGCCCGTGGAAAAGTAATATCCCGCTCGTCCGAATTTGTTGACTGTTGGTAATAATTACATGTTCTTTAAATTTTTAGTGGAAGTGCTACTACCAAATTATTCTTAATACAATTTGTATAAATTATTATTTATTTTGACAATATAAAAATTCTACAATCCATGTAGATCGCATTTACATTCATTTGCACATTAAACTAATTCACCATACTTTTACTATTATCACTAATGTGTTCCGATGTGTTCCTGCTAAGATTGTTAAATGAAAATAGGTAGATAGATTGTTAAGTAGTTTTGATTCTGTACATACCAGGTTTTATTAATGGGCATTGAAGAGTAGTTCCTGGCGGCAAATTGCAGTATTATCCCCTAATTTCTAACCGGTAAAGAATGCCGTGACTTCCATCATTAGTTCAGCAGTAAAAGATTATAACTACAAAACGCAAAAATTTGAAAAACCAAAAAAGAGATCAAACACTATCCGTGCTTAAAACATTGAGGAGTCTCCCTTGATATCTCTGCGATCTCATTTTCAGTTCATGAGTTGGTAACTACGGAACTGCTTCCAGACTGTACCATATCGAACAAAAACAAGAATTTCAAAACGCCTTCCAGACGTCCATAGACGTCCTTTTTATAAATAGGTTAAAAATAATATTTATCTTTTATTTTTCAACACATCATGCTTAAAACTGTCAATAACCTTAATCTACCGTGCTATCCTATACGCTGACTTAATACTGCAGACTAGAATCAGATTTTGAAACATAGATTGCATTATAACGTAATTTGTAATTCATCCATATTTAATGATAAAAATTAATTCGTAGGTTCATTAAATTCATAAAATAATTGAATTCACCTACATTTAATAAATATAATGCGATTAATTTCGGAGAGCCTATCACACGACGTCCTTTTGGATTTACTTTTAACGTAAACAGTCAATTTAAAATAAATTTTGACTTTATAACCGGCCCGAGGTGGTGACTTTAATTAAAAATCAGTTTAATAGAAGGCCATGAAGAGGTCCTGGGACATAAACGTAAAATATTATAATTGTAATTACTTACGTAATGATTTAAATATACACACACTATATTTTGAATAACCTGTGTAAAGACATTGCTTAACTTTACTGAAATTATTATTTTTTTAGATAAATTAGCACCTGAAGTTAATCCGTTTTGAAATCGTAAATTACTAGATTAGCCGAGGGAAATTTTCGTTGAGTTATATTATTTAAATATTCTTGTGAAATAATGTTTTCAAATGAAATTTGCTTTTATAAAAGTAGAAAATTCATTTTCATATCGATTCCATTCTCATTCGATAAATTTATAACTTATTTTCGAACAGAAATTAACCTGAAAGAAAAACAACCTGCCTGAAAAAAAATAGTAATGTGGCTAAAATATGAGGATTGAGTAATGCAAAATCATCATTCGTTAAAAGACTATGGGTTAAAAATCTGTGTGCTAACCAAGAGGTAGTATTAAGTTTTCACCTTAAGATTTTATTAAGCTCGGAGCAATAGCAAAGCTTTATTCTGTCGAAATTGATTAAGCAGAAGAAATTACAAAATCCCACTCGTACAAAATAGCAGATATCACTAATTCCAAATAAAACACTCCAATGTAGTATAATACAACATGCAACATAAAAATATTGTATTAATTTGTCAACTCTCAGATTCGAAAAATAATTTATTTATTCTTATGTTAATACATTATTTTGTTGAAAATTCTGTTTTTAATTTTTAAATTGAGAAACCCTTTTTTAAATATTTTGTAGTTTTTTTTAGAACAAGAATAAGAAATTATATTTTAAACTTAAAATGATGGACATGAAAGTGCAACATATTTGATAGTGAAGCACATTCATATCTGAATCTTTACAATACGTCAAAACTTCAGTGCTTTGTCTAATTTATATCGTGAAAAAACCATATTTGCTTGAAGATATACGTCAGTCGTAATTGCTTAAAAAAAATTTTCCCATTGCACTCGTTTTTTCTATATATTTGTCTTTGTATGTGTAAGCTGTATTCATACGTTTGCATGTACAGTATTTAAGACGACATAATACTTGAGAAAAATATCATAAGTTAGAGTTTTCGTCAAAAACAGGAGAAGTTATTTAAAAATGTTAAAAATAGCTGCCCTAAAGAAGAAATGTTTCTTTCTCCTCGTGTAATAATAATTGCATATTTTGACTAAGTTTCAAAGTTATTTTGATTTAAAATTTTCAAATCGTTTTCTTCAAACAATTTTACATCAAATGGTCAGAATTTTTTACACTTATTTGTAGTTTGTATTAATACCTAGGGCGCCTATTTTTTTACTTTCTAATATATGTTTTGTATTTTTCTACCGAAAAAGTTGAGTTTTTTGGATCGACTACTGATTGAGGTGTGTATCACCTTAACTGATTCGTGTTTATATTTCTGTAAGGAAAAATTAACAAATTTATCCGTATCATTATTAGAAGCATTATTCTAAATATAACAAACATTACCCTAAAATATCATTATATTACATATAATTTATATCAAATATAGTAATATTTTCAACAAAAATTGTACATTGAATACATTTTTTCGAAATATATAAACAATAGTACTACTATTATCGCATACTTTCATAGCGGCCTCTAAACTTTTAAAAACTAAACTTCAGTAAGTCGTAGTATTGAAAATTGATTTCATAAAGTGGGTTGGCCAAGTCTCTTACTCTACATCCAAACAGTCGTGGCCACTGTGCTAGTTGACACTGCCGACGGCCTCTGACGACGCTCTGAAACCCTATTTTTAATGCTCTTCGATTGTATTTACTTTTGTACCAAACATGTTCTCTTCTTTGTTACCTTTGGTGTTCTTTGAAGTTTGTTGCGAATATTCACAAGTATCCTCTTTATCACTGTTGGTTTTGACACTTTTTAGATATTTGTTATCTTTATCTGCCGTGTTACAGTTTTCGGTTTTCCGTAAGACATCTGTCTCGTTGGTTTTATTAGATATGACAGTATTCAAATTATCTTCAGTTTCACGATATGTTTCATCTTTATATGATCTATTTATACACGTATTATCTTTTGAAATGTGACAATCACTATCCTGGTTATCGTTACAAGATTTGTCCGAATTTATATTTTGTTCTACGGCTCCATCAGTTTCTATTCTATTACAATCTTCATGTGGATGCATTTTGCTTTGATTTTCATAATCGTCCTTTTTGTCACTTTTAATTTCAGACACAGTTTCATTTATCATTTTAGAGTCTCTGTCTTCTTTAAGAACTGTATTTTTCTCAACTTTGTCATCTTTCGATAAGTCTAAGTTTCCTTCTTCAAAACATTTTCTTGTACTGTTTATTTCTGTAATCGAAGTGCCACTTTCATTCCCATAATTAGTGTTTGAATTTTGTTTGGTTTCAGATGTATTCATTCTGTCGTTGGTGTTTTTGCCTAGTTCTTTTTCTTCTTCCAAATCTTCGAAATTTTTTAACACATTTAGTGAAACTTCTGAATTTAGCGTTATCGTAGAACTTTTGATGTTGGGAATGTTGAAAGTATCTTTAAATCTGAAAGTAGTCAGAGGTTAAAAAAATAATTTTTAAAGCAATATTACTCTTGTAGTCGAAAAATAACGGAAGATACACCTATTTTTAAGGTGCTTTTAAATCTTAAACAATTGCTTATGTACATATTGTTTCGTACACTTATCGCAGCAGTCTTTTAATTTACAAATTATTTATTTACGTGTGGTAAATAAAGATGTAACTTGACTTATAACAACATTATATTAGAACTTTTTACTGGTGCATACAGTTAACTGGATCGGTATGAATTTATGAGTTGTTTATGATATCATCCATGTGCAATATAAAATGGATTATCGAGTAGGTATTTGAATAACAACCCCATTAATTTAATTTTCTGAAGATTGTTGTACGTAATAGTATTAATTTCAAGAATTGGTTCGTTGGTCACGCAAACTAATTAAAAGTTTTTATATTATAATTTATTTAAAGTTAAATTATATATAGTGGACTTAAAAACAAGGTTAAGAATGAAGGAAACTCTAGTTTTGTGTATAAAATACAAGCCTTTGTAGAAAGTTAAAACTAACAATGCAAAATTTAAAACTAATTGAACAATACAACACCAACTGCAAATTTGAAAATTTGAATAAAATTAATGAGCCAGCACATGAACCTCAATACTTTGAAAGGGACATAACTTTCAATTTGACATAACCGATATACTGGATTTTGAAATCTTAAAAGGATTGTTAACGAGATCTTCATTGAAACTTGAAATACTATCAACATTAGATCAGATGCCTGAAATCTCAATTCATTATATAGGGATATCTTTAACTACTATGAATAGAACTGCTGATAATCGTTCAAAATAGTCCTATTTTCATATCATTTTCTTTTAATATGCATTTATGTACCCTTTACTATAATCATAGTTGTCATATAATCACCTATCACAGATATCATATAACTGAAAAAATATTAACATAAGACAATCAAGAGATATGTTGAATGTAAATCTTTTTTTAAATCGAATAAGTCGGTAACCTAGGCAATGTCAGTTTAAACTTTCTTAAATTCTACAAAATCTGAAAAACTAAAAAATACTGTAGGACATTTATTTGATATTTCTAATGATATTTTATAATTAATTGTCATCATCCATCACCTGCATCTTCCGGTGTACACTCTCATTACAATTCATTACCTGCGTTTGAAACCACGTCCTATACTTTTTTTTTGATACTACTTAATACTAATAACCTTCATTTCTCTACTGTCTTTTCTTAACTCATTTATCATAACCCTATTAGCAGACATTCGTTAACGAGTAAATTAACAGGGTAACGTGAAGAAGCCACAACTAAGCTGTGTTGTGACAATGCTTATGTTGACAAGAATCGTTGTGATTTTAAGATAGTCGTTGAAATTAATTAACATTTAAATTAATTTATATTTAAACACAAAAAACGCTTACCTGTTTTTTAGTAACATTAACTTCTCTTTGTTGCATACCACGATTATGAATATGAAAAGACCACTCAAAGCGTTGAACACATCGCTTATTTTCCAAAAAAAGTCCGCTTCGGGAAAAACAAAGCTCACTACTTCCAAAATCCAAGTGACACCCATCACAATGAAAAGTTTTATATATGTCAGTAGCCTATAACATTTCAAATTCATTAGTATTTAATTACCAGTTGCATGAGTCTATGGTCTGACAACTTTACGAAGAGAAAGAAGCAAAAGAACCCATCTTAAAAATAACTATGATCGAATGTTGCAAAGCTACATAATTGAACGTAACCTCTTAGCTTTAGGTCCAGAATTGTACAATTTTATTGACAACAATAACATAATGAAGAAACTGATTATTTGTATCTATTGATCACATTGATAGCGCAATCTCTATCGTGCACCTGGACTCATACTGTATTTATCTACGTAGGCTTAAATGCAGAACTAAGGTGTAAAGTGTGTTACCGATAAGGTCCTTGAACCTTGCCGGTAACACACCTCACACCTCATACTGAACATTTTAGAAATGTTTCATTTTTCTAAAATAAAGACCTAGGTCTTTGCTTGTTCTTGCGGGAGTCGATGTTCTTATACTTAGGCAGAGCTTCTCGAACATTTTGATAAATTTAACACGTAGCAGAATTTTTTTGTCGTATCCTTGTAAAAATGTACTAAATAGTTTTGACTGATATAATGAGCGGAAGGTTTATATCAGCATTATAAGTAACTATATGTTTTAAATTGTAAAAAAGTATAAAGATCTGTACGGAGATCGTTAGAAAAGAAAAACATTACAAACTGATTGATTAGTACATGGACATAAAAATGAAATACTAATGTGGAAATACTAATTTAGATAAGCAATGAGAGAATATCAATATTTTATAAGAAAATAAATAGAGAAATAGTGTAGTAGGTGCAAAATAATAAATAAAAGAAAGAAAAAGAAAAAAAATAGGTTAACCAGGAGTATATCTTTGTCTTGAGAACAAGTACAAAAATTTGAATGCATAAAGCAAAAGTCAGTCTATCTAACATAGCTATCGCCAAGCACGAAAGAAAAAGAAAATTTAGACAAGATATGTTGACTGTCAATGTATCACGCTAATCTAACCTAATAGGATTTATATTAAAAATAAGATGTCTATTTTGTATTTTATTAAGACAGATATTTAACAATTTATTCTGTAGAATACTCTGCTCAATGAGTTCTCAATGGATTGTACAAGTTCATAAAGTAAGCTTATAATATGTGGAAAACATTCTATAGGTAATCGCAACTTTATCATTTATTCATAAAATGACACTTGTTAAAGATTTAGTCTAGAAAACTCATCCTTTTGTTTATCTGTTTGACCTAAAATCAAATTTTATTAAAATCAAACCTTTATTTTTGTATATTAATAATAAACATCTAAAAACTAAATAGTTCTTACACATTACCAAAGTATTAAATAAAGCTTATATCATCAATCTATGGACAAAATCAACGTCAATGTGACATCTTGTCACGCTATTTGAAAATCAGATCTGATCTGATGGGATGTCATATGACATGCAGAAGTACATGCACCACCCACGCAACGCGAAGAAAATAAAACGTTCTAGGGTAATAAGGTCACTTTAAAGTTGTCGGACGAGATGTACATTTTCAGCATACATTATGATAAGTGCTGGAGAAATAATAGGTCGAAAAGAATTTATAAATTCGACTAGAACAAAGTTGGAAAGATACACTATCTTGAGTCATTTATTAATCGAAATTTAATGAAGTGTAACTCAGCTTTGATCTACACAGCGCTTATGATTATGAGAACTGAAGATAATTTACTGATCGATCGCTCCACATGTGCATCGTATGGACGTATGGACGGTTTAAGTGACTGACAAGTTTTTTGTCTTATGACTGAAAAAATGTGTGTATTATCATAAATGATTTAATAATGACATTGTATAATTATTTTTAACAGAAAATTATGAGAATGCTGTGCCAAAATTCATGTTGTACGAATCATCACTTCATAATTATTTCTTTGGGAGAGGCTGAAACTCGTTCTTCACGGTTAATTAGTGATTTGAAGATAGTTTTTGTTGTATGTAATTCTGTAAATGTACTGAATTTAATAGGACAAGGAAAATTTTTAATCTTTCATATAAAATATGTCACAAGTTCTAAAGCTGTGAAAGAATGGCCACGTGCAAAACAAAATATTTGTATTTACCATAAAATTACTGCATGATCTTTTTTGTTTGTACATACTAATATTAAGTACATTGTAACATTTTTTTCAACTAATACAATGCCTTATTATATTATGTTATACATTTTTTAAAATTAAAAATTTATTGATTTTTAATACCTTTGCTGGTCATTCGCCTTGCTATTTTTACTGTCTCCACTGCTCAAATGCTTCTTAGTCTTCTTGTTAGTTTTAACTATCTGATAAGTAATTAAAACAAACAATAGTATATTTGTTATGCAGACTAGAGTTATGGGTAAATAGAGGTATATTAATTTTCCATTACCTGTAATCAGTAATAATATTGCTATAATTAATTATTAAGGTTATTATTGGTACGTCAACATGGAATAGGCTACATTATTTAACTGCCTAAGACAGAGAAGAGTCACATATTTGTGAATTTGTAATATGCACCTAAATAAGTTTGTCCTTTGCAGCACATAATCAAAACCCGTTGTTAGATTTCGATGAATAAATTTAATCTGTTTAGTTCCATAAATGTTCTAGAGTCTAAACTTTTATTATGAAAAGTGTAATAATAATAAAAATTTTACAACTAGTTTACAAGTGATTGTTAATGATTTTAATAGGTTATCAGTGAATACACAAGTCTGCTAAATACTTATCACTTTGTTAAACTGTTCCCAAAGTTTTCGTCACCTCCAATTTTCGAGTCATACTATATAAAAATATGAAATAATTATAGACCTGTCATTTAAAACGTTGTCATCACATTTCTATCAGCAAATTTTGAAAGTCACATTACGCAGATTAAATATTTAGAACGAATCTAACTGTGGAACAATTTAACTTGTACGTGTGAGCCTGTGTATGCCTACTAAGTTTTCAGTCCATTTTTAAAAGTTCTTATAATAGTGACTCTCTCAATTGAATGACTAGATCAGAATGTTTGTTTGCCACCATTAACTAAAAAAATGAAAAACATAATGTAAAAGTTACCACCGACAAGAAATCAATACTGAGAAAAAGTGAATTGCAATGTCAAGAATAGAAAACACATAGGGAAATATTATACGGCTACCACTCAGCTGTAGTTCTGCTGTGACAACTACTTTATAAGAAGTCGTTAATGAACGCTTTAATAAAACTGACCAATTACAAACAAAGTTTAGTATGCGGCTTCATCTGTGGTAGTATAATAAGTTATCTAGTCATTTTCAATTTCGAAAATTCTAATTATTTAGTAATTTTCAATTTCAAAATTTGTATTCTCGTTTCACTTCCAATCTTTTATTTTTCGATTCGAGTTTCAGTGAAATGCCGGTCGTGATTTCTGATTCAGTTACGGCACCAACATAAACAGCGTTGAGTATGTCGTAAGTATGTACCAATCGATATACAGTTGAATTTTTTTTAATTTCACGCAATGAAAAGCTGAATAATTATCAAAAGTTGGGAAACCATTTGTTTGTTCTCAACCCAACTTCATGATTGAATCAATGAATAGAATATGAATTGAATGCGTTCAAGAATTTATAATTTCTTTCAAATACACAACTTACAGCGACTATTAGACAAACTTACTTTTTTGTGAAAAACTTGACGTGACTCTCAAAATCCTCCTCAAAATCAGCAGTAATAAAAAAAATTAAGAAGTTTTTTTAACGATATTCTAAGTGTGTAGAGTGATTAAAATTATGACATAATTGTGACCCCTTTTTGTGTGGCATGAACAAGAACCGTATTTAAATTGTTTTATAACTATAAATACAATTTTTCCTGTGGGTCTACATATTGTACAGCTTTTGCATTGTATGTGTTAAATTATAATTCTTTTAATTAGTCAAAGTTATGTAACAAAAAGAAAGTGCATCTCAGAGAATTTGAAAACTTCGCCTGTTTCCTGGACCTCGAGTTATTTCTGTCAAATCAGTACTTATTCTCGAAACCTCGATGGACCTCTAGAATATATACTGATTTGAAAGAAACAATTTACATGAATACATTGGTTAAAATACAAGATCCAACACAAATTATATCGTCACTTTCAATAATACTTTTACGATGGACGCCACCATCCGGCTGAAAATATGGTTTCTACGTCCGCCATGATAATACGCAGATGGCCGTAATGTTGGATGTTGTTTGAAAGTGCACTAGTGAAACACAAAATTAATGACATAGTAGCTCCCTGGTTATAAATAATAGAATAGAACTCTGCTTGTTTATCTCAAAATAAGTGGAAATTATTATTTACATTTCTTGTGCGTTTTGATTAGTTAGAATATTCTAACGTATATATATATAGGATTATCGGATGTAGTTTTACACATAAACTATGTTTTTGTTTGTCATATGTCTTTGTTTGTTGTTAAAGATGAGATACTTTTAATTTTATTTATATTTAAAGAATTTTTACTAGATTAAACAAAATTAGATTCAGTCATTCTCTTCTCGAGCGGTACATCAACGAATTCAAGTGAAACTCGTTCTAACGATTTTGTGATGCATTTTGTATTAATGTATACCTATTGCTTGTTTCAGTGCTTGATTTTTCTTTGTGTCTTAGTGCTCGTATCCCAATAATTTAAATATTTTAACAATACAATAAATACAATGCTTAGGGAAAATACTTACCACTCAAAAAGCATTCCCTTTTACGCATTCTAGGCAACAAATAGTGATCTTCAATGGGCGAGAATTCTAATGCTGCCAACAGCACGGTCAGGAGGAGCGGCAGGCCGAACGCGTACACGCAATATCTGCGAAATCTTTTCTGCATATCGCCTGAGATGTTTGTTCTTGTAAATCTAAATAGGATTGATACTTATGTTATATACTGTACGTGAAAGAAAATTTTTTAGGATTACATTTTACTTTCCATTACATCTGAGAATCATTTAAATTATGGGCCAAACATAATGAATATCAAACAAGTCGTAAATTTAAATTTACTAATAGTTTTTATCAATTTTTTCATAAAATTATAAGAAAACTATAATATCAAATTGAATATCATACCTGAACTTTCGCCACATATCGAAACACATTACGTTCAACCAAAAGAATGCGGCCAAAAGCGAAAAATATATAATGAATGCTGAAAATTAAAAAACCGTGAATATAAGTGTGTTTTATTAACAAAACATTGTAACCGAGTCAAAAACGATTTAATCAGACTGAACTATATTATAACTAATAAACCAATTTTCTGATGGTAATCTTAGACAGGAGAAATACAAATATTATAGAAAATGAAATAAATGTGAACAACTTACAGAATATCATGCACAGTTTCCTGGTTGGGGTACTAGTAGTGATGCTGATTTGCATAGCCGCAATGCACACAAAACTGACAAGCATAGAGCAGAGATGGCACAGCAGGTTACGTCCATGGAGCGACTTCTTCATATCGGGTAGTATCAAAAGTACGGCTATAGTCAACAGTATGAACACAGATGAAATTATCATTGCTGAAAAACAAGATAATATATAATTTGATTGGCACCCATGGAACTTGACATTCTTTTAATGTTGCAGTAAAAAATATATAGTAATTATGTTTCTTAGAGGATGATTTATTTGTACGTGGTTCATAAAACATGCTTAAGAATGGTAAATAAACATTTTTTTTGAATAAACTAAACAAAAAATGACCGTCCTCTTTGGTTGGTATCTATGCAAATGGAATTACGAATAAATAATCACGCGTAGTCAAACTGGTTTTTTAAAGTTCCTCACATGCGATAAAAACGCGAAGTATTTTTCGGGAACACTCTCGTATTTGCCTGTACATCCTATTTTAGTCAGAGCCTATTTCATTCCAATCTAATCATGAAAAAAAGTCGCACATTCAGTGCTTACACAGAGGTAATTTACGTAACCACGAATATTTAGAGTAAATAAAGGAATTCTGATTTTTGAAATTAATTTTATGAAACAAATTACAATGTAAAGAAATTTTTTTTCAAATTCATCATGTGACATAAAAAAAAAACATATTTTTATATTTTTTGGAATACGTAATCAAGAAGATAATAGAGATGTTAAGAAAATAAATCGTTTAAAGCTTTGCGTCAGCAATCATTGAGTCAATAACTTGACGAAATATACGGTATATGATTCTCATTCATATTTATTTGTAAATCATGCCCATTTATCTTAAATTTAGGCAGAGTCCATAAATATTTACAAATTACAATCTTTGCATACCTCCCTCGCCTCACTGGTATCTTATCAATAGGTTCAGGCAAGTTTGTTGGCTTGGAACTCTTATAGGATCGCATCGTTGTCCGTCTGTCCGTCAATACCATTTTTCATAAGGATGTTTTAAGGTATTAAGTTTAAATTAACACCAAATACTTCATTCTGGGGTCCCTTGGAGCCATAAAGAAATCAAGGTTGTAAGTCATTGTAATCAAAAACACGGCCAAAATACGATCATTTGCGCTTTAATTTTTGAAATTTTAATTTAAATAAAAATTTTGAGATACTTTTTATAGACCTAGAGTAATGAAATTTGGCAAGAAGAAAGGTTTCATGGCGTATATATCGTATTATATTAACAAATAGTTATATCATGTTAACAAATATTTTTTTTATGATCACACACTTACAGTCGGTTGCATCAAAAATAAAAACGTAATTCATAAACGTAATACTTAGGATGAGACAAGTTATTCATGCATTATCTGTCAAATCTTCCAGTTTCCTTTGTGAATTATTGTACGTTTTTACTTTTGGTACGACCTGCCGTTAAACTTGCATTTGATGAATAGACGGTGATTTAGACCAACGATGAGATAGCATTTGTGAATTTCCTGCTATGAGAACTTACGATTTTCAAAAATACGGATATTTAAAAAAAAATCGATATTTATTCGCAAAATAAAGCAATTTCTTCGGAATTTCTGGAACGTATATATTGCCAGTATCTGTATCGAAAACAGACAAAATCATTGAGACCCTTGATGAAACAAATATTTGCATATATAATTCATTTTGTACGTAACTCTTAGCATGCGAGTCCTAATACTTGTTACAATTTAGGAGGCATAAATTTTAATAGGACAACTCTTGGCGACTCTTCCATATTTTATTTGAAAACCTGTTTTTAAATTCTTACGAGAAACGAAAAATATTAGTTAAGGAAAAGTGTCAATAAAATATTTTATCAAAGAATAGTTTTTCGACATCATTCAAAAATTTTAATGACACGAAAAAATGAAAATAATAACAATATTGTACTAGCATATGAGAATCAAGCCATAATGACTGAGCGAAAAATGTTAATAACAAAAAAAATACACTCAATTTGGTACATCAAAATGTACAAGGAATGTCAAGTAAGGAATTGTAAATTGAATTAATCATAAATTATAATGATATTGACATGTCATATATGACTGAACACTGGCTTAGAAGTCACTAGTTATTATTTAATTTCTAATTAATGTTAATATTTAATGGACGTTAAACAATTTTGATTCAGATAGGGTTGGAGGTCTGGGTAACAACCAAAGCCGGATTGAGCTTATTCAGCAGATTTTTGATGCGCAAAAGGATTCACGGGACGCTATTGGTGTTTTTTTGAGATTTATCTAACTGCACAATACAATATTATCTACTGTTTACGATTCGAAGCTAATGACAACTCCCAGAGAAAAAATTAAAGATATTAATATTTTAAGTTTAGCATCACAATACACATACAATAACCTCGTATATATGAAGAGAAATATAGAACTGTTCCAAAAATAAGCGACATTTGTAATGTTAACACTAGACATAAGAATGATCTTACTACTTATAAAGCCCATCCAAGCAAAATAAGCAAACCACTTAGGGAAAATGTGAGAGCTTTTATGATAACGATCCGATCTCAAATTCACATATTACCAACTTATTTGTTTAAACTTTTCTTTAAATATTAGTTTTATGGCAAGGGCTATTATACCGTGTCTGAATATTTTAATGAAAAAAAACCTCATGGAATTGAACTGCTCGGCTATCAGGTTTCTTCATGTGTTGTGCTAAATCATTCGTTACTCAATATTTTGTATCGATAGGTAAAAAAAGTAAACCTTCGAGTTTCTTACCCATTCTTCTCAAAATGAATCGGCATATGAAATGAGTGATAATATTAATGTCGAAAACAATAGACACATTTCAAGTGTAATTTCTATTGCCTTCTATTGCTATTTTTATTAAGTATAAATAAGTAAAAAATAATAATAATAATAAAATTTAATTTAACTATTATTATTATTATTTAAGCTGATTTTGATTTATGACAAATAATTATCGAATACCTTTCAGTGGGATTTTTAAGTATATCAAAGAGACTTACTAGCAAAAACAGTGACAAGTGACTGGTAACGTAAAACATACCTATATAATTTTGCGCGTATTCCTCAACTTTCTCGTAAACTTTGCCACGGAAATAGGCTTCGCGGTCCAACGTCTTTTTGCCTGTTTTCTCGTTAAAATAAAGCATTATTTCAATGCAGTAGTGGTCTACGTCGACTTCTTGGGCAGAAACTTCAACACTTTCGATCACCAGAGCACCTGCCTGGGTAACACATACAATATTGTTGTTATTTAGAATTTATTTTGTTTTGTTTATGCTATTTTTACTCCTTAAAGTCATATTTTGTTGCTCCGTGATACAGAGGACACACTTTGACAGGGGGCCGATTAAGAGCACGGGAAGCGACGTCACATTTGATGTACACTCAACGTAAAGTGTCTTTAAGTGGGCGAATTGGTGAACGAGCGCGCAAGTAAATAATTAAATGTAACGCGGGCTAATGCCAAATAAATGCCTTAAATACTAACAGCGGAAGTAAAAGTGAACTTCGCGGACCACTAAACGATCTATGTCGGGCGCCTTGGATATTTGAGAACAGGTGCCGGTGCGAAGGTGAGTCCCGCCGAACAGACAATTCTTTCTTAAAACTGAACTCGTATAGATTATGATTTAATTTACTGCGTTAATGTGTAACGTTTTATGTTCAACGGTTTCACTACTTAAATATGAATAACGCGTTCAGAACAACAGTTTGGAGTGTATATCGTGTGTAACTTTGATGTTAACCAAGTGGATAAAGTATCAGCTGAAAAGTTGAGGCATTAGTGCAATTAATATAGTAGATTTTTTTTTCCACTGTAATGTGAGTGGCGTGCTAGCATGCACTTTTGGTGTACAGATAGTACTGATTAAAAATCTTACTTCTAAATATAAGATATGAATTTGGAACTATTTTATTAAGAAACAAAGAAATGTAATGCATCAACAAGAATAATATAATAATAAATCCATTTATTACTTGCATCACATTTGTATACGAGACTAAGGCTCTGTCCGTACTGCGATTTTTCACCGCGCGATTTTTTCTCACAATTCTATAACACATTGAATCTTATGGGATTAGCCGCACCAGTGATTGAAACTTTGCGCGGAAAATCTGTGATTTGATACATATTAAACTGCGATGCGGTGCGTATTTATTTCCGCGCGATATTTATTGCACAGTGCGGACAAGGCCTTATTTATAATGTATGGTTTAAAATACTTTAAAAAATCGCGCAATGAAAAATGGCAGTGCGGACGGGTCCTAAGTAGGTATATGAGTAGGTTATCTTAGCTATATTATAATGGATAAAATTGTAATATATATATATATGAATTGGATAAAATAGTATAACTGTAAAAAAAATAAATTGGTTTTCTTCTATAAAGACCCCAGGTTGGGTGAAGACCTCCTCCAAAGATGTCCATTGGATTCTACCTACCGTTACTTGGCTTCAGTTTGAGCAAGCGGTTCTTTCCACCTCGTCTTCCCATAATATCGTGTCAAAGGTCTACCTCTGTGTCTTTTACCTTGTGGACCTTTCCACAAAGTCGCTCTTATGTACCATATCTGTCTTTTAACCTCAATACATGGCCTACCCATTTTTATTTCAGCTTTCGTGAGTAGCTCAAGGTATTTGTTGCTTTTGTTATTTCTTTTATTTTCGTGTGTCTTATTCTCTCTATTTTCTTTATCTTGAGTATACTTTTCTCCGGTCCTCGCTGGCTGATTATAATTTTATGCATAGCTTTGGCCGTAAGCTTCCACGTCTTACGCTCGTATGTTAATCACGGTAAGAGGTTAGAGTTCATGACCCTAGTTTTTGTATTTATTGTCATGTTGCTCTTAAAAATTTCTTTTATACTTCAGTATTTGGTTCATCTTTGTTGAACTCTTCTATCTATTTGTATTTCGTTGTTTTTTCTATCAAAGCTGATTATTTTTCCCAAGTACTTATATTTTTTGGGGTATTCTAGTGGGTTTCCATTATTTTTTTATTAGTATTCATTGTCGTGGCCTTGGTAAAATTGATTTCAAATCCTAAAATGTATCAATATTAAGGTACTGTTGGGAATTACTCTAGATAACAGGATTCACATGGGGTCCTCGTATTGGTAAGTTGGCGAAAAGGTTAACTTCCGCTGCCCACGCAGTCAAAAATATACGAAATTTGTTAGACATCGAAACCGCCAGATTAGTTTCTTTTGGCTGTTTCCTAGAGTTATATCATGAGACATCTTGCTCTGGGAACATTTCGCAGATATTCGTAGAATTTTCTCGCTGCAAGACAGTTCACGCTTTTACAAGTTCTGACTTTTGTGTATTTCTTGGAAATTAGAATTTTATCTCTGGAATCACAATTTAGATCTGAAAATTTACTACATGTAAAAAATTAGAAACGTTTAAGAGAAATAGTGAGCAATATGAACTCAGTACCAAATATAAAAAAAAATCTGTGTATATAATATTAAATAACACCTAGTTAGTCAACTACGCAAAGTTGCGAATTCGTTTAGGGGCCTCTACCTGCCGACATTCAACAAGGGCGCTGTGGATATAGAAGATTTATCTTTATTTAAGAGCACTATTAAGCAGACATTCAATAAAAAATAACATTTATAATTTCAGAATATTATTATATAAGACCAATATCCCTTGATGTAACCAGCTTGATTTCTGACCAGACTGTTTCATTGAGCAATTATTTTTAATTATTTTGGCTATATATAATAAAATTAGAAAGAAATCCCATTAAGGTTTTGCTCGTTCTTTTGAAAGAAAATTGAATATTGAACGACTGGTAAAGTGTAAATTGGCAAAAATATGACACATTTCAGTTCTTGCTTTATAAACCTATCTATTAATAGGTTAATCTATAAAATTCTGATGAGAATTAAAAATAAATCTGTCGTGAAAAGCTCACACATTTTAATAAGTTATGGACTACTCCTGTACTAGTCGGCGATTTTTTTTTTTTAAATAGATGATATGTGTACGTCATTTCGAAGAAACATGATCACAAATTATACTGATAGTATGCCAAAGAAAAAAAACCGGAAAAATTACGACAAGTGGAGTTTGTTTGTGAGTCAGGTGAAAACTTCTAAGTATTATAAGTACATCAAACTAATTTTGATGAAATGAAGCTAGCAGATGTTTAAGAAAACAAGGCAATGCCAATATTAACTATCATACTGCATATACTAAGAACGCCACTATTTCAGTAAAACAATGGACTGAATAAACAATAATGTTTGAAGACTGATTTTTAGAGAAATACAACCTTTTTTGGACATTTTATATCTGTAAGGTTTGATATTTGTTACTCAATGACTATATATGTCACACGAGAGGTTGAGACAGATTCTGTCAAATCAATGATTAAATGGCACAGGTTTTGCTATAACCGATGAATTTGTTATTTTTAGCAGGTTAGTCTGATGTGCATTTTCTAATGATTTTGATTGTCCAACATTTGGGTATTTCAAAACAGCTTATGCCTTATTATGAAAGTTAATTGATATCGAATTCATTAACGACACAAAATTCAGTAGAAAATATATATTGAGCTAGTAAAAATAGCCATTTAAATAAAAAACCGAAGAAAAATGGCGGTCCATCTTCGTCAAATAAAAAGACCGTTAAAGATAATATGAGTACAAAGAGACAATGATATGAGTACAAAGAGACAATAATATGAGTACAAAGATACAATAATATGAGTACAAAGATACAATAATATGAGTACAAAGATACAATAATATAAGTACAAAGAGAATGGGTATTGTCGAAATCAGTGTCCATTGTTAAAGAAAAAAGCAAGAAGAGGCATACTTAAAGTTTTTATCCTGCATAGAAAGTTTGAAAAGAGTAAATGGTATGAAATAACACACATGACTCTCAATAAAGATTGAGTAAATAACCCAAACTTAAAGTTGTGTTTACAAATCATTGTCAACAATGAATCAAAAGTGTAACTTGTTGGTTTCGAAGAGGTAGGCGGGTAGAGGGATACAACAATAGATGAAATTGTGTCCAGCTTAACAACAAATTTGTTATCTCTGAATGAATTTAGGAAAAGTTTAAATAGTATTACTTAAACTCTTTTTAAGCGTTGTTAAAAACAAGCATTTTTATATACGAGACAAGAATAACGTTTTAATTACTACAGCCTATAAATTTAGGTTAAAAACGAGAAATAGTTTCTTAGCTATTCCAGACGTCAGTAGAAAACTATAGTATAGACGACTAGCATAGAGAAACAATTATGTGAAATGATATTGTGAATAGAAATTAATGTTTGTGAACTGCCCAATCCATCTAAATCAAAGAATTCGATGAAAAATTGGCCATTTGGACTCCGAACGAAAAGACATAGAGAAAAATCAGTGATTCTGTGGATGTGCCTTTTAAGAATATTCCAGAAACTGAGGACGGTTCTAATTGCTCTTGTCTTGAAAAAGTTATTAGACTTAGAGTTCAAGCTAAAGGATTTAAGCCCTATAAGGAAAGATCTCGCCATGAAAGCAAATTTAGATAAAAATAAAAGTATTACTACTGTAGATCAAAAGTATTAAAGTCTAGCAGCTTTTGTTTAGTAGTAGTAGTCTAAATTTCAGATGTCTGGCTTTAAGTCACAGAGTACTACAATTGATATTGAAGGTAGATTAACTCAAAAATCTTTACCTGTTATTTTCGTCAAAAAATAATTAGAAATTTAGAGTACTTATTAGTATTGACGCGGCTAGTCATTGCCTATTCAGGGAGCTAGTCTATTTAATAGTTGTTCCACTAAATGTGTCACTGGTACTAACCAACACGAATGCTAAGAAACAGTCTGCTAAGAATTATTTATTTTTATATAGTAATGATAATATGGACTTATAAGAATTAGTAGATTATGAATAAAAAAACCCTTTTTTAAAAAAAAATCTTTCGTGCAAAAATTCAGTTATACTAAAACAAAATTAATAATTTTATGTAAGGGTTTTGTCGATGAGTAAGTATTATTTATAGATAAATGTAATAAAACAGATTTATCTAAATATTGCATAAAACTGTTCACTTAGGTGTATAGGCACGATGTTAGGATAATCACTGAAAATATAAATATTCTCTTATCTTCCAGTTCGTTCATTCGATTGATTCATCAGTTCTGTGCCTTTGCATACATCTCAACTTATTATCAGGTACTGAAAATTCAAAAAAAAAATGATGCCCTAGGCCCTCGGAGGTAATTTAGTTGTCTACAGATACAAGATTCCAAATGTAGCTCTATATTAATATTATCTCAAACATTTTAAAATTGTGATAACTGTTTTGGATGTTTTACCCGGCAAATTGACAGACATTTATCGATTTAAAATTATACGTGCTTTTTGGATAAGAAAAGTTAAATGAAAATTGTTTTATACTTCATGAATCTACAATAATAATCAATACGAAAAATTTATGGGGACAAAGAGGACGGAGAATTGTAATGCGCCTTAATATTCACATTTGCATTCCGATTAACCGACTTGAACTTACAAGCATAATTGACGAAATTCATATGAAACTTCTGAGTTTATTTTGGTGTTATTTCGCTGACGGAAGACGATAAAAATTTTTCTCACAAAACTTAACTCTAAGAAGTTGCTGTTTACATTTTTCAAACCGCCGTCAAAAACTGGGTATTTGAAACCATTTTTTTAATTGTCCTGTTTTTGAAGTGAAAATTCCTAATGAAATTTCTTACGTTTTTAATTTTTTTGTTCCGTGATTGTTTGATTATAACCGTGAAGAATATTTATGATCTATGAATAATGACGTTTCTCAATTTATGAAGTTTACTTTATCACGTGAACGGTGTTACTTGCACATTTTTTTATCTATAGGCTGTGCAATGCATTTATAAAAATAAAATAAACCATCTTCAAAATAACTTATCTAAATAATTGTTATAGCAGACTCCAGATAGTATCGGTTCCAGCTAACGATAAATTAGATACAGTTGTCTCTCCTTAGAAAAAGATCTCATTTTGTCTCAATATTTAACCATTCAAATTCATGTTTTTAGATTGTATATTCTTTTGCCTTGCTTTAGCTGGAACCGAATATAAAAACAACTAATTAGTTGTTTTTGGCTTAAACAATTTTTAAATAAGTTTTCGAACACGGTTTATTTATATTTTTAAAAAAGTTATTTTGTTCCAATTTTTTATAGTTATCGAGTAAATATTTATCTAAATAAATGGTAATGGAATTAAATGAATGGTAAATGGTAACTTTACCACTCATTTAACTCCATAGCATTTGGATTAAACAATGATTAATAAAATTGGCGCAGCATCCCCTTTACTTTTTTAAGGAGCAAATGTAAAAGTAGTATTCTTGTTTTGAATGTATCGTCCGCTGGGAATCATTCCAGGGTCTTTACATTCTTAGAATGCAACAACTAAACTTTTCTTGTACAAATTATATACATTACTTTAATTCTTTATAATATAAAGGTCTTACAATTCATGCAGATCACATTTTCATACCGTATAGTTACGGTTATCGTTAAAGAGCTTAAAAGGGTTCCTGCTAAGATTGTCACCTTGGAATTACGTAAATGAATGAAAATGTGTACATTAATAAGTAATTTTTATTCAATGTATACCATGTTATACTAATAGTCATCGAAGACAAGTTTCTGTTGACAAATCGCAATATCATCCTCTAAGTCTTAAACGTTAAGGAGTGCTGCCGCTGCCATCATCAGCTAAACAGCATAAGATGATAACTATCAGACACAAAAACTTAAATAATTAAAAAAAAATGACTCAGACACACTACACGTACCTATAGTAGGTCTCCCTCGATTTCCTTGAGCTTGCATTATAAGATCCTAACTGAGTATCCTCTGTTTCTCTGTATTAATAAAGCTCACCTAAAATGCGCGTTCCATCTTGAGAGTGTAAAGAGCACGATAGTTAAACTGTTTCCCTATAGAAAATAATAGATTCTAGCTCTCATATTTCTTGAGATGGCACATTATTTGAGTAAAGTTTTGAAACCACCTTGAGAGTGTATACTTGCACAGATTGTATACTAATTCAAGCAAAAAACAAAAAGATTTAAATCTGTCCACAATTGACGAAGTTATCGTTGAATATAGTTGTATATATATATATATATATATATATATATATATATATATATATGTACATTTTAAGGGAAAATACGCACAGAGAAATATACATTTTCTTTTTTTTTTGAAGTTGTTAAAATTCATAAATAAATTACCTAATTTTACCTATGACTCAATACACACAGCTTACTCAAGGATTTTTAGCTTATATCATGCCTACACATTATTAAGTATAATAAAACTTAATAATGTGCAGGCGTGGTCACGAAGACCAAAGTCCTTCCGCACTGCTTTATGTAGGCTCTTGATATTCGAATGATTCTAATTATCCATCTTTCTTCGATACAGGTATTCATGAATTTACTTCAAGAATTGTCAATTTTTTGAATGTTTCATGTTTTATTAAATAGTAGGATGTGTTTTTTTTATAATGTTACGATTATCCAAAAATATAAGAATATTGCGTGTTTATGTTATTACTGTCAATGCTATTTTTCACTCGCATTTATTTTTTTTTAATCCAGTAAAGATAGGGTTTTGCCGAAAATATTTTGTAAACGGAAATTATTTTTCTATGGAAACCTGTCAATTTGAATTGTCGGGATCTTCGTCGTTCATAACCTTAAAACCTTCATAATATTAGACAATATTTGTTTTTCTGATGTACACTGCAATAAAGGATGCTTCTATTAATTTATTAAGGTTTCATAGATATATGGTGATTACGATAAATGTCTATGTAGTGGATTCAGTAAAGGACTTGAGGCGAATTTAATTCAGGCTTCGTTCTATTGAAACGGAAAATATGTAAATTACAAATATTATGTGATTTCTATGTTAATAAGAAATCTTAATGCTGTTTTCAAACTTGCTAATGCGCATTAGAGAATACGTCAGCGTATACAAATTATTGCAATAATAGTTCTTTCGTATAACAAATATGTTCCTTTAAAATTACTTATTTTTTATTATACTGTTCCCAAATAAAAAAAAAATTATTATTCAAAAAACAAACTAATCAATTGACTTCGTTTCCTCTTAGTATATGGTAAAAACGAGTGACAATTTGTCTCTACAAGAATATCGTGTCTTACAACATCGACCTCAAGCTTTCTACTCTAAGAAAATACTTGATTAAAACAAGTTATTAGTAAGCGTTCTTCAAACAGAATGACACCTCATTTTATTTTAAAAATATAATTCGTGCTTTAGAGAAGATACACAAGATTTACTTTTAGGGTTACGTAGTTAGAGGCAAAAAACGAAACCTTATAGTTTCATCATGTCTGTCCGTCCGTATGTTACAATCTTATAATCGGTCAACCTTCTAATCATTAATGTTTTCGTAGATCTTTGTGGTCGAAGCACAATCAAAATACGTTTGATTTGTTTGGGCAACTAATCGATGAGTTCAACAAATACAGTAAATTAGTTTCAAAATAATTTTTAAAATGTCGGTCTATCCACATCAATATTTATGGTGCAATTCCTGGTCAAATCGCGTGATTCCACGTAAAAAGAACAGCAGTTGACATACATGATTATATTTATCCATATCGAGTTTACATATATTTACTATTCGTTTATTTTATAACTTTAATATTAATTTTTGCTAAATTAAAATACAGAATAAATATAAACCACTTTAACAAAGTTGATGAATTGGCTTTACTTTTGGATGGTGCTATTTGTTTTTCAAGAACAGCGACATTTGTGATGTTTATAATATACGGTACTTATGCTTAGCTAGAATTATACATCAGAAACCAGAATAGAGTTAAAAAAAAAAGCTTCTGTAGATTGAAACTGCACAGAAGGACTTTGATATGATTCTGCACACTCGAGAGTCTTGTTCTGTCGTTTTATATATTATCTAACTTAATAGTCAGCACTTGAAAACAAAATTACATATGAATTCGTCCAAGGTCCTTCCTTTGGATTCACTATCGGATATCTATTTTTGTTGTTCACAAACATTAATTCAAATGAACAACTCACCTTTGTCAGCCTGTGTGATTTATAAGAATCGGTGCGAAACAGACAAGACTCGTTGTTGCATCCGTTCAATTCGTTAAATCCATTGACTTGCATGAGGCTGTTTTCTTTTTCTAATTTCTCAAATTCCTCAAAATATTTGTACATCGTTTCATTCTGTCCTTTGGTCAAGGGGACATCACTGCGGTTGAGGCATGAAAAGCTTTCTTCGTGGTATATCTCACCTCTTCCACAACACTTCCTGTAGCAGTTCACGATTTTGCAGATGCAGCCTCTCGTCTTGTTGTCGGACGCCTCGTAGTACAGGTCCGGCATGTACCGCGTGCCGTTGTACTCGATGGTGTCGTCTTCAAAGCGCTCCCCTTCGCTGATGTCGACGCTCGTGTCGACGCCGCAGTGTTTGCCGACGCTGGTCCTCATCAGCAACAGTAACAGAAGTATCGCCGCCATTGTACGCGGAGCCGACGTCGACGGCGTGTCGACTGCGGGTCGAGTTACACGATACTGAGTCCGTATGATGCGGCCAGAACCTGTTACACGAGTTTGATTCTATCCGTTTTCATCATTCCTCTACATTTTTTCGCGTTCTAGAGACATTTGTGGTCGTAAACACACCGGTTCGTTACATGCTTTGTTAAGGTTTTGACCTTAAATTACATGACCTCACTTTATAACCTTTTAGTTTTAAAGTAAGTACATGTAAGAACTCGTAGTCTCACAACATTTTGGAGCGCCTTTCACGTTTGATGATTAATTTACCTTGGCGGTTTTTTATTTATTTAAATAAATAAAAAACCGCCATGAAGAGTATCGTGTGATGATAAAAGAAACATTAAATTTCTGCCGAAACCTTTTGGCTTGTTGGTCAAAACACATGGTCATAAAGAGGTTTTGGCAAATAAGAAATGACAGTTACAACTTTATAAGTTCCTCACATATATTTCATCGAAATCATTTATAAATCATCTTGAAAACGAGAGAATGAAATCGTATAAAAAAGTTTATTAAAGAAATTTTAATTAAAAGTACTTAATTTTATTACTAAAAAAAAATGCCATAATGACGTATTTCAAGTGTAAGTCTACGAAACCTACTTACGAAAGTGTAGGTAATAGATTTTTTTTTATATATCTTCGTAGTAATAGATTTATTTAAATATATTTTCGATTTGATTTTATTGTAGAAATACTGAGTGTATTATTACAAAATTAATGGCAATAATCTTGAATTAAACAATATATAGTAATTACCAAAGTATCCAACAAAATGTAGCAATTTCGTATTACATTATTATGATTTTGGTTGCAAATCAACTAGTAACACGACTTCATGTCCTGAAACAATTAATTGCACAGGAGTCGATAAAATTAGTGTATTATATATAATCATTTTAACGTAATCATTTAAAAATCATTATTAACCAACAGAGGATGCAAGGAACCTAATTAGTGGACGCATTATTATGTGAAACAATTAGTTTGAATTAATTAATGATATAACTCTTATGTTACTATTATTAAGCACTACAGGATAAAAAAAGTTAGTATATTATAATATTATTAAAATAAAAGATAATATTATTCATTATGTTTTATGCAGTGAATGGCAATATAATCCTGCTATCACAAGAAGATTGAAAAGTTTATATATAAGTATTGTTATATAATTGAAATATTTGTAAATTCATTAGTAGTACGTAGGACGCACTAAAAATTTCTGGAATGAATGAGAAAAAATGACTGTGAATATTCAAAAATGTGTTCCTCAAAATATTCTCCATTACCATAAATATACTTTTTCACATGAATAAACAAATTTTGAAACATTTATACCATTCCTGACAGGTTATCTCAGAAACATGTTTTCATACTCTTCGACAGCCTTTTCTGGTAATAAAAATCATTGGTCGCTTAAATGGTTCTTAGTTTTTACGAATAAAAAAAGGCACAAAATGTGAGGTCGAGATCCTATTGCAGGATTACTGATAACTTTAACGTTAACTTTTACATTAAGATGTTTTTTTGTTCATTGCAACGAAGGGGGGTTCATCATGAAATTCATCACTGAGATTGACACGACCTCGCTTAAATTCTGCAAACTATTAGAAGTACAAATAAGTTTCCGCCGCTTTTTGTCCATAAAATAATATTTATTGTGAAATAACGGTAAATTATTTTTAGTCGAAGTATTGTCCATCACTAGTAACTACTTTTTTGCATCTTTTGGAATCCAAGTATGAAGACCTCCTTATCTTTTGAGGCTACCCACGAATGAACTAAATTTTTGGTATCTTCATATGACATGAACCACTGCTCTGACAGAGCATGTGCGATTGACCGGAAGAGACGATAGTCGGACGGCGCAATGTCTGGTGAATACGGCGGGTGGGGTAGTACTTCCCAATCAGGTATTTTCAAATAGTTTTTTTCTAGAATCGATACATGCGGACGAGCATTATCATGTAGAAGAATAATTTTGTCATGTCTGGAGTAGTATTGAGGGCGTTTTTCCTTCAGAGCTCGGCTCAATTTCATCATTTATGTTTGATACATAGTTCCAGTGATTGTTCGCTTGGATTAAGCAATTCGTAATACACCACATCCAGCTGATTCCACTAAATACACAGCATGAGTTTATTTCCATGAATATTCGGTTTTGCTGTGGATGTTGACCCGTGGCCAGGTAGTCCTCATGATTTTCTTCTCTTTGGATAATCATAACGCACTTTCATTTGGATTTTCATCACTAGTGACGATTCGATGCAAAAAATTTTTTTTTTTTGTGCCTAGCTAACAACATTTCACTCATGCATAATCGGCGTTTAATATCTCTCGACTTTAGTTCGTATGGACCCTATAACATTGTTTATGAATCATAAACGATGTGAGATTTCTTGCTGAGTGACATCTAAATTAAGTGCAAGTTCCTTTTATGTTTGATACGAATCTCCTTCCATGATTCTTCCAATTCTACATCCTCATACATTTTTTAGCCTTCCACTGCGATCTTTGTCTTCTACGTCAAAAACACAACATTTTCTCTCATTCAAGATAACCTCATCATACGCTTCTACGAGCAATTGATGTGCCTCAACTGCATTTTTTTTTAATTAAAAAGTAAATTAAAAGTTCCCGCAAATGACGTTTATTTGGCTCAAATTTGGACATTTTTGAATAAAAAAAATATGTGATGCTAATATAAAATTAATAATATGATATAGTTATGTTGTTCTTGAATGAACAACCTAATTTTCAAGCCGGTTATCAACTGCGAATTCTAACGTAAGCCTTGCTACATGCTGTCTTTCTCAAAACAGTGAAAACTTATTTGTACTCTCAATAATTATAAATAATTGTTTTGCGTGATGTTTCATCGCTTAAAGCAGTTTGCATCAGCCAAGCAAGACTCTGCGCAGCTGTCACATTACACTTAAAATCGTAAAAAGTCATACTACGAAAATTTTCATGATTTAAATCTATAGTGATGAAAACACCCAGTTTTTAAAATAATGCTATAATGTAAAAAAAATACTGTAAGATGAAACATACTGCATTCTATAGCCAAAAAAAAAATCATTTTAAATATAATAATAATTTTCAAATATTGTTTAAGTAAGCAGGCAGTTCCAGAAACTTCTAGTGCGCCCCACATATGACACAAACATTAAAATAAATTAATTAGTGAGGTTACTCTTATGCTCCAATTATTAAACACTATAGGATATACAATACTGTATAATTAAGCTACCACAAACTTGATGATAACATAATTCTTATGATACTATTAATAATCATCAGAGAACTGAGTAGTCAATGTCGTCAGTAGGCATATTGTTATGTAACAACAGCATTTAATTGATTATAGCATAATACTTATGTTACTTTTTAATTATTTTGAAGAATTATACAGCGTCTTAGTAAGTATGCTATTAAATGATTGAAATTAAACAATTTATAATTATAAATTTTTTAGTGTTGTAATATGCATTAAATAAGAAACCACATGTCACACGGTCATTAAAATAGAAAGAGATGGTAATTATCGTTATAAGTTAATAGACCATCAGCTCAATAATTTATTTGGGCTAACCCAGGAATAGGAAAATACCTCGCCTGATTTGTTTAAGAAAATTTAAATGACTATAGGATCATGTTAACTCTCATTTATTATAAGAGGATGCAGTCACACTCGAGAGACTTGATCAGACAAGACACTGGCTATCATTACAGGTACCAAGAAGAATGAAGCACATTAGCACAGAGCGCAGTAGAAACTAAAATGTACAAATAAACTTTACTAAGTTTCAGAAACGAACACTAAAAATCTGCACCAAAGAGAAGAATATGAAGAAAGAAACTGTACCGAAAGAAATGAATTAGTAGAAAATGATTTACTTTAAGAAGAGCTTGACACTGATACAACAGAAAGAAAAGTCTTAGCCACACATACGAGACTTATGTAGACAAAACCCGATCTATTTTACAATAATAACCAAGAAAAGGCTTCATTAGATCAGATCAAAGCAAAAAATTAAAAGACAGCCAATGGAACTTTACTAACTGCCAGATGTTCATTGACAATCCTAAATCAAATGCAGAAAATAAAAAACGAAAGATTGACGAAGAAATTAATTGAGAAAGAAGGGTTTCTTTTAAGAAGAGCTCGACGTCAATTACTTGACTGTGTTTTGTGGCACATTAAATCAGGAACTGTTTTATGATACACTAACTTAATTAAATATGAAAAACTCACGTAGAAGAGCAATAGCAATTGTAAAAGAAATAAAGAAGAATGTGCCCCATGAAATCAGAAAGTATGTGGTTGAACTTTACCAAATTCCGGTAACTGACACTGAAAGTATGCATACGTACAGAGTTTCAGATTGCAGATTTCTGGAAAAAAATGAAGAATGAAAAATAATCAGAAAAAAAAAATCGGAAAGAAGGCTTTATTTTAAGAACAGCTCGATACCATTTAAGATCTACAACAGAAAACTAGTTATGCTCTAATGGGTCTCTCGAGTGTAAATAGTTACACTCGAGAGACCCACTCAGGCAAAACACTAGCTATTGAAATAGAAATTAATAAGAATGGACTACATTAGCATAAAACAAAGTGCAGATTAAAAAACCTACGCTTAAACTTTACTAACTCTTAAATGGACAACAAATATTTTGCATTAAGTGAAGAAAATAAATAATGTAAGACTGACGGAAGAAAAAAAAATAGATAAGAAGAATATCTCTTAAGTGCTGGACACCATCTGCATAATTTTCCTTTAAAATCTATATCACAAAGATGATTAGAATTTGGAGACTTTCTCAAATAAGAAATTAGCCATTAAAAAAGAAATAAAAACAAATTTACCACATTAGCACTGAGCACACACTAAACGCCTAGGCTTGTACGAAGCGAAAGACAAACGGAAGAAAATTACCCTCTTCCATTATATTTATTGACACACTTTAGTATCAAAGTAATCTATCTATCTAGCTACAAGAAACTAGCTCCAACTAACTCTCACTACTCTATCCTGACTGCAGTTTCTGGCTAAGGGTTGCATGAATACCGGCTGGCTTCACACCCCGTCACTCCTAATCCTGATTTGAATCTACACTCTTCTCATATAAGTACGCTCTCTTCCATGTATTGGGACTTGTCCTTTCGAATGCGACTGGCTGAAGGTTGAGCAAATGAGTATGATAATGAGGATAAATAGGTATATTCTCATAAATCCAGCTAAATCCAGGGTTACCCTCAAATATAATAAAAACGTAAAGTGTGCTTGTGCTCTGTTTTAGCAGTTATTCTAGTGTTTGTGTTTGGTAGTCAACTCATACTATTAAATCGATGAGAATGGGCACTGGAACTTTTTATCGTTAAGAGTTAGGAAAAAATACTGCGATTTGTTAACAGAAACTGTTTTTTAATAGCCATTAGTAAATCTTCTAGTATTAGTTTTTCTATAGTCTTGGGTTAGATATAGACTTGCATTCCTTTGAAAGAAGAAGAGCAAGAGACAGCAACTAGAAGGAAGGAATAATGATATCTTAGCTACCAGAAGGAAAAGCGGCAACTAGATCCTCCCCGAAGTAATGCCTGACGGCAGTTTCCGCGGGGATTAGATTTAGGAGTAAGGGGAGGTTTTAGTTGGTATTAGCTTTTTGAGTCCGACATGTCCAGGTGAAACACCTAAGCCTGTTGAATACACAAATGTATTTCCTCCTTTATGAAAAAAACATATACACAAACACAATAAGACATAGGGACACCCTCACGGGAATCATCAAAATAGCTACCTAGGACCTCAAAAGGTCGAGATATAATGAAAACTCAATTTTCGAAAAACGGGGTACAACCAACAACTTCCCGTTTTTTGAAAATTTTTAATTTTCTAAGCGGGAAGTTAAAAAAGTACTGTTATGCCATAGTTTTAAGTTTTCACTTCTATCAGCAGTCCTCATGACTGCTTTGTGTTTTTTATAAGGTTCATTGGATTCGTATTGCATAGGTAACATCACGCAGCACCAATCACGCATTCGTTTGTAGCAAGGAGTCTGGCCCGCGCCGTGTTACCTCACGTCACGAAAGTACTTAGTACATCTAATATTACTCAAAAACAACAAAATAAATAAGTTTGTTATTCTAATTTTCTTTAAAACTATGGGGGCTTAGGACCGTCAAAAATACTTTAGAATTTCAATATTAACTAATCCTTACAAAATTTCTTCACTTAACCCTTAATAATATCCAATCTTTTTCTCCCAGTCCATAGTTAAAAATTCATGGGTGTGAGGTCGTGAGGTCGGCTGACCGCACTGGCTAAGTCACCGCGGCTATCCCTTGCTCGCCAAACTCACTACTTAAACATTCATGTACTTTTGTTGCGTAATGAAGCGATGCACCATTATTTTGGAAATAAAAGTTTCATAACGATGCTAGTGGCACATTTTCTAACATTACCGACAGTAAATATTGTAATTGTTCAACATAATTTGATTATCAATAAAAATAGGCCCGCGTGTTGCGCCATTTGTGATTCCGACCACCAAATTCACACTAAATGTGTGGAATGACGAATGTCTTTAAATAAAGATTATTCAGTCCACGAAATACTTTTATTCGAATTATTTAAAATCTTCTTACAGAAAGCCACTCTTGCATTATAATCAGTTGATGATGATCATAATCATAAATTATGCGGATGTCGCTTGTTTGTTTTTTTTCAATAACTCCTAAACAATACTATGGCTCAAATGGAAGTGCCATGCTGTATCACGAGTATTTCTTCTCGGTTTTTCTTCAAAGTAGTCTAAAATTTGGTTTTGTAAGTAAGTCGGGCACGATCCACTCCACGAGCACGATTATGTATGGTAAATTTTCCGTAATCACATAAGCGCTGCGAAAGTTTAAAAAAACGTTCTTCCTGCAGGCGTATTACGATTTGGGTACATTTCAGCGTACAGTCGTTCAGCGTGCGCGAGGCTGTTACCATTCAAAGCGTAGACGCGTACCATATCTGTAAAAGCAGCATTTGAGAACATGTTTAGTTAAATCTAGTGACACCTTAGAAGCCAAGGCTAAAGGCTTTTATTATTTATATACAAACACATGATATGCACTTTATCAGTCTCTAAATCAACGCGATGAATTGAGTTGTGGCCGACTAACGAGCGTGCAGCCGTGTGCCCGTTTGCCGGTGCGTGTCGACACCCCTGGGCGTCAACCCGCCAACACTAAAGCGTCGATGCTGCGCTAGCGATGTTTGCACTATACATGTACAACATCTCCTAACAATCTTAAGTAGATATTTTTTTAGAATGTTACGTTTATGATATTGACCTTTTTGAAACTAAGATTATGTGTGATTAATATTAAAATGGTTAATAACAATGCCTTTCACTGCTATCGAATATGCAAAAATGATTTATTATTGGGTACTTAGAAGAGGTGAAATTGCTGCGGCTTTAAGACTTTATAGTGAAACTTGCCCTGACATTCAACAGCCTGTGAATCCGCAAGTAATATTGCGTGCTGTGTATCGTTTGCGCGATAATTTGCCTTCGTTTGTCTTGTTTCTTTAGAGATGAGTAGAACACATGTGGAAAATCAGATACAAATTTAATAATATCCAGCTACCTTTATATCACTGATAGCATCAAATGTCAATTGTAGGCGAATGACTGGACGCTGCCACCCGCCATGGGGTGGCAGCGTCCAGTGGCGTGGCGCTCGCACTTCAGCCTGGTCGAGCATTTAGCAGAGTTTTGTTTATATTATTTACTAGCTGTTCCGCCCGCTTCGCTGGGTAATTTTCATTTATAAATAAAATGGCGAAGGATTTACGGAATTCGAAAAATGAGTAGCCTAGAACCATCTACAAATCATTCCGCATCGAATGGTCCCAGTCCCATGTCTATACGTTTAATAGTTTTTACGTGATTGGTGAACAAAGACAACCTTTTTTCATTATATATGTATAGATAAGCATATTTTCAATAACATATTTTTGTTATAGATTTTTTGGCGAAGTTGTTCTAAAAAGGAGGAGATTATGAATTTTTGCGAAAAGATGCATGATCTATTGTGTATGTATTAAATTTATTCAAAATTCGTGATTGAATACACATCAAAATAGAAAAAGTCAAATATTTTAATTTAATATTAAAAAAGGAAAAAGTGTAATAATTAAAAAGAAAGGAATGAAATCAAAAAATGTCGTTTAATATTTCAGGAAAAGTATATATTTAATAAAATATTTATATGAAAAATTGCATAAAAATACTAGTCAATATATTTCAAGACATACACACACAAACACCCCCACACACACACATCACACACCCACACACATACACACACATACATACACACACACACATAAACACATACGCACACACAAAGAGAGAGAGAGAGAGAGAGAAAGTCACATGGAAGAGGTGTAACAATTTTTCGTTATGTAAAGATTTCTACCAATTAACTCCTATAGCAACCCCATTTAAAGTATTGCATTCCGAACAACATGTCACTGACAACTCCCGTACAGCTTTGGTTTTTAATATTAAGTTTTCTAGACAGAAAAACAAATAATGAGGTTTTTTATAGGTATGTGATTTCACCAAACAGTTGCTGTATATTAGTGTCTAAAGTGTCTGAAGTATAAAAATCCCGGAATCTAATTAGTATAAACGAATTACTATAAGAACTGTTGTATTATAAATAAGTTTACTCATTGAAATTCTTTGCTTTTTATATAATAATTCAATAAATAAATCAAAACGGATATAGGAATATAATCTGCATTACAAATTTTACAAGCTTATTGAATTAATTTGGTGAAAACTCTTTCATAAAAACATTTTTGTCGTAATAATATTAAATGTTAATTGTCAAAAACAATAATTGCAATTAAAAAGAAAGTTTATAAAATATATTTATTTATTTTGTTTACAATGTAAAGTTAAAAACTACCAATATTGGATTTTTTCGTTCTCAACAGTATCGTCTATATCACTTATTTTTATTTACAAAAGGATTTGTGTGTGAACAAGTATGACCAATGCACTGCGAACATGCTGCAGTACAGTATAAACCACTTTTTCTACTCTCGGAAGCATTTTCAAATCCTTTTTTACAATCACAAAATAATACATTCCGCAAGTTATCTGAACCGGGAAATTAGTTTGGAAAATTTAATTAGTATATTCCCCAAACATATTTTTACGTACTTTATCTGTGAGTGACGACAAATATTAAAATTTGTATTTCACTGAATTCCTATTTGAATATAATTATTGTATAAATTATATGACACAATATATTTTACAATGATATATTTAAAATGTTTTAATCATGAAAACAATTAATTATGTGATTGGCTTATTGTTTCATCTTCTTATAATTATAAACGTGTAGAGTAAATAAAACTTTAGATGTGCAATTAATCATCGACCGAACCCCTGACCTTTCGGCGAGTAACGGTTGACAGTCCCTCCACGTCACATCGTTGTCCTTCAAGAGCCGAATTTATTATCATCAAGCACCATGTCTACGATCAACACGAGGAGCAAATCGAAGAGAGACACAATTACGGTCCCCGAACAAATTCTTCATGAATAACGACCACAATAACCATTCGCCGACTCCGGGAACGTCTTCATGAATAAAGCTATCGCCGATACAGGACCTCACTCCAGTAAACTAAAGTGTAAGCACGCCGTCACGGTGGACAACTCGTTAGTCATGCACGATCATCACCATCCGACGTCAAGCCGAAATGGATGGGGCCGGAAAAATCGCCGCAATCAAAAAGGAATTAATAAAAAAGAAATTGGAAATTAAGCGCACCGATATCGTCAACGACAACAACAGTCAAATTGCAACAAGTGAAGATGAAAATGATGAGATCAACACCGCCAGCGTTGAAAAATGGGTTCGGGACTCATTTCATAATCAGGAATGACCACAATCACCGATAAGAGAACAAACATGAAACATCGAACGACGCATGTTTCCACCTAACCCTACGTTAGTGAAAAGCGACATCGCCCGTATAGTAAGCTTACCCACGCGCTCCGAACGCTCGACTGACCCTCAGGCACTTCATCGAACTAACCTACATTCGAGGGTAACCCGCACGAGTGGCTGTATTTAGGGCATCATATCTATACAGTGACGACCTATTATGCTTATCATCGAATGAAAATATGGCGTGACGTAAACCAATCTGCAAGGGGAGGCCAGAGAAACCGTTTCTTCGTTATTATTTGTAACGAACTATTCAAACGAAGTATAATGATAGCATTAGAAAAAAGATTTGAAAGGCCCGAACTCATCGTCAGATTAGAAGTTAACACAATGAAGAAATTTCTGGATCTCAACAATCTCGCATCTCACGCTCGCATCTGTGTAGAAACATTGAAAGCACTAAATAATATCGGATATTTACACTGAGTTAACGAGCACCACATTGAGAAAATTAAATTCATTATTACATTTGAAATGGTGCGATTTTGCAAGTTTAAGAAATGAAGATACACCCAAGTTGGTTAAATTATACTTAATATTAAACGTATGCAATTATAATTATTTATTTATTTATGCAGTATTTTTTTTCTTTGATATAAATTCAAGTTATTCATCACTTTATTCATTAATAAATGCACTTTGTTTATTCATATTTAAAACACCTTATACACAAATTTCATGCGTATTCACCAGCAACTGCTATTCACTGTTATGCATAGGTACGCCTATGTATACATGCATACTTACGGGGCACATGCGGTGAGTGTGGCGTTATAAAGATATGATAGATACCTATACACCTATATTTTTTCTCACAAACAGCTGCTTACGTATTCGACCGATTTCGGAACAGCTTATCTCGATCCGAGCGAGCTTCGTACAGTCGTACAATATACATACACGTTAAGCGAACGCTTGGCCGAGCTACATGGTAGGCAAAGTGGGGATTTTTTGATTCGGTCGCTGCGCTCAAAGCTCACGATAAAAGCTATGCAATAGCAATAGCTTAAATTTTTTTTTCGAAGCTATGGCAATATCGAAAAATGAAAAACCGAACATAGAAGAAAAATGAGCATTACCAACATTAAACTGCGAAGCGCCTTCACGATAGAACATCTGAAGTAGGTTATTGCTATGCAAACGAGATCATGTCTAATTGCCGAACAATCACGCGAAAAAGATAGAACATCTGAAGTAGGTTATTGCTATGCAAACGAGATCATGTTTAATTGCCGAACAATCACGCGAAAAAGATGAAGTAGGTTATTGCTATGCAAACGAGATCATGTCTAATTGCCGAACAATAAGTTAAGATTTTAGGATGCAATACAAGACTCCGATGAAAAGTATGATCAGTTCAGGTCCACGCCAAAAAAACATCGGAAGAAAAAATATCTGAACCTCCATGGTACCTGCCACATTTTGCTTTAACTAACATAAGTACGCAGATAAAGCACGAGTTTAAACGATGTACTACTGATCGGCCTCCATCTACGACAACCGCTGCAAGGAATATTGATGGGTTTTCGTACCGAAAAATTCGCATTCTGAGGTGACATCGAAGTCATGTTTCTTCAAATCAGAATAAGAAAACAAGACTGAAACTTTCTACGATTCGTATGAAGATATGACGAGCCCGGCGCGCCGTTAACCATATATCGAATGACGTCGATATTATTCGGCGTTGCTTGCTCACCATGCATCGCGTTATATAAAAATAGAAATGCTGAAGAGTTTTCTAAAGAATTTCCAGAAGCGACAAAAAGAATAATACAGGATCACTACGTCTATGACTATGTAACATCCGTCGATTATGAAAGGACTTATATAAGAAATCACGAAAATTCACGATAGAGCAAAATTACGTATAAGAAACTGGAACAGTAACATCAAAACCGTCCTTTACAGTATACCGGCCGACCTAAAAAAAAAGATGAAATAAGTTTAGCGAAAAAACTTTAAGACTTATCTGGGAATCGACATCGGACACTAGGCTTTAATTTAAGTATGAATCGAGTATCTCGACACATACTGAACGGCGCTCGACCTACGAAAAGACAGGTATTAAGTGTCGTTATTGCAATATTCGATCCAATAGGCTAATTAAATTCTGTCATAACGACAATGAAGATACTAATACAAGATATAAGGAAAAATAGAGTGAGCTGGCACGACGAAATACGCGGTTCGAAAAATGAAAATTGTCAAAAATGGAAAAAAAACCTAGAAATAGTGCGATGTCCCCGCGTTCTTTGTCACCACTTCGACATCAAGAACGGCACCGAAATCAAATTATATGTATTTTGAGACTCCAGCAAAATCGCATAAGCTGCCGTAGGATATCAGCAATTTATTGAAAAAAAATGAAAGGGACGTCGACTATGATAGAGCAAGTCGCGCGTTGCCGTCTTGAAACCTATGACGATACCTCGACTCTAATCACAAGCCGCATTAATTGGACGTCGATTAGCAAATTACATCACGAATGAAAATTCGATAAAACCTACTAGAGTAATATACTAGACGGGTTCACCTACAATATTAATTTGGATCAATTCTGACCCTAAAGATTGTAAGCCATTTGTACCACGTCTTGCTGAAATAAGTGAAATGACGTCACTAAGTCAATGGTACCAGGACGTCACAACCCGGCTGACTTAGCTACACGCAACCCTCCGACGGACTTCAATGAAAATCACAAGTGGTTCAAAGGGCCGGAATTGCTCTCACAATCGAAAAATTTATGGCTTACGCAAGTTACGACGCTTTCAACCGAATTCTCCGAAGAAAGAAAACGTATGTAAGTTTTCACAGTCCATTGAAACAAGTACAAAAGAAGCCCAGCCGAATATCAAAAAAATTTCAACTTGGCTGAAATTGATAAGAATATTGGTGCGCGTCTTCCGATTCGTCAAAATCTGTAATGCGCGTCTTTCAAGGATAGACAAAGTCAACATAGCTAGACTAAGACGATCTAGAAAGAAAATTGCTAAAAAATACATTACGCGCAATCGAACATAAGCTGCACTGATGGTACACTCTTTGTACTACAGCAAAAACATCGTATCGAGAAGGCGGAATAAAAGAAGACGTAAACAGCGCAATATGATAACTTTCCCGACGAAGTACAATACTCAACCGCGAAAATCTGAAAACGAAGCAGATTGACAAAAATCGCACCCCAGTTTGACAACGATGACATACTATGCCTAAGGGGTTGAATAAATGAGAAAAACGATATAAGGTTGTCGAGAGCGAGACCTATGATATTAGATGGAAAACATAGATATGTAGAACTTCTTATAGCCCACTATCACAACAAATATAACCATGCGAACCATGAAGCAGTAGTAAACTAGTTACGAGGTAAATAATGGTTTTTACGATTACGTAATGCAGTACGATGTGGCACGCACATGTCAAAAAATGTCGCATAAGAAAATTTACGCCCAGCGTACCGTCTTAAGGAGATTTGCCGCCCGCATGCCTACGTCATCACCAGCGTTCATTTTACACGTGTGTTCTAGACTATTTTAGATCTAAAGAGGTGACGGTGGGAAGAAGACGAGAGAAAAGATACGGAACAATATTTATGTGCATGACTATGCGCGCTGTTCGCTTCGAAATAGTAACCAGTTAAAATACAGATTCTGCCATTATGGCTTTATGCAGATTCTTGGTGGGTTGTGGCTGTCCAAGCATATTAATTAGTAATAACGGAACTGTATTTCGCTGTTTAGAGCGAAAAACGAGCTACGCTAGGATTTCAGTGAAATAGATCAAAATCTCGTACAGAATGGAGGTGCAAAATGGCGATATATTATACCTTCTGCACCTTCGATGGGAGAAGCCTGGGAATGGCTGATAAAGGCCGTGAAAAATACGTTAAGCCTTTCGTTAATATAATATTGGAATAACGAGCAGTGAAAGAAGAAGCGTAGGTCATATTACTAACTGAAGCTGAACACATCGTGATTAGCCGCCCCTTAACATACCTACCTGAAGAATCAGTGGAAACAGAAGACCTAAATCCAAACCGTTTTTTATTAGGTTTTTCCACCAACATGCCCGTTCCCAATCACTTTGATGATATTGACTTATACTCAAGAAAATCCTGGAGAACGGCACAACGTCTCGCTGAGCATTTATGGAACAGGTGGATTAATGAATACCTACCAAAAATCGACCAACGAAGAACGTAGGATACAGACATTCAATGAAATCCGAAGATCGGTAACATCGTTTTGATAATCGACGGGACCTTACCGCGAAACACATGGCCTAGACCAAAAATAGCAGCAATCTGTCCTGGCCAAGATTAAGTCGTGCGAGTCGTTGATGTCAAAACAAACCACGGCGTAATAAGAAAACATACCCGAAAGATCGCCATCTTGCTAGCAGATGATCTAACGATATAAGCTACATCACCGCTCAACGTTCAAGAAGAGAGTGCGAAAGAACACTCGCCCGCACTTGGGGGGAGATATGTGAGTGGCGGTCGCAAAACTCAGCATACTAAAATTTGTATTTTAGTGAATTCGTACTTGAATATAATTATTTTATAAAATACTTAACATTATAAATTACTCATAGATATTACAATGATATATTTAAAATATTTTAGTAATGAATTCAATTAATTTTATGATTGGCTTATTGTTTAAACTTCTTATTTAACATGTAGAATAAATAAAACTTTAGATGTATTTTATTAAGATAATTAGATAGCAAACATATCCACCGCTGCTCAAAAGTAAAATAAACAAGGAAAAAAACTAGGAGGTGTATTTGTACTAGGAAAGTGGGAAACAACGTAATAAAAAAGCGCCATCACGAAAAATATGCAATTAATTGTAAACCGGGCGGCGCCGTGAATGCACGTTAGTTTAGATATTTTAAGAAATGGGTAAGACATAAAATTGGATATAAGTTTTTTGAATATTTGTTATTTGTTAATGGAAATTAAGTAATATCGTTCTGAGGGGAAGAGGACCACCAGTAATAGTGGGTATATTTGAGAAAAGTGTATTTTAGGAGCAGTTTCATGGTGGCAGACGTACTTGCACTTTCTGTACTCCATGCAATTGTTTAAACTTAATTCTGCATCCGTTGCAACCTTTCTTGTAATTCAATTTTAATTATATAGTGATGCATATTCATTATTTGAGTTAGTGCCAGTGTTAGTTAGAAATACCGTGTATACCGTGAAACACATGTTCGTGTTACAACGGTCGTCTGTAACGGTCGTTCCCAACGGCGGGAAGCGCGGGCCCGGCCGCCGCTTTTCGCGCGCATTTCGGCACCTCGCGCTTTCAGTGCTTTCTCGGAGCCTCCGCCGCCGCCATCCGTTCTCGGTTCGCGTGGTCGCGGTGGTGTGCAACGTGTCGGCTTTGGATTCGCGTATTAGCAGAGTGTAAGTGTATTGTAGTGGAATACGGATTAATTGAGTTTGTGATTAATTCAGTTTGTGAATCACATCAAACATCACTTGGGATAGGTAAGTTTATTAGTTAATTGAATTAATTTAATTAATCTAATTATTTCATTTATTTACTGATTTAATTATTAATCATTTTATTAGTTAAGAATTATTGTTTATATATTTATTTTGATTGCTATTAGCTTGGGTGTCTACAATAGTAGGTTACATCATGGAAAAGGTCTCCTTCTGCCCCTCGGGGACGGGAGGGTCAACTGGGGCTACAGGTCCCGAACTAAACTTAACTTTAGACCAACTACGAGCACTTTTCGTCATCTTTCTTAGGGAGAAGTGTTTTACTGCCCCGTCGGACCAACTAGCACAGCTAGGCTAGAATGTTAATCTGGCCGCTTCTCGCTACCAAGAAGTTCTCAAACTGAAAGGAAATTTTTCGCCCGCCAATTCTGATATCTCTCGAGAAATCTCCCCCGTACCACCTAACCGCAAATGCTCTGCCGCTGCCGCATTTAGCGACGACTCCGTTCTGAGTCAACCCTTAGAGGATCTGATGAAGAAGAGGAGAATGATACTAAAATGCCGTTTATAAAGGTAATGCGAATGGCCGAAAAAAGGCCCATGGAAATCGCCGTCATCCTTCCGGAGCGGAACACACCAACTCAGGAAGCGAGATAGAAGTCAAAACTACCAAAGACAAACCGAAAATAACTTTTAAACGTACTCGGAACTCAGGATCGGACCTTGTATTTAAAACTACTGACTTTACTCTGACTGAAGCACATATAGCTAAAATAGCACATTCCGTCAAGTACATGTAACAGGTAACCAGTTGAACCTCCAAAAGGGAAACGTCTTCCCCCTATCTTTTTAATGGACTAAACCAAATAGAGCTTTGTTTCATAAGAATTTAAAAATGAAAATTGTGTGTACATTAGTGCACTTAATATGAAATCCAGCATCAAAATTATAATGACTAACCTACACCATTTCAGAGAGGCTAATAAATTTTTAATTGACAAAAAGATTCCATTTTATAAATATGCGCTTGAAGATTAACGGAAAATTAAAGGTGTAGTCCGCGGAATTCCGTCCTAAATACAATCAGCCAAAATCCAAGCGTATGTTATCTCTCAAGATTTACCAGTCTCAGCGATGCACAAAATGCATCGCAGAGACGGTGCCCCGCTAGGTCTTGTGCTTGTCATTCCGGAAAGAATGAACGAAGCCTAGAAAATTTTTGTTCAATACGTTATTGTTCAACATGTGTGCCCTCTCGAGTATCACTGTAGAGATCCCATACAAAAAGGGCGGACCGGACCACTGCCACAGTTGCCAACTATATGGCCATGGGGCGCTAAACTGTCACACTCAACCAAGATGTGTCAAATGAACTGAGCCGCATTTGACTGAATGTTTCCTTAGATTGGCAGACGGTAGTAAACTTATGTTAATTATGGCGAGATCCATAAGGCCAATTACAAAGGTTGGCCAAAAGCATCGAAATTCCAAACAAACGGAAATAGGTAAAACAATAAAGCCACTAGGAGTAAGGTACACCATCGTTCTTCCCCATTACAAATCGATAAACGCAACTTCCCAGCCCTAGGTAGCAAATAGGGCTCCAAATTAAAATAGCAATCTGGAAAAAGCGAGTCGTGCTCCATCAAAGTAGGATGACAGGTTCCGCCCTGCCCCCGTACCCACCATCGATGCATCGACAGAGAATTGTTATTTTAGGGACAACCGCACGTCTAAGCAGACAATCCGTCGAGAGACTCCTAAAATCAGGTTTAGCTCAGGACGGAAAGTCGTTGTAGTCAGCTTTCGGAGAAGACATAAAAAGCGTCATGTCTTCTCATGATTGGTGAATGACGTCGAGGTGTCCCAATTAGCCGTGGACTGGAGGAACGCGAGTTTAGGAGAGGGCAACATAGCCGTTTTTATCCATCAACACGAGCTCGTTGGCAAATTAGCCAATTTATAATGTCAAACGCGTTCAGGAGCCCCAGTATAAAATCAGTTGAACGCCACAAACCAAAATCAGTCTTACTCATGTCGTTTAACGTACGTAGAATAGAATCTATTCTAATCGAGTTTGTTAGGTGTGCAGAGGAGTACTCGGTAGATTTTACCTTAATTAAGGAAACCTTTCTCAAACCTTACAAAGAGTTGGTAAATTACTCAACTACGTACAAATACAAAGTGACAGACTGGGCGCTCCAAAAGGCTGCCTACTACAAAACATCGCTATACTCCTTCTTCTATCTTTTTTCCTCCTTCCCCTTCGCATTGAGAAATACCTAAACAAACACATTCATGCCGGCGACAGTACATAGAATAAAAGGTCAGAAATATCCGAAGAAAGTTGTTTTCCTGTTGGTCATAATTTCCAGAACGAAAACTTTGGAACCAAAAACGTACCTAGTTTTATTTGACTGTAGCTTCCTTATATAAATCATTAATCCATCGAGCTGTTCCTGCAGCGTTGGTGCCGTGATGGAACTCGTATTTATAAATAACACGATATTTAAAATATTATGAACAAACCGATCTCAAAGAAATATCAAATGGCGTGAAAACAAATGAATCACTAAATTAAAAATACAAATGCACAAGCGTAAATTTGATAAATTTGAATTTGGAATTTCTAGCCAAATGCCAGATATTTTAGATCAGTGGCCAATTCAACAAAACATCAGATTCATATATGTACATATAAATAATATATATAAAATTGACATAAAACCGCATCTGACATATCTTTATCAAGCACTGTGTCTAAAAATAACTAATCATTCCATTATATAAAAGGTTTTGAAGACGCTTTTATTTTTTTAAAGGTAGTTTTATGAAAGACATACATGGATCAGATATTATAAGATTGATGTACAATATGTGCATTTTTATGATAGTAAACTAATTTTATCGGGTTCTTGCAGGAGTATACTTGCCTAAGTGGATTAATATTAATTTAGAACAGTTGTGGCAGTGTAGAATAGTAGAACACTTGTCTTTCATCAAAAAGGTCCTATATCGAGCATGACCAATGAATGTTTTAAACATAAGTAATATTTGTTTATCCAAAAATTTAAGCACATTTCGGAAGTTGGTGAAAATTTGTTGTTTATTTGCTTCTTGTATACAAAATTTGTTGCTTTTGCTTTGTGCGAAACCTGTGTACAGCGATAGGCTCACAACCAGACATGTAGGATTCATATTGCCAAAAATGGATGCACATTAGGCCTTAAAAATTTATCATCTCCAAATAGGAAATAACGCTGTGAGGTTACATATAAGTTAAATAATATTGAACAGCGCCAATTATTAACGATAATTGGTATTATTTTTTCATACGAAAGATTATGCTTACATAAAGAATTTAAAATTTCATCAGTCATAATATAAATATTTTAAATTACGTGTATATTACAAATAATTTAAAAGGGTTACGTTTTTGACAGTTTGTGTATATGCCCATTTGTTTTCTCGTATTTCCTAAACGATCTTAGTTGATTTTAATGAATAAGGAGTCTTTGAATTTGTGCTGTCTTTTTATATGTTATATAGCAATTGTAAAAAATCAACGTAGCGGATTTTAAAGACGAATTAGACAAAAAAGAAGTTTTTTTTGAGATAATATGAAATAATTATATTTGGTATCAAAAGAAAATGGAATACAGTAGGTTAAAATAGTTAGAAGGTTTATTATTTAGTGTTCAAACGCTATATTTAAACATATCAAACAATATCGTAACAAATTTATATGTGAAACCACGAGATCTCTCTACAGAAGATTTGGAATATGGCAGATTCAACTTAATACAGTTCACCAGCACCAACATACAGGCTTACGAATTCACTGCGAAAAATCTTCTATATATTTTTTTAAAGTGTTACATCCTTTTTTGAGATATAGCACATCACATACCTGTTGCACGCTTCAAACGTTGTAACTTTGAGTATGACAAATTCAAATAAATTTAGTAGGACTGTAATTTCATTTTCCACCTGTTCTCAGAATTTCTGCCGTAAGTTCGGACACACCTTATTTTTATCTGACTTCGCGACGCAAAGGAGTGTAATATGTTTATCAGACCATAAATGTATTTACGTAAGAATATATCTTATTTGTTCGTTCTATTGAAGTACTCTAAAAAACTAACACGGTAACCGATTTTGATGATTCTATTGTCAATCGATTTATTTTAATCTACTGAGTATGAATAAAGACAGTTAGTTATTAAAATTCAATATAACGATAACCAAGACAACACTCTTGCTACATGTATGCTTCGAACTATAGATAATTATCATATTTGTTAGGATATTTTTGAGTAGTAAATAATATAATCACGCTTTCAATTGAGCATTATTTTATTTAGATGCCAGACTAATCAAAATATTGGGCCTAGGCTTATCCTAGTAAGGACTAATCGAGTTGAAAACTCATGATGCAGATAAGAATCTCTATATATTTTTATTTCTCTACTTTCAAAGTGAAAGCGCACATCAGTCTCGTGGTAAGGCCAGGATATGTCCACAGGTGGAAAATTAAATGTAGTAAATGTATGGATCATTACTGTTGGTGCACATACATCGTTCATTACAATAACATTGACATTACATCAAAGTGACAGTACTATAGACCAGCAGTTGAAGCTTAGAGGGGTCCTTAGACTGCAAGCAACCCTCCTACGGCCCTGACACTGGCGGTCAAAACACACTTGTTTGTGATTCCATGGCTTTCAGTGCACACTCTTCTTACGCACCGTCGTGGACTGTATACATCTGAAAAGACCCTACGATTCGTCAACATCTCTAGTAATTGTACTAAAATGACATCAGCTACAAAATCACTTTTAAAAGTTTTTACTCAAAGCTGACTAACGTTTATCTAATGAGTGCCTAATGAATACCCAACGAGTGCCTAAGCCTATGCAAAATAGCCCACGCACGGCGGCCTGAAACTCTCACTTGTGTTTTTCTATTTGTATGAAATGTTGTTGTCCTTTGTTTTCAAGCAAGATTCTGCCAAACTGTAAATTTCAGAAATGGAATAAAAGACAAAACTTTATTTATAGTTATTTAATTATCCATAAATAAACTACGACACTTAGGCGTAATGAGAGCACTTATTACCTACCATCACAAATAGATAATAGGAAAATACCGAATTTGGTCATTGTTAAAAGTATATAACAATTTCTTTGCTTATTCTATTGCAAAGACATGACCTCATTACATCATGTCTTTGTGATTGTAACAATTTAAACAAATTTTAGTCAAGAAAAGAAAACCGTAAAGCGATTTACCGAACTGAAGCGTGGTTTGAATTACCGTCCACACGCTCAAGTATAACTGTGCAAATCAAAAACTGTTCAATCGATTCTTCACCAAGTCAATGATCACACGCTTTCGAGTCTGTGCGAGCTCCGGTGTTTCCGCCTGCACGTACGCGCTTGTTTGTGCAAACTAGTTTGAACAGGCAAGCGTGCAGGCAAGCGCGTACGTTTAACGGACTTTTAAGGAAATTCGTTCCAAAAATAATGTCTCTCTAATGTAGTAAAATATTTTTATTATTTACAATATTTTTATTATTTAAAATATTTTTATTATTTAAAATATTTTTATTATTTAAAATATTTTTATTATTTAAAATATTTTATTATTTAAAATATTTTTATTATTTAAAATATTTTTATTATTTAAAATATTTTTATTATTTAAAATATTTTTATTATTTAAAATATTTTTATTATTTAATTATTTAAAATAAAAAATATTTTAAATATAATATTTTACAAATCTGGTTTTTAAATTTTTACTCGAGGAACTTGTTTTTGAAATTGCGTAGTCTGTTTTAGACAAAAGTACATTTGGATATTCCCTTAACGTACACTAATATTTTCTTCTCGTATTTCGGCGTTTAGTCTAATTTTTATCCTGATAAAGCACATTTTTACAGGAAAATGCACATCAATAGTACTTTCATAAAAAAACTGTTTTTCCATTGCACTCGTTTCTTACATATTTTTGTTTTTGTTTGTGTGAATGTGTCTTCGTGCGTTTGTAAGTAAAGTACTTAATTCGTTTACGTTCATTTTTCTTAATATTAAAATGAACATATTTTTTTCATATCATTATTAAGTGCATTAGTCTTAACATAACAATGATTACGCTAATAAATCCTAATACTATAATAACTTGCTTCAATTGTTCAACAAAAAATGTACATTTAATACATATTTTCCAAATATCTTAACAGTATTATTACTACTATTATATACTTTCATAACGTTCTCTAAATGTAAAACCGTAACCTCAATAACTTGTTATATTGAAAACTAATTTCGTAAAGTGCGTCAGATAAGTCTCTTGCTCTTCATTAGAACAGAATTGACCATTGTGTTGATCGACACCACTCACGATCTCTGACGACGCTGCGAAAACCTATTTTTCATTCTCTTCAATTGTATTTACCTTTACTTATGTATCAGATGTGTTCTCTTCTTTGTTACCTTCGACGTTGTTCGAAGTTTGCCGTGAATACTCACAAGGATTCTCTTTTTTCACTATCAGTTTGGACTCTGATATCTGTTATCTTTATCTGCTGTGTTGCAGTATTTGGTTTCCCGTAAGACATCTATACCTTTGGTTTTATAAGTTCTGATGGTATTAGAATTATATTCACATATGTTTTGAGTTCATACAATTTATTTATACATGAATTTTCTTTTAAAAAGTGGGAATTTTCCTAATTATAGTAATAAAATTTGTTTCAAATTTTGCTCTACGACTTCACCATTTTATATGCTATAACAATCTCCATGTAAATTAATTTTTCTTTAATTTTCAGAATCGTCCTATTTGTCACTTGTATTTTCAGACACTATTTCATCTATCATTATAGAGTCTCTGTCTACTTTACGAACTGTATTTTCTTTAGTTTTGTCACCTTTTGATAAGTCTGAGTTTTCTTCGTTAAAACATTTGTTTGCATCGTTTATTTGTGTAATCAGAGTATCATTTTCATCCGCATCATTAGTGTTCGGATTTTCTTTGGTTTCAGATGTTCTCATTTCCTCATTAGAATTTTTTTGTGATTTTCTATCATGCATCGTATTTTCGAAATCTTTAATCAAATTTTGTGAAATGCATGAATTTACAGTTATTGTAGAACTCTTAATATTGCGAATGTTAAAAATATCCTCGAATCTAAAAGCATTCAAAAGTTACAAAAAGAAAATTTCTAAGAATTACTTAATTATAAGTATTGTAGAACAGAAACTATACCTTAGATTTCTTTTAATAAGTTTAGCGGCGTTTCTTATTCACAAATTATCTATTTACATCTATTAAATCGAAATTAAACTTGGCTTATATATAGTCAACTGGATCGGTGTGATAAACCTTGTATGCTGCATATTAAAAATGATGAATTGTTTTTGATGTCATCAATGTCCATCATGAAATGAATTATCAAGTACTTGGACAACGGTCCCATTAATTGCATTTTCTGAAGATTTCCGTATTTAGCAATATTATCTTCAAGAATTGTTCACGTAAACTAACTGCTAGCTTTAATATTATAATTTATTTAAAGTTAGATTTTATGTAGTGAATTAGAAACAAAGTTAAGAATTAAGGAAAAGATTTCCCTTCTTGTGTATAAAATACATGCACTTGCAGAAAGCTGTAAGTGGTACAGACAAAGCAAAACTTAATATTAAGAATTAAGAACTACACAAATAATTGAAAGTCTGGAAATCTGAATAAAGATAATTAAGCAGCTCCGGACCCTCATGATTTTGTAAGGAGAATTAACTTTCAGCTTGACAGCACTTATATATTGGATTTTTAAAACTACTACCTCAAAATGAATGTTAGCGACAAAATCTTCAGTGAAACTTTAAACACAACCGACATTAGATCAGATGTCCTAGATCTCAGTTCACTATATAGCGCTACTTTTAGCCGCTATAAAACGAACAGCAGATAATAGTCCAAAATAATGCCATTATTCATGTTAATTTTTTTTGTATTATGTATTCATTATTACAAGTTTTAAATGTCCTGTAATCACGTTTTCTAGATATCCATGATATTACAGAAAAAAATATTAAAGATAAAAGAGTGAAATATTACACGCAGAATATCTTTTCTATAATAGAATGTGCCGGTAACCGAGATAGCGTAAGATTATCTTTTTGTTAAGTTTTATAAATTTTGTAGTAATAAATAATACTATAAGACATTTATTTGATATTTCTTATGATATTTTATAATTAATTGTCATCACCTTTCACTTGCATCTTCCAATGCACACTCTCGATACAATTAAATTACTTTTACTACCTACATTTGAACTCACGTTCCATATTATTTTCCTTTACCACTTTAAATATAAGAAAGTATTTCCTATACTTTCTTGTATTTAAAGATATCCTATATTTGTATACATTATATTTATATATGAATATAGGAAAGATATTTTAAAAGTGATTGTTATTCATAAATAATCTTCACTTCTGGAACTTTTGAACTGCTTTTCTTTTTTTAATAATCATACCCCTATTGACAGACGCTCGCTAATGGGTAACGTAACGGGGTAAAGTAAACGAGCTAAAACTCAGCTGTGTCGCGACAATACTTAAGTTGCCAAGAATCGTTGTCAGTTTTTGGATAATTGTCGAAATTAACTACCTCTTAAATTAATTGATATTGAAAGACAAAAAATGCTTACCTGTTTTTTAGTGACATTAACTTCTCTTTGTTGCATACCACGATTATGAATATGAAAAGACCATTCAAAGCGTTGAACACGTCGCTTATTCTCCAAAGCAAGTCGGCTTCGGGAAAAAGAAAGCTCACTACTTCCAAAATCCAAGTGATGCCCATCGCAATGAAAAGTTTTATATAAGTCAGTAGCCTATAAAATTTGAAACACCATTACTTTATTTAATTAATAACTGCATGGGCCTATGGTCTAACGACTTTAGGAAGGGAAAGCAACAAAAGAACGCAACTTAAAAATAACTATGATCGAATGTTGTAAAGCTACATAATTGAACGTAACCTCTTAGCTTCTGATCCAGAATTGTACAATTTTATTGACAACAGTAACATAATGAAGAAACTGATTATTTTTATTGATCATATTAAAAGCGCAATCTCTGTCGCACACCTGGATTAATAATGTACCTAAATACGTAGGTTTAAATGAAGAACTAGCCATATTGCGCGTGCTCCTCCGATAAGGTCCTTGAACCTTGTCGGTGATGCAGCTGTCATTTCATACTAAATATTTTAGAAACGTCTCATTTTTCTATAGGGACTTGCAAAGACCTAGGCGGGAGTCCTCATATTTAGGCAGACCCTTCTGGATAAACATCATGATAAATTTATGATAAAGTAGTAAAAATTTCATGTCCTGTCCTTAAAAAATATACTAAAAGTTGTGACAGGTATAATAAGCAAAAGGTTTATATTGAAATAACATAGAAAAGTATTAGTAAGTAAAATTGAAGTAACTATATGTTTTAAATTGTAGAAAAGTAGGTATAAAGAGCTGTACAGGAGATCGTTAGGAAAGAAAGATATTACAAATTTATTGATAAATATGTGGACATAATAAATTAAATACTAATGTAAAAATAGTAATTTATATAAGCGATAAAAAAATACCAATATTGTATAAGGAACTTAATAGAGAAATAGTATAGTAGATGCGAAATGATTATTAAAAGAAAGAAAAAAGTTCTTAAGAATTGGTGGTCTGTAAAGTTGGTTTAAGGACGATAATTTTACGTAATAACGTATAAGGAAACGTTGATGAAAAATGCATACTTTTAGGAATTGAATTGAATTATTATCACTGAATTATCATTTTTTGGTATAAAATAAAGAAAAGGAGTTACTTGAAATTATTGTAATAAACAATGGAAACCACATTAACTTTTCACTCACTTTATAAACAGTTAACAAAACAGTTCACGTGCAGGTTGTGTGCTGTCGCTGTCTCTCTTCTACTCGAACGCGTCGGCCGATAGAGTAGAAGAGAGATAGATGCATCACAAGCCGCTTAGGCCGATCGTGCCTCTCTATCGTTTGTTCCGCGCTCTCGCTCGCATGCTCGGCTTAGGCGGAACGTGACAATGAGTCATGATTTTTCGTGCGTGTAGACAGCGTTCATCGATTTATAAGCTGTTATCACGTCAAAATAAAAGAAAAAGTTAACCAGGGATATATCCCTAGCTTGTGAACAAGTATGGAAATTTTAGTGCATGAAGCAAAAGCCAGTCTATCTAACATAGCTATCGCTAAGGACGATAGAAAAAGAGAATATATACGAGACTTGTCGACTGTCAATGAATCATACTGATCTAACCTAATAGGGTTTAAATTAAAAATGAAATGTTTATTTTGTATTTTATTAATACAGATATTTAACAATTTGTTCTGTAGAACACTCTCCTCGTAGAGTTGTCAATGGGTTGTACAAATTCATAATGTAAGCGTATAATATGTTGAAAAAATATTATATGGGCAATCGCAACATTATCATTAATTTACCAAATGACACTTGTTAAAGATCTAATCTAGAAAACCCAATAACATCTTATTATCTATTCGCTTAATAAAAATTAAGTAGCTGTTACTTTTTACTAAAATTTTAAAGAGAGCATACATAATTTATCTTTGGATGAACAGAAATAATAAGTTTAAAAGAATTTAAATTTTTACAAGATTTCAATCTTATAATAATATAGGCTTAGGCTTACCAGCCTGTGATTCACGTCGTAAGAGTGTCAGTTCATCTTTCATTCAATGGGAAAGATTTAAATTCGTTTTCCATAATTATGTAGTAAATCAAATATTATAGTTTGTTAGGTTATTCAAATGTACTGAATTCATTAGGACGAGGAAAATTTTAATTTTTTTCTTTAAATTTTGTCAAATCTATAAAGCTGTGGAAGAATGGCCACGTGAGAAACAAAATAACTTCATTTACCATAAATTCATTAAGGAACTACTTAATTACTCTATGATTTAAAAAAAAACCGCTTCGTTGCAAGCTATTCATGCATCTTTATTATTTGTACATACTGATATTCAATACATTGTAATATTTTTTTCTTTTCCTCGTAATATTATGCTTAACTGTTGTACATTGTTCAATATTAAATAAAAAAACTATAGAATTTTATACCTTTGTTTGTTAATAGCCTTGCTAATTCTACTGTCTTCATTGCCCAAATCCTTCTTGGAGTTCTTATTAGTTGCAACTATATGAATAGTAATTAAAACAAACAAAACTATATTTGTGATGCAGACGATGGTTATGGGTATGTAGAGGTATATTAATAGTCCTTTTCCTGTAATCATTAATAAAATAACTATATTCAATTACTTGTATTCTTACTGTTACATAAATAAGGAACACACTACATTATTTACGCAAAGTAGAGTAATGCAGTTCTGAATATATGTAATATGTACTTAATTAAGTTTGTCCTTTTGTGGCACTTTAGAATCGAAACCCGTTGTCAGATTTCGACAAATAAATTAAATCTATTTAGTTTCATAATTGTTGAATAAATTGTAATGTAATAAGATAAAAATTAAGAACTAATATAACATAAATATCAATAACTTGAATGGGTCATGAATGAATACACAAGTCTGATAAATACTGATCAGATTGGATTGTCAAACTGTTCCTAATGTTTTCCTCACCTCCAATTTTTGAAGCATGTCGAAAATGTAGACCTGTCATTTAAAACGATGTCTCATTTAAAAGTATGTCATCAGATTTATATCCGTAAATTTTGAGGGTCATAATACGCAAATTAGGTATTTAGAATGAAACGCGAACTAACTGTGAAATAACTTAAAGTGTAAATGTGAATCTGTGTAGGCCTACCAAAGTTTCCAGTCATATTATTTTTAAAAGTCCATATAATGTTGATTCTGTTGATTGGATGACAAGATCGGAAAATTTTATTTCTACCAGTCATCAAGAAACAGAATATAACAATTTATAGTAGACAAAAAAACTAGACTGCTTAAAAATCGAACTCACAAGTTAAAATAGCAAAGAGATAGGGAAAAATGTTCGTTCGCTACCACTCGGGTGCTGTTATAATGTGACTACGACTTTCTAAGAATTAAGGAACGCTATATTAGAACTAATGAATCACAATCAAACTTTTGTTTTATCTGTGGAAGTACAATAAATTGTCTAGTCACTTTGAATTTTGATGCCATTAGCTTCCAATCTTTTATTTTTAATTTAACGCTATGAAAATTGAAAATTTTCATAAAATTGTAAAGTTTCTGTTTATTAGAAAATCGAGTTTTCACCAGACCTTCACGTTTTAGGGTCCTAGGAATCTACTTCGACCATTATCTAAGTGATGTCAGTTTGTGTTTGTGAATGTGTGTGTCTCTTTGCTATCCAATGTTGGTAGACAATATGCGCCACGTTTTCTGTGACATTGTTTGTAGGTATCGCTTCGGGCCATTTTGACTGTCGGTCGATCATCGTGATAACGTAGCGGTGCCGTTGGTCTGTAGTGGGTAGCGATCCGACGATGTCGATGTGGACGTATTGAAATCGATCGCTTGGCGGGAAATTCGAAACAGCTTTGGATGTGTGTCGCTGCATTTTGTTTTTCCTGAAGTGTATGGAGCTTTTTGTCCATTTCGCAATGTCGGCGTTCATCGAAGGCCAAAAATATTTTTGTGACGTCATCTTGCAGGCAGTGCGCGTACCGAGGTGATTTATATTATGAACACTTTTAAATGCTTCATTGCGATATTGCTTCGGTATGTACGGTCGAATGTTTGACGTCGATGTTTTGCAGTATATTTCGGTGTTTGCATCCGAGATAATAATTTTTTTCATTAATATATTATCTTGCTGCAGTAGTTCTGTTAAGGTGGGATGATTTTTTTGTTCCGATGCGACTTATTCAGAGTCAATTCTTGTTGCGAAAGATATTCTTTCGATGCGACTGAGTGTAACGGCGACGATATTTTGTTAACCGCTTATGTGTCGTATATCGGTTATGGATTCGCTGATAAACAAAAGTTGTCTTGCCTTTCTAGGCGTTTCAGTTGTCGATGTTGATTTTGCTATTGAGTAAGTTATTGGTTTATGGTATGTGAATATGATGAGCGGTCGTCTTTCGAACATCTTTTTGAAGTATTTACCAGCCAAATATTGCTTGAACATCTCGGTCGTATGTTGAGTATTTACATTGTGCGTCTGAGAATTTTTTTAAAAATATTCGAGTGGTTGCCATATTCTGTTTATGTATTGTTGTAGTACTGTACCGGCTGATTTGTTGGAGGCGTCGCAGAATGATGCATACGGAGCTCGATGTGACGGGCGAGCGAGTAAGACAACGTCGCATATGCTCGTTTTATACGCTGCGAACGCTTGGGATGATTCTTCCCTCTCTTCTAGATTTAAGTTTTTTTCTTTATTTTTAACATGATGTAGGCATGCATTGAGCGGTGCTTGTATGGACGCAGCGTTAGGTATTTGCTAATGGTAGAAATTCAGCATTGCGATGAAGCGTCGGAGTTCTTCGATGGTCTGAGCTTAGGATAGTCCATGCTGAGTTTAATCTTTTTTGCTGGAGGTTTGATACCTTTTTTTGATACGATATATCCAAGGAATTTTACTTTCGGCTAGCCGAGATTGAATTTAACGGGATTGATCGTGATTCCGCTCTCTTCACATCTTCCTAGTACTGTTCGTAGGTGTTCACAATGTTCCTTTTTGCTTTCTGATGCAATCTGGATGTCGTCGATGGATGGGAAATCAAATTCTAGTCCTATTGGTACTTTGTATATGTACCTTTGGAAGGTCTGGTCTACGTTTTCCAGTTCCGGGCACGTCCGGGGAATTAGAATAACCCCATCGGTGTTATTATGGCTGTCTTTTTTACGGACGTTTACTTACTGATAGGCCTGGTTGGGGTCTAGCGTAGAAATTATCGTATTTCTGGAGAGTTGGTATCTCTGACGCGGGGTATGGGGTATCGGTAGTTTTTCGTGATAGCGTTTCAACGACGGTAATCCCCGCAGACTCGTATGCCTTTATTTTTTTTTGGTACGATGTGGAGCGGCGATGACCATTGGCTCTTCCTTGGTTTACAAAGTCCTTGTTCCATCATGTTCTGAAACTCCTTTTTGACTTCTTCGTATCAATGTGGAGGTATCGGACGCGCTCGACAGTGTACAAGTTGGCCTTCTGTTTCTGTGACATGTTGAACTTCGATTGCATTCTTAAGCGTCATTGCTGTCAATCTCGTGTTTCCAAGAAATTTACCTAATATGCTGTAATATAGATGCTGGGTATTGCGGGCATATTCAAGGTTTTTATGTATCCGACAGTTTTGAAACTGGTGACGGTGTCTATCAATTTCTTGTTTTTTAGATCTACGACAAGTTTATGCTGTTTGAGAATGTCGGCTCCCAGGATAGGCTTTGATACGTTTTCCACAATAAATTTCCATTTGTATGGACGTCATAAACTGAGATCCAGTTCCAAAGTTTTTTTCCTGTTGAAATGACTGTTCTGTTTGCGGCGTAGAGGTTGAACGGTAGAGGTGTGGTGGCGTAGCTTTTTATTCTAGCTGGGACAGATATGTTTGTTCCCATATCTACCAGGAATGATAGTCCAGATTTCTTAACCGTGACTAATAGGCGGTGTGAATATTCTTGAACGCCGGATTTCGCTCCTGCCAGCGTTCTTTTTAGTTTTCCTATTGTTGGACGTTCTGACGGGTAAGTCTTGATTTGACAGAAACCACTTACATAAATACACTGATTAAAGTGTACAAGATTCAACACAGATTAATCGTCACTTTAAATAATACTTTTACGATGGACACCACCATCTGCTGAAAATGTGGTTTCTACGTCCGCTCATGATAATCTGCAGACGGCCGTGATGTAAGATATTGTTTGAGAGTGTACTAGTGAAATACATAAAATTAACGACAAAATAGCTCCCTGGTTATAAATAATAGAATAAACCTTTGCTTGTTTATCTCGAAATACGTGAAAATCATTGTTTACACTTTTTGTGCATTTTGATTGGCTGAAAAATCCTAGTTATAACTAGACATTTGTTTATTTAAGAAAAATGAGATGTTTTTCAATTTTGGATAACGCGTTCATAGCTTTATTTATAATTAAGGTACATATTAGGTCAGTTATTTGACGGTATAGGAGAATACGAGTCAGCTATTGTCTTGTATCTTTGTATTAATATATATCTCAATACAAAACCAGATTTTGTTTATTTTAATGTTTACTTTTTCTTTTTATCTCACTACTTGTATCCCAATAGCTTAAATATTTTCTCAATACGTTTAATTAAAGTTCTAAGGAAAAAATAATTACCACTCAAAAAACATTTCCGTTTACGCATTCTAGGCAACAAATAGTGATCTTCAATAGGCGAGTATTCCAACGCCGCCACCAGCACGGTCAGGAGGAGCGGCAGGCCGAACGCGTACACGCAATATCTGCGAAATCTCCTTTCCACGTCGCCAGAGACATTTATTCTTGTAAATCTAAAAATCATTCATAATATTAAAATATTATGTTATACATATACGGGAGAGAAAATATTTGGAAATTACACTTTACTTTCCATTAATTCTGAAAACTTTTTCAATTATGGTTTAATCATAATGACCTTCAAATAAATCAAAAATTTAAATTTAGTAATTATTTTTATTACTTTCCTGTAAGAGTTTGTTCATAAAATTAATAGAAAATCGATGTTTTACTTTAAAAATCGTACCTGAACTTTCTCCACATATCGAAACACATTACATTCAACCAAAAGAATGTGGCCAGAAGCGAGAAATATATAATGAATGCTGAAAATTGGAAAACCGTTAACATGAGAGTGCTTTATTAACAAAAAATTGTAATCGAATCAACAATACTTTAACTATACTTAACTGTATAAAATTAAAATGCTCATTTGCTAATCTTAGACAAGAGAAATATGAATACTATTGAAAATGAAATGAGTGCGAAATACTTACAGAATATCATGCATAGTTTCCTGGTTGGGTTAATAAAAGTGGGACTCGTTTGCATAGCCACAATCCATACAAAACTGACAAGCATAGAGCACAGATGGCACAGCAGGTTGCGTCTATGGAGCGACTTCTTCATATCGGGTAGTATCAAAAGTACGGCTATTGTCAACAACATGAAGACAATTGAAATCAACATGGCTGAAAAATGAGGAAATACATAATTTCATTGACGCACCTTAAGCATGTATTCTTTTAATATTGCCATAAAACATGTAATTATTCTGATTTTTTAACGATTTATTGTTACGTGGCTTACAAAAATATTTTTTCTTTCATTATCTCTTAATTCAAGTACTTAAGAACGGTAAATTAACAAGTTTCTAAATTAAAAAATCTGTAGAATGGTTGACTTTGTAGGCCATCTGTAAAACTTTATGCAATGACATTTATCAATGTGTCTTTGAGTTTCTAGGGTTATGAATATTGTCTATGAGTTTTAACTTAAAATTTTTTTTTTTTTAATTTTTTAATGGTCTGCACCATTATTGAACCTCTTACTACTTTCAAGCTCGAAACTTTCAAAAATAAAATAGCAATAAATTATTTAATTTATTACCCTCAAAGAGATCGATTTTAATGATTTTCATGTTCTCCAAGCTCAAATATATAATCCTAATATGTTCTGAACTCTTCGAGTTAATAAATATATGTATGTACAAGAAGCTCTTTTTCTTTAATATTTCAACTACTATATGTTTCGTACACGCGGTTCGATTTCTATTTGCTTTATGGAATTCGATGCAGTTTATAAACAGAAAAAGGTGATCGCGTACCAAACATTAATACATTAAGACTTTCACGTTATTTTAAAATATCATTCCTTTATTTTAATATTGCTTTGATGAGGTTTCTCGAACAAACTCAACGATTTCGATGCAGTCTACAATGATCGATGTTGTTTTATAAACAGAAAAGCTATCAGTAATTAGATTGTGAAAATCATTTATTGGTATAGTATTTTAATAAATATTAAAAAGAAAAACGCTTTTCGAAAATACTTTAAAGGCACACATAAATAGATATTCATACAGACCTACAGTCATCTCTCGGAAAATTAAAAATGGTCCAAATAGATTCCTAGGATTCTAAAACGAAATGATCTACTGAAAATTCTATTTTGGTAAATGTGACTGAACGCAAAATCTATAATTTACAAAAATTTTCATAGTGGGAATTAAAAAATGCTATTTTGTAAATATTTCGACTGCGATATATGTCCAAAACATTGTTCGCTTTTGATCTGCTTTTTGGCAATTCACGTAGTTTTCTAAGCAAAAAAAGTTGACCGAGTACTCAACATCAATCTGTCAAGTATTTCCCATGTATTTTTAAAACATTTTTTTTTTTTGAAATCTTTAATAAGCATATTTTTCGAACGAACCGATCAATTTTGATGCAAGTTGAAATAATGGACGCTTATTTAAACTCTGTTGATAGAGTAATTTTAAAATATAATTTTAAATTTTTCAAAACACTGAAAAGTTTTTCTCCAACAATATGTTTTAATCAAATCAACCAATTTTTATATATTTAGTAGCAATCAACGTTGTTTTCTAAGAAGAATAAATGGATAGATTTTAAATTTATTGGTAGAGCTATGTCGAAAATATTGTGTAAAAACACCTTCTAAAAATTTTTTCCCCAACAATATTCTCTTGAACGAATCAATTAATTATTATACAGTTTGCGGCGGTGAATGCACCTGTTAACGAAAAATATCTGATTAGATTTAGGTATCGATCGGTGAAATAGTCTAAATGTTATTCCAAAAATATTTTTTCTGAAAACGTACACACACACATACACACACACAAACGCTGCGAGCACGCGCGCACACAATTATACCGATATCACTCGGAAAGTGGTCGGTATATATTCCTAGGACCCTATAATGGCACGACCCGATGAAAACTTGATTTTCGAAAATCGGGAAGAAAACAGTAATTTTCCAATTTTATGAAAAGTTTACAATTATCATAGCTTAAAGTCATTAAGACATAACCGTCGTTATTCGATTGGATGGACGGATGGTACACAGATAGCATTGCGCATTGTTTATAAGCTAAGTGTAAGTTAGTTTTTTGAGATTCCGTACATCCGATGGAAACACGGAGCCCCCTTTGGGATCACTCTTGTGTTTGTCTGTTCGTCTATTTGTCACAGTTTATTGTCTTCGAATCGACTGAAAGAGATAAATTGAAATTCTATGGTTATAAAGATGTAAAGCTAATCCTAATCATGGAAATATAGTGTAAATACAGGAAGTCTGATAGGTAAATTTTATGAGGCAAATCATTAAAAAAAACTTTTTAAAATGCAACCTGTAACATAAATAAAACATATATTGTCATTTTAAAATGTAAATTTAAGAAGATAATACTAATAATAATAATAAAATAAACCACTTATTATCAGCTATTATTGAGTCAATAATTTGGCGAAAAATATGGTATGCAACACCTTACATTTACTTGTGAAGCCTCGCCTATTTACTATGAGTTTAGGCAGAGTCCATAAATCTTTATACAATACAAAATTTGCGAACCTAACTTGACTTACCGATACTTCAATTGTTTCTTGTAAAATTGTTGATTTCGATTGCTTCAAATTTGATAATTTTTACGGTTTCGTGCCTCTAAACAAGAAAAGAAATTCATACAGGATCACTTCGTTTTTCGTCTGTCCGTCAAGACCGTTTCTTTTGGTGATGCGTGTAGGTATCAAAATTAAACTGATACTGAATATTTAATTAAAAAATAAGATAAAATATGACCATTTATATTTTATCTTTTCAAACTCTTGAATAAATAAAAACCTGTAAGGTAATTTTCATTGAGCTAGAGTCAAGAAAATTGCCAAGATTAAAGGTGCCACAGCACAAGTAAAAGAAAAATACAAAGTCATTATTTTATATTACATACAAAAATGTTTTTATGTGATTACAAACTTACAACAGATTGCACCCAAATAAAAACATAATCCATAAACGTAATATGTAAGATTTGGCAGTTTATCCATACATTTTTTACGTTTGATGCAACCCACTGTTTCACTAGCAATTAGACAATGGACGGCAACCTAAGCCAATAGATGGTATAACATTTTTCAATCGCCCGCTATGCAAATTTACGATTTAAAAAAATACAAATATTATAAAAAATCGAAGGTATTGCAAAAAAGTAACGAAATACTTCGGAATTATTGAAAGCTATATCTTGTCTATAAGGTGGTATGGCTGATATATCTGTAGAGGAAATTGTAATGCTATGCTAAACTTCACTGATGAATCAAATACGGTTTTCTGTATCATTAAAATAAATAAATGATTCTTACTGTTTAATAATGATGTTAATTTCAGATTTGTGTATTTTTATGAATTTCATAACTATATTAAAGAAGCCTACTTACAAAAAACGGTAAATAATGACGTAAGATATACCTATATAATTCTGCGGGTATTTTTTAGCTTCCTGGTGAACTTTAACACAGAAGTAGGCTTCGCGGCCTAGCGTCGTTTCGCCCGTCTTCTCGTTCACGTAAAGCATAATGTCGATGCAGTAGCGGTCTACGTCGACTTCTTGGTAAGGCCCTTCAACATTTTCGATCACCAGTGCACCTGCCTGGGTAACACATACAATGTTATTGTTATTTCCAGTTTATTTGGTTCCAGCGTTTGTGATTTAATTTTCCGCATCCATATATAATCTAAGTAATTTATAAGGCTACATTTTCTAGATAACTAATACATTTTAAAATAAAATAACATTAAAAAAAAATTAAATAAAAAAGAAATATCGCCTATTTAAGTAATTTTTTTAAACATATTTCAAAAACAACTAATCAGTTGCTTTGGAGTCGGTTCCGGCTAAAGCAAGGCAAAAGAACACATGTAAATGAACATGAAACGTTAAATATTCAGTCAAAAAGAGATCTCCTAAGAAGAAAAAACCGTTTAATTTCTCATTAGTTGAAACCGAGTCAAAAAACAAGTAATCAATAGTCTTCAAAGTACCTTTAAAAAAGTTTTAAGCAGTTTATTGAAGGCAGTTTTATTTTTTTTATTTATAGTATTTCATATTCTTTAATTAGCGAGTTATTATAACTTATAATTCATTCAGCTGCTTTACATGTGGCTCGAGCCATTGTCAATAAAATCGGCCGCCAAGACATCTCCTTTACTTCTGTACGGAGCAGGTGGAAAAGCAATTCCGATCCGATCCTGCATTTATTGTCCACTGGTCATAATTCCGGTACCTTTACATTGTTAGTGGAAGCGCAACTATCAAATTATTCTTACACAAACTACATAAATTATACACACTCTTCATTACACAAAAGTTCTACAATTCATATGGATTACATTTTTATTTATTTCCATATTAAATTAATTCAGCCCGTTTCTACTGTTATCGCTAAGAGTTCTGAAGTGTTCCTGTTACGATTATGAAGTTGGAATTGTATAAATAAATTAAAATATGAAGGTAAATTGATAAGAAATTAATTTGAATTCAGTGTATATAAGGTTGTAATAATAGCAATTGAGGAGTAGTTTCTGGCGACAAAACGCAGTATTATTCCTTAACTCCTAACTATAAAGGATTGCTGTGATTTCCATCATCAGCTCAGCAGCATGACATGATAACTACCATACGCAAACACTTGAATAACTAAACCAGTCAAGTGCGAGTCGGACCCTTACATGAAGAATTCCGTACCTCCGTAGAATATTTCAAAAATAGTTCAGTAAAAAAAACACGTTTCTTGTATATCGACCCTCTTTAATTTTTAACTTTATATTATTTTTAGTGTTTGTTGTTATAGCGGCCACTGTAATACATGTTCGGTGAATAATTTAAATATATAGTTAATATCACTATAAAGATCGAGTTAAAGACGCTAAAAATAACACGTTTCTTGTATAGATGTCTCCCTCTCATTTTTAATTTTTGTAGTTTTTGTTATATCAACCACAGTAGTACACAATCGGTGAAAATTTCAACTGTCTAGCTATTCCTCACTCTTTGGGTACGGAACAATAAAAAGGGATTCACACACACTGTACGTGCCTATAATATTGGAGTGTTTCTCCCGATTTTCCTGGGATCCCATTATCATATCCTGCTGACTATGGGACTACCTTGGGAGTATACCCTTAGAAACAGAAAAAAATTTGAAATCGATCCACAATTCACGAAATTATCGCTGAATATTAATAAAAAAAAATGCATACAGATGAATACAGACGAACGTAGAACCTCATTCTCGTTTTGAAATTGGTTAAAATAGAAGACAAGTGCCAAAAGTCTCAATTTATTTAAACTTACATTAACTAATAGTAGTCATACGCCGTTAAATGTCATTAGTTTGTATCTCTTTTTGCATTAAAGTGTCTACTGTTAGTAGGAAATAAAAGTTATTATGATATGTCAGTCTATTTTGATCGTATGGCGCACGGTATCAATGTTTTTGTTATTCATAGCGGTGGACGGGCTACCGTCACGAAATTCGTCAACGTAACACGACCCCGCTTGAATGCTGCAAACCAGTTATAAATAGTCGTCTTGCTTGGTACTTCAAGCCGAGCGAGGCTTTACTGAGCTGTTAAATTACATTAAATATCGTGGATAATCATACTACGAAAATTTTCACCGCTCAAATCCATAGTGATGACGACTCACAATTTTTAAAATACCGCCATAATGTAAAAACAATTGATAGTTATGTCAAACAAACGGTATTCTAAAGTTAAAGAGTTTCATTTTGAAATTTAGTAATTACGTTTTACATATTGTTTATTTAAGTGGCCAATATCGGAAACTTATAGTGTGCACCACGTACAAAAAATTTAGTTTTGTTTTGATTTTTAAGTTTTCTTTCTTACCGGCTTTACCTGTAGTAGATGTTTTTGTTTTAAATTGCATTAGAATATGTTGTTAAAGCTTCCTAAAACTTTAGACAAATTGTTATATTTTCTGTCTGCCAATAAAAAAATTATCCATTTGTTGCACTTCACCATTAAAACAAATATTGCTTATCAGTAATCTGATATCCCATTCGCAATATTTTTGTGATATTTGTTTAGGATGTACTGATAACAATGTAACATTTAGTGACCGAAATTTTGCACAAAATTAAGTTTCTAGTACCATTTAATGAATGGGCCAGATCCTTGGATTACTTGATACCCTCACGAAGCTCCAAAAATTTGAACAACTTAAAATCAACAATTTCTGATAGATATTTCCAGAAGTCGTATATTTTATATAATTTATTGTTTTATCATTACAGACCAAATTGCTATAAATTTTAAAACCTTATAAATACTATAAATCTTAAAATACAGATACTACTCTATATTAAAGTGTTCATGACATTTAATAGGACCAAGTAATTTTATATATATACATGCATGTAAAACAGATGGTACATCTGTTAATAATCGTACATTATATCAAATTAATCTGTTAGATTACTAGTAATACCATATACCTCATTCATATGACTTATTTAAGTTCATAATGGATGAAGCCTTGAATAAAATTAGTGACAAAAGTAAACAAAATAATGATATTAGGACTTTATAATATGAGTTTATCAGATGTCTCTATTCACAACAGTAAGATTTTAGAAACGTTTGGCTGTTACAATTTAATAGATCTTTTTTTAGTTTCAACGAAAATTGGTTTTACCTATAGAACTTGTATCGATAACATTTATTGAACTACAGGAGAAAATTAATATCCAGAATTCAAAATCGCACCACATAGGTTGATTTACGTCTTTCATAATACCATTTAATAAAACACTGAAATGTGACATTATTTGGTGATCAAATTTATTAAATATCGAAACTGCTAGGTTAGTTTATTTTGGCTAATTTCACAGCGTGATGTCGTAAGGCATTTTGTTCAAGGGAAATTTTGCATATGTTTATAGAATTTTTGTGTAGCGGAAATGGTTACAGCAGGTTGCGCGGTTCACAAGTTCCTACTTAGTGTATCGCTTAAGAGTAATTTTAAGGAAATTTGACTTTTAACTCTATCATCTCAATTCAGATATAAATTTTTTTGCAAAAGAAAGTAGAATTGTTTAAGAGAAATATAGTTAGACTTAAGATTAGTGCCAGAAATAAAAAATAAAACTGGGCTTAAATATTAGTAAACTATGCAAAGTTGCGATTTCACTTAGGTGGTTCTGTGTGTTCAACAAGGACGCTGTGGATGTACAAGACTTACCTTCATACAAATTTAAAAGTATTATTAAATAAACATTTAGTAAAAAAGGGTATTATATAATTTCTGAATATTTAGAAGATAAATGTCCCTTCGTATAACCAATGCTAAGAAATTGAACTGCTTATTTCATTTGTTTCATATAGCAATTTTATTGGAATCATTTTAGATATGTATAATAAAATTACAAGATTGGGAAAAAGTTTTTAAGTATTTTGTATACAAATTCAAAATAATTCTTCATCATATTTCACGTACAATTAATTGTAATATATATATACATGTATAATATAGAATCCTGAAGAGACGGAAGCAGGCAAAAATCTAACCGTCTTTTCTTTACTTCTTGCTTGAGTCTCATCAAGTGCTGGTATTAGAGATCAGAGTTGATAGTTTTGCCCGGAGACAAAAGCTCTCAATGAATAATGTCTTTCTAATCCCACCATACATATCGTATCAACTTATTGCGAGTTAATACAGATTTCGCTATAGCCTTTAGAGCTTGCTTGAATTTTGACCATGATCTTTTTCTCACTTACTTGTCGTAGGTAATCGATTTTTCATCACCAGTGATTAACCTTTTCAAAAACTGTTCGGTTTCATTGCGTTTCAATAGGGAATTGTAAATAAATACACGATTCAATAGATTTATTTGTATATCCAGTTTTTTTGAAATAAGTCAAAATTATTTTTTGACTAATACTCAGGTCTTCAACTACGTCGTAAGAACAAATATGTCACTTTTGCTCTACTTTAATAAAATGGCATCGACTTTATCCGTAACAGGTCGACCAGAACGGGGTTCTTCTTTAACATCAAAATTACCGGACGGTAAAACATTTCAACCAGTTTTGTGCTACTCTTACCGACACTGCATTAGGACAATAAATGTGACAGTTTTTTTTTTCGTGGCTTATGTCGTATTCTTCCCATTTTCCTAATAAGATTCCAAATTTTATTGAGTATCTACTCTAGATTCATTCAATTTGGTAGAGAGACAAACAATATAAAAATGGCGAGACACCGTCTTTACTCATTTTTTTTTTAATGTCGTCTATTCAATGTAATCAAAAGTAGCCAGATATAGACAGCATAACCAAAGAGATTTTACCGCAATTTTTTATTTATGAAATACGAAAAATCTTTTTCCCATACCCTAATAATATCGAGTGCAGTGAATGACGTGATGTGAGTTCGTAATGTTCTAACATAAACAGGGTCCGTTAACGTTTTCTTCGCTGAATCTTTTGCATAGAAAGTTGACCATAGATCTTCAATCCCACTCACAGATATTATAAAACCGATTGCTCCAAGGTATGACATCAATTAATGGAATGATGACAGCGAAGAATAAAATACTACTGAAGCCGGAGAGAGCATAATGAAATTGAAGCTAGTATTCATACAGGACGACTGGCTGTCAAAAGCACTCGTTTTAAGTTGTCCACACAAAAGGTATGATCTAAGTCGGATAAAATGTCTTCTTATAAGTTGATGATTATGTTATTGTAGAAGTATTAATCAATTCGTGTATGCTTTACAGATTTTTTGCCGATGTAAAACCAATTGCGTTGCTATCGTAAATGACGGTCATGGAAAGGAAGAAGAAAAGATATATGCAATGGAAGACGGGTCTACACACCTGTAGAAGAAGAAAAGACACCGGCAAAAGAAGAAGACTAAAAAAACATAGTTGTAGACAGCAGTTCACTTGATGGGATAGATGTTAACTTTTAAAACTTTTTAATGTAGTTATAAAATTTGTGAGTTATAGAGTCAAAAATATTTGATCTAATTTAAAAAATAATATTTATTCAGTAACTTGAATATATAATCATTATAGCAATGTACGGTAAATTACAAAAAAATTTGAAAAAAGTATGGTAAATGTTATTTAATTTGTTATAATAAACATTTCTTTTTGTAATTCATAGGCACATCTTTATTGCAATCATCAAAAGAGATTGGAAAAACTACGAAACTGTTTAAAAATTCTACAATTTTAATTGCAATTATATACTTTGTTTTCTCAATTTCTATTTCTTATAGCATACACAATCTTATATGAAATTAGAAGCTCTCCAAAAAAAACAAATGTTAGATTTTCGATAAATCCACTGCATCGAAAGTTCAATTCGTGATTTTTTGAATGTTTTCGCAATTTTATAGCAAAAGTATCAATTTTCCAAAAAAAAAACTACTCGACCTTTTTCGAGGAACATCTGATTACCTTCCAATTATTTTACCTAATTTTCCAAAAACTTTAGGGTTCGTGACTTATTTCCATTTCATTGTCAATCAGTTACAAACAAAATATGCAAGAATAGATTTTCTTATTATATTTTTCCATCAATCCATATTTTCAGAAATTTAAATGAAACAATTCTCGGCCTCTCTTTTAAGGCAGGTACAAAGGTCGCGCGCTAGTCACGCATCTTCTCTTCCTTCTTTGCATTGATTTTGATATCGATCAACCTTTGGTGTTTTCTATGTTACTTATTTTTCTTTCTCTCTTACTTCCTCAATGTTCTCTAATATATTTTTCATCAGTTCAAAGTTGTAAATGATCGTATTACACTACACATAGATACAATTGTATGCTCAAAGACGCAGCGACCCATTGAGACAAAATAGCTCATGTGCATGAGGTTCCTTATTCGGTAGTAAAAGCAAAGTTGCTGTCTCAAAAATATTTATATAGGTGAATTATTTTATATATGCTTGGAAATAACAGCTATAAAAATTCAAATATATATTGTTAATTTATGAAATAATAATCAATTATATAATCATAATTGTGCACAAATTACTCTGGATCCAAAACTAACGTTCATTTTAAAAAATCCAATAATGGGTATTGATGTATTTTTTGCGAAATCAACATTGAAGTTTCAAAGTTTGAAGTTGAAGTTTAAAATCATTGGGAATGTATGAAAGATTCGTTTGACAAAAGCCGATACTGCTTTGGTATAGATTGTTAAAATTTTGGAAGTTTGGAAGGTAGATCGAATGAGTAAGAGTGAAATGCACTGATGGACGCCAAATACTAGAACGTAAGCTCATTAAATTTTAAAGTTTAATCGCATCTTGCATGGCACAGATTTTTTATTTAAAAGAATTGTACGGGCCCCGCAGATTCTTGATCGAATCTGTATGGGGTCCGTTGGGAGCGAAATAGACTGTATGTGATTGTAGACTTATTGGAGAAATATAGGAAGTCACGATACCTGATTTTTGGCGGCTGTAGTGTAGGGCCCTCTTAAAGTCCAGCTGGCATTCGATTCTCGCGCATTTATTTTTCTTTATACAGGATTAAAACTTGTGGCACCTTACAATCTATAAAGCGATTATATCGAACACGAAACTGTCCGTTACAGTGATGTTGCGATAAGCGAATGTATCGTGAGTGGGGACGGGAGAGTAGCGATCAGGAAAGAAAAAGCGGGTAGAACAAAAAAAAAGGGAATAATGGTGCGTACATACTCCCGGCTATTGAAGACTGCTCCAATCGCATGAATAATGTGAAAAAAGTAGACTATTGAGCTGGAAACGGGCAGAGACGCACGGGTCGTTTGAAAATCCTCGTTGCCGTCTTAACTGCAGCGACACGGACTATGCCGTCAGCACCTGGGTAGATAGAGCCTACCACACTCAAGGGCCATTGAAGTATTGGAGTAATAACAGTCGTTACAATTACCATAGTAGTAACCTCGATTGGTTTTGTAGACGTATTCCATTTCTGACGCGTTTGTAAAAGATGCAGATATTCTAACTTCCATCTTTTAGAAAAAGAACGAACCATATCATCTAAACGTTTATATCTTTTCACTAAATTATTTAAAATATCTGGTTCGTCTACTAAAAGCAAATACTTTAGAGATGTTGACATAATAAAGTGCGATGATTTAAGAGCCATCAGCTCTGACGGATCTGAGCTTAAAAGTGTTAGTGGGCGCGATTTTAAGACACATTCTATCTGAGCTAGTATTGTTAACAACTCTTCGTAGGCCAATATTTGTGAACCTACAACGCGATATAAATGCATTTTTTGAAAGCTTTAACATAATTTCTACATGACCATTAAAGTGAGGACTACGTGGATGTGTAGTCTATGGGAAATATTTAATTTTTTTTCAGAGGAAAGACACCGATTTTTTGATGTAACAAAGAAGTTTCCTAAGGACAAAGTATCGCGAAAAAAGAGAAGTGTTACGCTATAACGGCCCGATTTGGCGGGAGAAACTGTATCTTGAAATATTATTTCACACTCCCGATCTTCGGAACTAAGCGGTGGAGTTGCGTCTATTTCCTCTATTAGCCGAAAGCGTTGTAAAAGCGTATTTAAGCGAGGTTCAGTTAATGCACGAAACGTAGAAGTAACATCTAAATCATTTTCGATAACAATGTTCTCTATAATCATGTAGCCAAAGAAGGTCTCAAATGCCGTGGGCGTACCCGCGGTCCACTCACCTGATAAAAGAATCTCCGAAATTATTGAACCCCCTTAAAAGTATGTCAATTTCACTTGGAATTGCATAATTTTCATCTGCAAGTTTAATATAATTTAAATAGGTTAGCGAAGAGTTATCTATTTTAACAATAGGTAAATTACTTGTTATGCGATCTATTACATAAGCGTTAATCGAAAAAAAAAAATATTCGGGAAGATAATTTTAGTGTTCCCCCTATGCCCTTAAAAAATGACTTCGTTATTTTATTGTAGCGTAAATTCAATTTCTTACTTTAAGTTCTCCGTTATAAAATTGTTTTGTGGACCAGAGTTTACAGACCCCTAATAGTGCCTAAATTACCCGCATTATCTTCTACGTTTAATTGTACCGTTCCTAATAAACAAGCCTTTATGTGTTCATTATTTGACTAAAAATTGCAGAGAGAAACGTTATTCGCATTAGCCACCGGTTCAGCGATCGGCGCCTGCGCCTGAAACTGGTTTGCAGTCGCGTATATCGCGGATGGCGCTCGCAGGGGGCGAGGGGCGCGGAACGAGTTATCAGGTTCAACGTGCAATCTTTCAAAATTATGTTTTATGTTATTAGAAGAAATCACATTAATTTTTTTATATAACAGCGAATGATGTTTATTGCCACAATTACGACACACACTATTTGATTTACTTATTATTTTTTAATAAAATTAAAGCGGTCTTCCACTTGCAGCATTTTAATCGAATCGCACTTGTATAGATTTATGTTTGTAGACTGACCGCAACAAATGCATGAATTTCCGACAGCGAGAAAAGCGTGTGTAGGTTTCGAATGCTTTGATTCGTTATAATTCTTGCTATTTTTCATTGACTAAGTACTAGGAGCGCGACCCAATATTTTAGATTGTTCATTTAAAAAAATAATTAAACTGTCATATGTGGGAATCGATTCATTCCGCTTGAATGTATCGAAAGTGCGAACTGTATCTGAATCTACCCTTTTTAATGATAAATGTAATGGTATAAAATCAGACAAATTTGATAAATTTAAAAGTTTTAAGCTAGCGACCGCCGCGGCGAATTTATCTAAAGACAATTCTATATTTTTTGACAAAGCGTAGGTAAAAGGGTCAGAGTTCAAAATTAATTCCAAGCTAGTTATTTTAGTTAATCCGAAAATTCAAACCGAACTGAGTTTAAAGTGCTGGTACTGGACAAAAAAAAATCTTTTGAATCTGTATCTTTTGAAGAATTCTTTGCATACGTATAAATAGTTTCAAACGCCAATATATTGCGTCCTGTTAAGCTGTTAGTAATTTTAATTTTGATTCCATATTACAATTTTTTGTTTTCCTTACTTGAACCAGATGTAGGCATTTTTCGATGTATTTTTTATGAAAGAGCGAATAATTACTAATAACAAGCGGGTACCAGTTACCTGTTGTTGGGTCGCTGCGTTATACAGCAGTTTTTTTATGTCTACGTTACTTGGAGTTAGTTTAATAATGTAGCGAAGCGAAATCGGTTTTGTAGTGACTGATAGAAGTAGCTACAGCGAGGTAATTATAAATTCAGATGAAAAAAAAATTATTTTTGTGAAGAAGTTTGTATATTCTTGAAGCGTCCGGTTCGAACGGACCAAAACTATGTACGGGCCCCGCAGTTTCTTGATCGAACCTGTGTGGTGTCCGTTGGGAGCGAAGTAGACTGTACGTGATTATAGACGTACAGGAGAAATATAGGAAGTCACGATTTTTGGTGGCTATAGTCTGGGGCCCTTCTAAAGTCCTGCTGGCGCTGGTTTCTCGCGCACTTATTGTTCTTTATATAGGATTAAAACTTGTGGCACCTTATAACTTTGAAAGCGTTTATATCGAATACGAAAGTGTTCGTTACAGCTATGTTGCGATAAGCGAATATATCGTGATCGCGAAGGGAGAGGAGCGGTAGGTGAGAAAAAGCGGGTAGAACAAAAAAAAGGGAATAATGGCGCGAACATATGAGTACAATAATATAAAGAAAAACTATCCTTTTAGGTCAATTTTAAAAGCAAAGTAACATTTATTTTGTATTATGTAAAGAAAAAAAGGTGTTAAAAATGTCTTCATGCCCTTACCTACGGATCCCGTATATGGTTACGATAATGTTCCAAATATTCCACATATCTACACCATTTTATTTTATTCGTTTTAGACTTGCTTTCTCTGATTTCTTATTGAAAACGCCGTTTCATTCAATGTCGTTTAATTGATATTAAAATGTAAAGTCGACTAGTACATTTCACAGCTCATAACGCGAAGCGTTTGAGGTATTCCATTTCCATATCTATGAATAAATTAAGTTTAGCTTTAGGTCGCAGATAGGCACTATTTGTTAGCCTATTTAAAATTACAGTCTACTGCGCACGCGTCGTTTTCCTCTCGTTCGAGTCCGAAATTTTACGAACTTTAAAACTAAAATTCAAGCACAATTTGTGTTTACAATTTTTGTCTTATTGTATAGATGTTACGAGGCGTGCACTTTTAGATTTTCCAAATTTTGCTAGGTATTGTTTCTGTGTTATATTTTGTTTGATTACTTTAACAAGTGAGTATTAACACATTATGTGAAAATTAGTTTGTTACATTACCAATAATATCACGTTTTAGCAATAACTTCTAAATGATTCTCTCGATTGAAGTCGTATATAAGCATTATGTTCATATATCATTATGAGAGAGCGGTATATTATGTATTACATATTATTGATTATTATGCATTAAATTCCTTCGTGTAAATTTTTTTGGCATTCTGAAAATGGTTCGTTAAGGACAACAGGTTAATAAGTGTTTTCAACTAGAAGATTTTTCATTCAATAAAATGCATTTTAAGCGATTTAAGTTAATGTACACCTGTAACGTCGATTAGAAAAAATTTAAGAATTGCGTAATAATCAAATTTCTTTACATTTTAATATAAAACAATATATTGTGATGTGATGTGATTTAATAACAATATATGTATGTTTGTATATATATTACATTAGGCCGTTTGTATCTGGCAAGTTTTGATACTATTAAATAGATGACATTTAAAAAAAAAGGATAACAATAAGTTAATCGGTATCCCGCGATTTTTCTATTGTTTTTCTGTCCAACAAAATGTGTGAATCTAATGTGAAAATCGGATACATTTTAATCTTTATTACAAAATAAGGATAAATATGACACAAACCGCGAAACAAATTTGTGACTTTTAAGGACCTAATGGAGTGTCGATAAAAATAACGCGATCCTGTTTCAAGCGTTTTCAGTCCAGTAATTTTGATGTCAAAAGCATATTAGTTCTTTCGAGATGTGCTATTTCTATAGTGGGATTGGAAAGGCATTATGCATTAGGAGTTTTTACCGCCGGACAAAATCATCAATTCGGAAAACCATCATTTGTATTGCTAACAGTTGATGAGACTCAATGAAGAAGTAAAGAAGAAACGGTCGGAATTGATCAACAGAAAGGATGTGGTTTTTCAACATGATACCGCTGGAACACACACATCTTTAGCTACTTAGCAAATACTGAAAGAGAAATATTAGAAACAGAGGAAAATTAGTTATTAATCTTCCTACATATTTTAATTTATTTATATAATTCCAACTTGACGATCGTACCAGGAACACATTAGAACTCTTAGTGATAACACTAGAAACAGACTGAATTAATTTAAGTGAATGAAAATGTAATATACATGAATTATAGAACTTTTGTATAATGAAGAATAAGTGTAATTTATGTAGTTTATATAAGAATAATTTGGTAATTGCACTCCAACTAAGAAAGTAAAGACCCTGGAATGATTATTAGCGGACAATAAATTCGGGATCGGATCGGAACTGCTTTTCCACCTGCTCCGTGCAGAAGTAAAGGAGATGCTTTGGCGGCCGATTTTATTGACAATGGCTCGAGTCACATGTAAAGTAGCTGAATGAATTATAAGTCATAATAACTCGATAATTAAAAAATATGAAATACTATAAATAAAAAAATAAATAAAACCGCCTTCAAAAACTTGCTTAAAATTTTTTTGACGTACTTTGAAAACTATTGATTGTTTTTTGACTCGGTTCGAACTAATGATAAATAACTGTTTTGTCTTTTTAGCAGATCTCCTTTTGACTGAATATTTAACGTTTAATATTCATGTATATATATGTTATATGTCATTTTGTCTTGCTTTAACTGGAATCGACTCCAAAGCAACTGATTAGCTGTTTTTGAAGTATGTTTAAAAATTACTTAAATAGGTATTTAAAGGCGGTTTTTATTTTTTAATTAAAAAAAATTATGAATGTAATTTATTTCAATTTTATTATTTATTTGATAAATATAGCCTTATAAATTATTTAACTACATTGCATGTGAATCAAATCATGGTTAATAATGTTGTCTAAGCATTTCCTTTACTTTTGTACGGACCAAGTGTAAAAGCAATACTCAGATTTCGAATTTATTGTCCGCTGGGACTCATTCCAAGGTCTTTGTATTTTTAGTTAGAGTGTAACTACCGGAGTATTCTTATACAAATTGTACAGGTTAATTTTATTCTTTATAAAATCACATTTCTACAATTGACGCTGATCATATTTTCATATCCTATTTCTAGTGTCACCGGTAAAGAGCTCCGATGTATTGTTGCTAAGATTGTCACGTTACGATTATAAAAGTTAATAAAAACACGAAGGGAGATTAATAACTAATTAAGTATAATTCTGTGTGTACCAGGTTTAACTAATATCAATTGAAAAATATTTTCTGGCGAAAACTTGCAGTATTATCCCCTAACTCCTAGCCGTTGAGGAGTGATCATCATCAGTTCATCAGTTCCATCATCAGCACATCAGCATGAGACGATAATTACCAGACACAAAAACTTGAATAACTAATAAAAAATGCTGAAACACACTATACATGCGTATAATATTTGAGATTCCTCGCTCCCCCGATTTCCCTGGGATTCCATCATCAGATCTTGACTTGGTGATACGATGGTTATGAGACTAATACTAATAAATATACTCTTTAAAAGAAAAAAAAATACTAATCTTAAGTCGACCAACAATTGATGAAGTTATCGCTAAATATAAGTAAAAAATAAGAAAAATACAGAGAAACATAAAACCTCCTCCACATTTGAAGTCAATTAAAAATCGTTAGTAAATTAACAAATTTCGCCCCTAAACCATTACACACTTAGTTGACAAAAAATTTGCAGCTCGCTTCATACCTGCACATTATAAAGTATAAGGCAATAATCACGTATCCCAAGTCCTTTCGCACTGTTTTAAGCAGCTCGTAATTTTTGTATTATACTAATTAAATTATTCACCCTTCATCGATATTTTTATTCATGAATTTGCATATTCTCTAAATGTTGTTATATTTCTTTAAATAATGAAATACGTTTGCTTTTATATTATTCGTAAGGTTTAAAAAAATATTGGGTCTTTTATGTCATGACATCTGAGATTATATTTGACTCGTATTTATTATTTTGTGATCCAGAAACATAGAGTTTCAGCAAAAATATTTTATAAATATTTATAAACAAGAAAAAGAGTTTTCATGGGGCGTTCATGTCAATCGGAATTTCCGTGATTTTGTTGTTTATTGCCTTTAAAATTACTTTTTTATAAACAAAGTGTCTTTTATTATAATAAATTTTCTTTTAAGGTTTTCATATATATATGGGTTCATATGTTGATAGAGTATATATATAGTCATGATGGCAAATGCAGAAGTCTGTTTCACTTGATAATCGATTCATAAGTGAACAATGTATAGACACCGAGCAGCGTCTGTTTAGTTAATTCAGAAAAGGAGTTTGAGCGAATTTGGTTAAAAACTATGTTTTTATTAAAATGTAAGAATATAAATTACAAATATTATATAATTTGTTTGCAAGTAATAAATCTCCGTGATGTTTTTAAGTTTGCCACTGCGTATTAGAGTGTACATTAGGGTGTGAAAGTTATTATAATAATAAATTTCTCGTATAATAAACAAATACGTTTGATATAATTTATAATGTCGTTCTAAATTAAAAGTGGACTTATCACTAAAAAAACAAATCAATTCATTGTCTACCTTTTCTCTTAATACAGTCATATGATAAAAACAAGAGGTAATTTGTCTCTACAAGAAATTCACTCATTAAGCACTTAGAACATCACCTCAAGCGCTCTACTCTAAGAAATCCCTTCATTAAAATACGTTGCATTTATATTCCTTTCAATCAAAATGATAAACGCTTCCCTTTATTTTAACTATGTAATTTGTACTTCAGCAAAATTATGAAAGATTTATTTCAGAGTTACGTAGCGGGAGGGAAGAAATAAATCCTTATAGTATCATCATGTCCGCCCTTCCGTATGTCACAATCTAACAATGAACTATCCTGGTCGAGGCAAAGTTGAAATACATTTGATTTGTTTGTGAAACTAGTCGATGAATCCAATAATTTTAGTCAGTTCTGTCAATCAGTCAATAATATCGGTATATACATCAACATTCACGGTGCCATTCTGGTCAAATCGCCTCCATGTAGAAAGAACAGCGGTAGATGAACATATTTACCCATACCGAGTTTTCATATATTTTTATACCTTTATTTTATACTTTTGAATACTCATTTTTGGAAAATTAAAATATAAAACAGAAATAAATAAGCGAAAACATGGAGTTGCTTTTCTTTTGGTCGACGCAACTTGTTTTTTCAAGAGCATCCGCGTTTATTGTTTAAAATATATAGTACTCATAAATAGGTGTTCACTGACGCATTTAAAAAAAAAGTTTATTAATTTTATTTAAGGAAATACTTATATATACCTGAATTATACCTAGCTAGAATTTGACATTTAAAATCAGCTTAGAGTTTAAAAAAAATATACAGACGGACTTTGATATGACTGCATATTTGAGAGTGCTGTGTTATTATATATACATATCTTTAGTAATTAACACTAGGGCAAATTTACATACTAATTTTTCCAAAGTTCTTCCCATTAGATTCACTATCAAATATTTGTTTTTACTATGTACAAATATTGTTTGAAAGGAACGACTCACCTTTGTGAGCTTGTGTGATTTAATAGCATCAGTACGAAACAGGCTAGACTCATCGTCGCATACATTCAGTTCGTTATACCCATTGACCTGCCTGAGGCCGTGTTCTTCTTCTAATTTCTCGAATTCCTCGAAATATTCGTACATCGTTTCATTCTGTGTGCGGGTCACGTTTACAGCACTGCGGTCGAGGCATGAACCTGTACCTTCGTGGTATATCTCAGCTCTTCCGCAACACTTCCTGTAGCAGTTCACGATCCTGCAGATGCAGCCTCTCGTCTTGTTGTCGGACGCCTCGTAGTACAGGTCCGGCGTGTACCGCGTGCCGTTGTACTCGATGGTGCCGTTCTCGAAGTGCTCCCCTTCGGTGATGTCGATGCTCGTGTCGACGCCGCAGCGCTCGCCGACACCGGTCCTCATCAGCAGCAGCAACAGTATCACCTTCATCGTTGCGCAAAGCTGAAGTGGCCAGCGTGTCGACCGCGAGTCGAATTAAACGACACTGAGTACGTTTTATGAGGCCGGAACATGTTACACTAGTTTAAATCTATATGTTCTCATTATTGGTGTCGCAAATGCACCGATTCATTTTACGATTTGATAAGATTTTAACCTTATATTACATGATCTCACTTAACAACGTTTGGGTCGTAAAGTGAGGTCATATAAGAACTTGTAGCCTTAAAGTATTTCGGAACTTCGTAAATGTTATGCGACATACCTTGGTGTTTTCGATCAATTTAAATTTTATTCTATTAGGGAAATTTAACCTTTTTAAACCTAGTAGAGGACGACGTGTATCATGGGACAATTAAAGACAGATTAAATTTATGCCGCAACCTTTTGGCTTGTTGACACCATGCTAACAAAAAAGTCAAATAAAAAATGACAACCTGAATTTTTTAAGTTCTTTACATATTTTAAAAGCTTTTATCTACTTTTATTTATTTGTCTGTAATCAAATTTCGCAAGTCAAATTTAACCCACTTCCCGGTTTTCGATTGCGCTGAAATTTTGCATGCATTTGTATATCGCGTGACAATGCAATATTAGGATGACATAGAAGTAATCTCATGGTGGAGCTGGGAGGTAGCCATAAGAACTCCGTAATAAAAGGACGCAAGCAAATCGAGTTTGGCCTTGTTTAATTCGTCTTGATGAGTTTTTTATTTTCAGATGGTATACAGGGTCTGATGATGGAGCTGAAAGGTAGCCATAGGAATTCCGTAATAAAACGACCAAATCCCATCGAGTTTGGACTCGTGTAATTCGTCGTGATGAGTACTTTGGTCCGAGATAAAATCCAAATGCAAGCCCATTAGATTTGGGAAAATAAGTTCGTTCCAATTGCTATGAGTGGTAATTCTGATTGATTACATGGATGACCGAATGCCAAGGTGACGAGGACTGAACGGTATAAGAGTGTATAAACATGTCATATCGTAAACGCTATAGTAAAGCCCAAATCAAAAATACTAGAAATTTAAAAATAAAAATAAGGAAAAGTTTTTTTAAACAAACTTTTATTATTTGTTAATAGAAATAACTAAAAAATTTAATATAATTTAATTACTATAAGAAACGTACTATTTTAGAGGTAAACTATATCACATTCTTTTAAATAAAAACTTGTTACATTTTAACAAAACGAGAAATAAATAAGTAAATCTATCTCAATACTTTCTAGACAAAAATCAGGATGTTGTTGCATATGAAATCGAAAAGGTATATCGTACGACTTTCGTGAATGATAGTCAACGCAATATTCAACGCATCATTTGGTGATCCTTGTCATGAAATAAAATATTTTGTTCTGAATATAGTTACATATGGAATGTCCAGTGCTCCGCTTTTGACAATTCGTTGTTGAATTGAAATAGCTAATAATCTATAAAATGCTGAACCCGACGTCTTGCGAGCCATCACATCATATGAAAGTATGTCGATGATTTTCTCAGTAGCGCAAACGGTATTGGATCCCGCAATCTGCATATGGAAAACAGTCCACAAAGTTTTTAGATCGAGTGAATCCAAGCTAAAAGAGTGGCATTAAAACGAACCGAAAATTTTTAAAGCTATCAATCGATGACGACTTTCAAAAGCTTTCATACTACACTTAGGTGAACACGAAAATATAAATTCTCTTGGGATTTCTTTAAACGATATCTACCATTTCATATAAATATACAACGAGATAATAAATATATCACAAAACGTACCATACTTTTGCATATTTCTCAAATATTTTACTCTATCCGGTTACTCAGTGCTTGCGCTTGCAAGTTATTTTAAAAACAATATTAAAACTGAAATATCTCTTGAGCGACTATTTAGGTTTTTAAGCTCTTACGTAACTTTTTGAGAACCAAACTTCTTGTAGTAAATTCAGAATTGATTGGATGAAAATTCTAAAAAGTTATCTTAAAAAACAATTTGTATTGAAAATTTTGAAACAGAGACTTATCTTAATAGTGTCAAACGATTTTACGAATAAAATCATCCACATATAGTGTTACAATAGTTTTCAACTTATCCTGGAACTTCAAAAACATACAAGGCTCTACCTTAAATTTAACGTAGTTAATCTTTAACAAACATTCTTCTACCGTCCTGTACTTGAGGGCTTTCAAAAAAACCATCAGGTATTTGCATTTAAATATTTTTTTTAAGGGTACCATTCAATGCGTTGTATCAAAACCTAGTTGAACAGATAACGCGAATAAAATTTTGAAGTAGCATGTCTCACTACAGGAGAAAAGGTATCTGAATAGCCTACTCTTTTAATTTATGAAAAACCTTTAGCCACTAAACGCGCACGAAACCGAATATTATTTTTACTATCATTTTTTTGTAGCACCTACTTGCACTGAATAACTCTACCATCTCGTGAAGCATTCTTTAATTCCCAAGCATCATTATCTTTGAAACTCTTTAACCCTTCAGCCACAGCCACCTTCCACTGTTCTTTTCCAGGTCCAGCTAAAGTTTCATATAACGATAAACCTGCTGCATTATCATTGGTGTAATAGGAAAATTTAAACCAGCCCGGCGCTTCCTCTGCCGTATAGATCTAACGGGTGTGGGTGGGATATCTTCCTGTTCACAATTACTGGGAACAAGCGTCTCATCATCCATATCTAGAAATGTATCTTCCGAGCTTCCTGTGTTATCCTGACTAGTATCTGATGAAGATGTTGTGGTATTGAATTCTTTTATCTTCTTGTGAATCAAAATTCTTATCTCGAACTTTTATCTGATATTCAGATTTTGATTCCTGCTCAACTATAATCACATTTCTACTATTTAATACAGTTTTTGTTTCTGGCTTATATAGTCTATATCTTTTTATGTTTTCTGGATATCCTATGAGAATACATCTTTCTGACTTTTTGTCCCATTCCTTACGCTTTTCTTTAGCTATATGGACCATTTCAGTACTCCCAAAGATTCTGATAAGGCTAGTGTCTAGGCTACAGCCAATCCATATCTCATACGGCGTCTTATTGCCTAATGCTGCAGTCACCTTTCAATTTTGTAGATAAAAAGCAGTATTGGTGACCTCTCTTCACAATTATTTACCTAGATTGGCATAAAAGAGTAGGCATCTTGCCTTTTCAATAATTGTGCGGTTAAATTGCTCAGATATCCATTTTGTTGTGGTGTATATGGATTGATTTTTCGATGTATCTCATCAGTAGTACTCAAATAGTTAACAAACTCTCTATTGCAGTACTCCAACTCATTATCACTTCTTTATACTTTGATTATCTTCTGTGTTTGATTTTCCACTTGGGTTTTAAATTCTTTAAAATATTTCAATGCATCATTGTTGCGTTTCAGAAAATAAATAAATGCCACACGACTATGATCATCGAGAAAAATAAGAAGTATTTGGACCCACCGAAGGATAAATTTTTCATTGGTCCACAGATATGAGTGTGTACTATATCTAGTAGGTTAGTTCCTCTGTAGTTAATACTCTTAAAGGGTAAGCAACACTGCTATCCTTCGCAACATGTAGTTTGCTACATGATGACTTACCTATATTCACTTTCTCACCGTATATCATACTCCGTACAGCAGTCTTTATCTGATTCAAATAGTGTTTATTTATGTGTTCTAACTGCGATGCCATGTAACGCCTGATATGACTGATGCAGCTAAATTTTCTTGATATAAGAAGTTTATCTTGTATTTTCCATTATTTAATTTCTTTCCTTAACTTCAATATTAACTCCTTTCATTTCCTTTACTTATTTTGTTACATGTATACAACGGGGAGGAGATGGAAAAAATCGCGAAAGGCGGTTAAAAATCTAAAGGTTCCAGTCGAGGGCTTTAGGCCCTTAAATCACTGATTTTAAATTTAAATTCATAAAATAATCTATAATCGTTACGTAAAGATGTAACTTAACATAACTGAATTAAAATTCGGAATCGGATTGACCATCGATAGCAGAGTTTGATCGCTAACCGTCGACGCTGAGCAACTCCGTTCCCAAAGACTGCTGCTGGTCGACAAATGCAGTCGCCCTCACGTAGTCAATGACAAACCATTTATAAAAAACACACGAAATAACCAAAATAGCGATCGGTATTTGAAACGTGAACCTGCGGAATACTTCCTAGGCGCAGAAACCGTGCGCGGGCTCGACGTGCAGACGATGCGTTAAACCGGAGTGAATACCACGACGAACGCACGTAGCTTAATTGTCGCAGCACACGATTAATATGTGATAGTGAAAGTCTTTTTAAGGTCATGAAAACAATATTTAGGTACAAAGAAAACAATGTATATATGCTTTTTATATATTTATGTATTATATATATATTAATATAAATACATGGAAAATATACACCTTCAGTCCTTAGTGTGAATACTGTTCCATAACTACGTGGGAAATAATTTTCACTGCTTCATGGGGTTATCTGACTATGAAAGTCTTCAAAGCAGGGTAATTCACATAAGGCAATCGAACATATACCACAAAAATATTTTGAACGCTGCTCTTTAGCATGTCTACTACAAAATCTATATCTTCTATATTTTTTCTACTTTCAACATATGCATCCCACATTTGACATTACAGTTTTTTTTGGAACTCGGTAAATTCCACCCTGTTTTATTTTAAAAAAAGGAGAAATTCTCTTTTTACTGCAATAATTATTTATCAATGCACGTCAAAAACATGAGCGATTTTTCTTGATGAGTGTTTTTACAACTTGAGTGATTGGTTATGTATGAGTTTATAACAGCAGCTTCAATTAAAAATCACATGACCCTATGCCAGTTTTTTTTTTTTTAACTTTCAGCCCAAAGGGTAAGATGCTCTAAAGTGATTCAAATTCAAAATATTTTTATTTCATGTGTTACAAAATAACACTCGAAATACATCATAATTGTTTGCGAATTTACACTTTACCGCTCGTTCTGAAGGCAGTTTTCCCTCAAGAACAACGAGCAAGAGACTTAAGGGAAGCTCTTTTCTAATTTGCTCATACATAGCTAAAATAAATACAAAACAATAAGAAGTCGAGCCGCTTATACCCATGTATATTTATCTTCTAAATATTCAGAAAATGTATAATATCCTTTTTACTAAGTGGTTGTTTAATAACTCTCTTAAATTTATATAGGGGTAAATTTTATATGTCTACAGTGTCCCTATTGAATATGTGCGCACAGAGCCCTCTAAATGAATTTCTGACTTTACTTAATCGACAAACATGTGAAATCAGTTTATTTTTATTTCTGATATTGACTTTATGTCGACTGCAATTTCTTTTAAACATTTTTTTTTTACATAAAATAAGTTTTTATAAATGAACTCAATCCTCAAAATGATTAAACAAATCCACGCCTCCCATAAATTCAGAATATTTTTTGATAGCCAGAGGACAGAATAATTTTTTTTTGATTTATCTAGCTTTCTGCTTTCTTTTTATTTGAACAAAGTCAATGGGATCATATGCTGTAGTGCAGGCAAACACATCCTTTTTGTCACTCTATTCGAACACCGATATGGACTGTAGATGAATTCACCGGGATTCGATTTGGTTTCTTTAGTAATTATTTCAGGTAGTTCTTTTCTGTCGATGTTGACAGTATACATATACTGTAAATATTTTCCTTTCATAAAAGACATAATCTGGTGTAAAATTGGTCAAATGCAACCAAAGTATTTTAAGGTACACTTTGTGGAAGATCCAAGACCACTCTATATCCCAAGTTTTCTTGTGTAGTATTACCAATTTTATCTGTATAAACTTCAAATTGGTATAGGTATCTACCTTTAAATCGCACCTAGCTTAGCACTTATATCCCTTTTGATAGGTTTCTTTGGCATATCCTGCTTTATACTACTTTTAACTTTGAAGCTAATTATCAATTCATCAGCACATTGTGCTTCTGAAGCAGTATACGTTGAAGAAAAAGTTTCGTTCAATTTCTAGATGAGGTTTTATTCTACTAAATTTAATATAGCCTGCAGATGTTTGTGACAATTCTGTTATTATGTCCGATATATAAATATTTTCAGTGATTTTTTAAAATATTTTTAAAGTCATAACTTCGCTTATGACAGGGTTTTTGTAAAATACATCTATGGACCAATACTACTGGCTGTCAGACATAGGATTGATTGACATTAGTATCATCATACCAAAGTAAGCACTAATTTCATCCTCAGTAACATCATTCCAGCCTCGTGTATTTATCTCCATGGCATAAATGTTAGTGTTTTAACTATCATCTGAATAATACTTTCAGGGAACAGATATAAAAATATTCCTTTGGGATACTCCTAATATTATAAACTCTTTTTACCTGCACCGATTTCTCAAAACAGGGAGTGTCGATAGTTCCAACTCTTGTATTCCACAACTATTGTCTGTATTGCAACTCAGAATAAATAAATTGACAAAGTCGAGTTGTATTGGACATTGACGGCTTATGAAAGTGTTTAAGATCTGTGCTAATTTTGGATACTTGCATTTCATCCATAGTAGTGTGTGTTGAAAGTGTGTAATACATCCATCTCTTCATTCGTGGTTGGTACTGGAAGAGCTTGGCTTTCAGTATCAGGACTTCTACACAATTGTATTATTATTATTATATATATGAATTCAAAATAAAATGACGGTATCCGCTGGAGACTACAGGAAGTGCTTCATCTGTGCCAGTTAAAGATAAGTTTAATCCTGTAATAACATTAGAAATTGTAGATATGCATATAGTGAGCGAAAGTATTCTAACATTTACTAGAGGAAAACACTTACTAGACAAAATTCCAATCAACTTCTCAGTTTCATAAGTATTTTGAATTTCGTCCAACTTTTCATTAATCCTAGCTTTATTGTCCCTTACAGCATAAGTTCCAAAGGCTCTCATTGTCATTTTCAGACTCATCTTCTGACGACATTATCCAATTTATCATTCCTTCCACACCTTCAGTTTTTTTTCTAATTTTAATGGTTTTATCTGTAAATAATTTATATTCCAATGTTAGGAATAGAAATGAACAATATTTCCCATATTCATACAAAATCCAGCATCCTATCCGATCTAAAGTATATTATTTCCCAAATGTTGCGAAATTCAAAAATTTGCATAAATATAAACAGACGTGTTATAAAAAATATTACTTGTACATAAAGATTAATTCAAAAACTATTGAAAACACTAACACATGTATACTTACCGTATTTTTCCACGACATAGCGAATTTTTATATGCAATCGACCTCGACAATGAGCTACGTTCCAACAAAAAATCATAACCTCAAATTTTGGAATGCATACAGTTCCGAAAATATTGACGTTCCGTTCCACGTACATACATTGGTTCCTAGACAAAATATCAGTTTATTACAACTTTGACAGATAGTGGGAAACGTTGCCCAGTGCTAGTTTTAAGAATCAAAGTTTTATGTGGGAAGAATTCTCCTTCAGTCCAATTAAGGGTTATTGAAAAAGCAGACGTCGTACCACAACTACTGAAAGCGTGTAAAAAAATAATATGTACTTTGCTATTCTATAGTACACGATGATATTTTGTGAAAATTCGTGATTATATGCTTGCCTGCAACATGTAAGAACGTGAAGCATGCACCCTACCGCCGTCCCTCGAATTTGTTCCTCTAATAAAAATCTTCATGCAAAGAATAAAATATTGATTAGAGAGGATTAATAGATATTGAACTACTTAGCAAGTGTTATTTTTTTATTTATCTTAGCCTCCAATTAATAAGATACAATTTATAATTACGCTTGGTGCCAAAGCAACACATGCTTATTAAAACGCAGAAGATCTCCTCTAACAAGATTTCAGGAGTGTTAAAACTACCAACAGATACGCTCCCAACCACCTCAAACAACGCAAATTCATGCGATGAATAGTACGTCAAAAGGTGACAGAGGCTCCTCCACCGGCAATCACAGATAGTTATTAGTAGACACATTTGTCAACAAACATAATAACCATCAACAAATATTTGTACAAATTGTCACAGGAAAGTATCCAATAACGTCTATTTGTAGATATTAATTTGGTTACTAAGCATATTTTCTTTATATTTAAAAACTCTAACGAATTCAGAACATTTACCTTTAAGCTTTTCTCATATATATGCCAATAAAACATCAAAATTATAACTGTAATTGAGGTTGTGGGCGTTCTCAATAAAATGTTTGGCGAAGTAAGATTTGTCCCTTTTATTGTTCTTACAAGCCTAAATATATTCTTTGTATCTGGTTTTGAAACAACGTCCAGTTTGATCTAGGTACGATTTTTTTTCGTCACAAGTTAATTTGTACGCTCCCGAAGTATATTTTTACGTACTTTATTATTAAACAATGTTTTTTTAAATTTTGTCTCCTTTAGAAGCAGTATAAATATAGTGTTTTTAATATTCCCTGAATCTTATCCAATATCGTGCCTTAATTTCTTATACTCGCTACAAACGTAATTTATTGTTCTTCTGCGTTGATAGATATATTTCTTATAATACTTTTCTTTTAAGTAATAAAATGATTTTTCGAAAAATTGATTGTCTATAAAGTCGCTTTACGAACGATGATTATACGTGATAATGTCATAAGAAAACATTATTGAAAAGTTGCATTCTTTTATGAATTAAATTGAATTATTATCACTGAATTATCATGATATAATACAAAGGAGTTAATTGAAAATGACAATGTTTTCGGTAAATTAATATTTATTTGAACTTGTTAATTCAAATATTTTTCTACTTAAATTTTACAGTAAAGAGATAGATGCGTCACAAACCGAACGCTTAGGCCGAGCGTGCCTCTCTATCGTTCCGCGCTCTCCCTCGCTTGCTCGGCTCAGGCGGAACGCGACAATGAGTTATGCTTTTTCGTACGTGCAGCCGGAACTCATCTATTTATAAGACGTTATCACGTCAAAAATTAAAACTGGTTTCGATAGGTGCTATCTAAATCAAAGTAAATCAAAAAATGTAAAATAATGAAAGCGTAGAACACAAGTTTCCAAGGTCATTAAGTTTTCGGATTTTGCCTAAGTTATTGAAAAGAAAGTCCACCTTTTAAATAATCCACCATCCTGCGGTGTCAATGCAGTATGCTAAATATACTATTTGCTCAAATGGCTGGGCGCAAACCGCTTTTATTTTTAAATATGCACAATTCAAGGAGCTCTGACGCCATCCTCAAACATTTCAAACAATATGGTTTCAAAACGTGAAAGCGCGATATCTCTCTAAACAAGATATGTAATGTGGCGGATCCTACATAGTACAGTTCATCAGCACCAAAATACAAGCTTACACGTTCGTTGTGAAAAACCTTCTATATTTTTTTCAGTGTGACATTCTTTTTCTAGATATAATAACATCAAATGCCTCGTGCACGCTTCAAACGTTCTAATTTTGAATATGATAGATTATAATAAATTTCTTATGACTGTAATTTCATTTTTCAACCGCTCTTAGTATTTCTACCGCAATTTCGCTAACACCTTATTCTTACTCGATAGTGAGTCATAACCCCTTCGAAGGACCTTAGAAATGCAATTGGCACGTAAAGTAGATGGGTAAGTGTGAGACAGCTCGCAGATAGGCAACATAAATTGTAACCCTGTGTCTGGAATCACATACAGCCTACCTTTCGTTGCTCTCGAAGTCCCTTTGTTGGTCTACCAGGAACTCCTCTTGTCCTTAGGACGTTCAATTAGGTGTAACTCTTATACGCACCAAAGTTAATAAGTTAATATTAATATGCACACATGCGAATCGCCAGTAAGGCAGGTACAATTTTATCGAATAAATAGCTAAAATATATTTGTAATAAATTATTGCAGCGCATCACATAGTGGTGATGGCGGTAATTCTTAATTCTTGTGAAAAAAGATCGAATGATATTGACCGTTGCGTTCGACAATTCCTTCTACAATTTGGGTAGAAAAAGACAGCGAATCTTTGGCTTATGCGCGAGAAACGGATGGAAAAAAGGAAGTAGTACATTTGGAAATGGTGCGAACATCTCCCTGGCCATGAAGGGATTTCTCCAAAAAAAAAAAACGAAAAATTCAATTATGCGGTAGAAAAGATAAATATCGAAATAAAGAGCATCAAAAATAATTAAGTGACATTATATGATTTAGACAAAAATGCATTAAACTTACAAATAAATAAATAATAAAACTGATTTTAGGTACTTATGATATCTTAAAAAATCCTTGCTAAACTAATGATAAAAATTACTGCGTAGGTAGCGGATAAATCTTCGCAACAGGTCAGTCATACGTACCGCTCTTAATTTGACTTGCGCAACACGTATAATACCGTCCCTTCCAGGATATACCCTAGTAATCACACCTAGAGGCTACTGCAACGGTATTGCATTATCCGTTATAATCAAGATTACGGTTCCCACTGATATAAGATGTGATACGGTATTTCATTTCTCTCTGGTTTGTAGAGTATGGAGGTACTCATTTCGAAACCTTTTCCAAAAAAAATTAACAAGAGAGTCCATTAAGTAATATAGAGTGAACAAATGAACACGTTCATCTGCTGAAGAGTGTGAAATGAGCAACGTAGAGTATAGGAAATGGGACGGCGTGAACGCAAAGGGCTCTTAGGTATCAAAGCTCATCGCATAGAGCGGTCTAGAGTTGAAAACTGACTCTTCTTGTACAAGGATAGTAATCACTTCGTCGTAAGCCATAATTCGTTTGCCTAAGACACGAAACAGATGAGTCTGAACCGAATTTACGTTTGCTTCCTAAATTCCACCGAAATTTGAGGAATGCTTTGGATTTAATTTCCATACAATGCGGTTAGTTGAGAGTTCATTGATGAAGTTCCTATAATACTCACTATATCTTAGAAAAGTGTAAATTTCATCTAGATACGCGTTAGCGCCTATGAAATTCGTACTATTATTACTATAACTAAACTTGAAAGGTACACAGCGGGATAAGAAACGTGTGAAAGCATTCAGAAAAGTAGCTGAACTAAGATCAGATGCCAATTCTAAATGAACAGTACGAGTGATAAGATAAAGAGACAAATATACGCTTTCTACGAACGCATTCCACGTTTGCTAGCTATTGTGATGAAAAGCGGCCCGGCATAATCGACATCTGTATGTGTAAAAGATTTAGATTATTCCGTTATGGGAAACGTCGGTATTGAATTCGTTTTAAAACAAAAACTACATTTATGGACACATACACGAACTACCCTATGACCGGAGAATATCCAAAAGGGTGGTCTTAAAATAGAAAGAAGAAGCTGACAACCAGCGTGAAAATAACTTTGATGATATTAATCTATTATGAGATCAATTATGCGACCGCCGTGAAGTAAAACGATGGTATGTTTTTGCGCGTAGTTCAAAGTTGAATTTTCGAGATGACCTGCGCGAATGAGTTTTTCGTTAATGAAAGGCGAGAACTTACAAAGTACGGGCGATCAAGAATTTCGTTTATTTAAATTAATGAAATCTTTGGAAAATTGCGATTTTTGGAAAATACTAAAAATAGAGATTTCCGCGAAATCTAAATCTATTGTGGTTATCAAATCGTTACGCGAGGGTTTAGAATGAAGTGTAAAACGAAAATGAGGCAGCGAAAACGACTATATCATGATGAAAATTTTAAACTAAGCTTTCAACTACGTATTCTATGTTGACAACAACATAGAATACGTAGACAATTACATATATCTCGGCAAACAGGTATCTTTCAGTGCCACAAATAATGGAAAAGAAGTAAAAAGAAGATGTAAAATCACTTGGAGCAAATTCTGGTCGCTAAAGGAAATTTTGAAAGGAGATTACACACCAGCTATGAAAAATACAGTAATAGATATATGTCTTCTGCCTTATTTATTGTACGGCTGTCAGACTTGGGTTTACAGAAATAAAGTGAAAGAAAAAATAAGAACAACGCAAAGAGCAATGAAGAGGAGTACACTAAAAATTAGAAAAATACAGGAAATAAGATCAGAAATCATCAGGAGAAGAACAAAAGTAACTGATGCTTTAACGCAGGCTTTAAAACAAAAATAGCAATGGGCTGGCCATGTATCAAGGTGTAAAGACAGTAAACGGACCATAAAAACTAGACTTTGGCAAGGGCCATTAGGAAAAAGAAATGTCGGCAGACCAGCGAAAAGGTGGGCTGATGATATTATTAAAATAGCAGAGCGAGCTTGGATGAACCTCGGCAAAGATAGAGAAATATGGAAGGAAAAAGAGGAGGCCTTCACCCAAACGGGATCCACATATCAGGAAGACAACTAATCGTACTAACACTAGTTTAATTGATAAGGTAAATATACTAACACAACTAATAAATATTTGGAATATAATAATTGATGTGGAAATAAAAGGCTTTGATTAATTGATTGATTAAATTGTTCTATATTTTGCACTCCGGTAAACAGTTCAAGTCTGGCAGCTGATGGGGTATTAAGTGGCTTAAAGTCGAATAATTAATTTAAATAAGCAGTTCTTTGTATTAATACAGTTTTTTTGCATTAATAAATCCAAAATAAATTTTTAATTATCATCGTTAGGAGTAATTATCTTATTCGATACGTACGTCAAAGTCCGTTCAGACAGTCTACTGATTAAATAATGAACCCAACTTCGTGACGCAAAGGAAGGTAATATGCTTATCAGCCCATAAAAGTAGTTACGTATGTAAGTATATATGTTTGTTTTATTGTGGTGCTCTAAAAAAACTAACACGCTAACCGATTTTGATAATTCTGATGTCATTTGATTTATCCTTATTAAACTGAGTGTCACTAAAGACATAAAATTCAATATGACGATAACCAAGACGGTACTCTTGCTACATGTATGCTTCCAACTGAGTAGATAATTGTCACGCTTAAATGAATAATATAATCACGCTTTTAATTGAGCATTATTTTATTTAAGTGCTAGACTATTCAAGATATTGGGCCTAGGCTTATCCTAGTAAGGACTAATCGAGTTGAAAACTCATGATGCAGATAAGAATCTCTATATACTTATATTTCTCTACTTTCAAAGTGAAAACGCATATCAGTCGCGTGGTAAGCCAAGGATATGTCCACAGGTGGAAAATTAAATGTTGTAAATGTGTAGATTATTACTGTTGGTGCACATAAATCGTTCATTACAATGAAATTGACATTACATCAAAGTGACAGTACTATAGACCAGCAGTTGAAGCTTAGAGGGGTCCTTAGACTGCAAGCCACCCACCTACGGCTCTGACACTGGCGGTCAAAACACACTTGTTTGTGATTCCACGGCTTTCAGTGCACACTCTTCTTACGCACCGTCGTGGACTGTATACATCTGAAAAGATCCTACGATTCGTCAACATCTCTAGTAATTGTACTAAAATGATATCAGCTACAAAATCACTTTTAAAAGTTTTTACTCAAAGCTGACTAAGGTTTATCTAATGAGTGCCTAATGAATACCCAACGAGTGCCTGAGCCTATGCAAAATAGCCCACGCACGGCGGCCTGAAACTCTCACTTGTGTTTTTCTATTTGTATGCAATGTTTTTGTTCTTTGTTTTTAGGCAAGATTCTGCAAAATTATAACTTTCAGAGATGAAATAAAAGACAATACTTTATTTAAATTTATTTAATTACCTATAAAGAGACTACAACATATAGGCATAATGAAACTACTTAATAACCAATAGATAAAAGGAACATACTAAGTTTGGTCGTTATTAAAAGTATAAAACAATTTCTTTGCTAACTCACTAATTATTAATCTTTTAAATTTATACAAGTGACCACATTACTTTACATCTATGCGATACATGGTTATAATTTAAAGAAAAGAAAAAAAAAATGAAAACCGCATTCCAAACCTTATCTAAGTAATTGTTTAAACAGACTCGGCAAACAATTATTTTGGAAGTCTTAGATGGTAACGAGTATGGGGGCGCGATCAGAATCAAAAGTATAACCAAGTTTAAAATCGGAAGTAAGACCGGGATTGAAATTGACATCGATTTTTACAAAAGAGAAAGTAATTAATTCTATGTCCAAGCTGGCGGAGCTGCTGCTATGTACTATATGGATAAGCCACCCACAAGAAAAGGCAAAACAAAGTCTGTCGGGCCAGGTAGTTTCAAATAAAACTAGAGATATCGCAAGGGCCTCTCTTAGGAAGAAGTTCCTTTCTGTTTATATTATGTTATGTTAAGTAATAGTCACAGTGGAATGAATTAACAACTATTGAAACTAATTAAACGAGAAATACAAAATATGATCTTACGAAAAGTATAAATTTACTGAAAGTTAGATATAATACAAATAATAGTGAATTACAGTTTTAATGAAAAGAATACTAAGTAAAACCACTAATAGCAAAATGTTTTTTTTTTTGTTATTAAAAACTTTGCTAAGTTCCGTCAAACAGAGCAATTACTTAATTTCAGAAATCGATAATGTATGTCACACTATGTATAATATGAAGTTAATTAAATATTTAAAATTGGAAACTCCATCTCCAGAACCGAATAAAAACACCAGATAAACCAATAAACCAGATAAACCAAAGTTTTCTTCGTTAAAACATTTGTTTGCACCGTTTACATGTGTAATCAGAATATCGCTTTCATCCGCATCATTAGTGTTCGGTTTTTGTTTGGTTTCAGATGTTCTTATTTCCTCGTTGGTCATTTTTCGTGATTTTCTTTCTTGCATCAGATTTTCGAAATCTTTACTCAAAATTTTGTTAAATAATTGAACTTGCAGTTCTTGTAGAATTCTTTGCGAATGTGAATCTATTGCGAACGTTGAAAGTATCCTTGAATCTAAAAATTTTCAAGTAATGTTTACTTATAGGTATTGTAGAAAAATAACATAAACAATACCTTAGATTTCTTTTAATAAGTTCAGCGGCGTTTCGAATTTTAAATACTAGCTTATTTATATATTGTTTCGTACAACTATCTCAGAAGTTTTCTTATTCACAAAATTATATATTTACATGTAGTTTATTTACTTGACTTACATATAATTAACTGGATCGGTATGATAAACCTTGTGTGCTACATATTAGAATTGATAAATTGTTTCTGATGTCATCAATGTGATGACATCAGAAACTGAATTCTAAAGATTCCCATACGTAATAGGATAATCGTCAATAATTGTTCATGCAAAGTAACTGCAAGCTTTTTCATTATAATTTATTTAAAGTTAAATTCTATGTAGTGCACTTATAAACAAAGTTATGAGTGAAGGAAAATCTGGTTTTGTGTATAAAATATATAATACCCTTGTAAAAAGCTATACGTAGTGGAGACAAAGCAAAAGATAAAATTAAGAATTAAGCAACACAAAACATATTGCAAGTCTAGAAATCTGAATAAAATTAATAAAACGGCACCAGACTCTCATCACTTAGTAAGGAGAATTAACTTCCAGTTTTACACAACTTACATATTGGATTTTTAAAACTACCACCTTAAAAAGTATGTTAGCGATAAAATGTTCAATGAAACTTTGAACACTACCAACATTAGATTGGCTGCCCTAGATCTCAGTTCACTATATAGCGATATCTTTAGCCGCTATAAAACGATAATAGTCCAAAATAATCGCATTTTATTTTGTTTGTATTTATGTACTCATTAGTACAAATTTTACATGTCTTATAATCATGTATCATAGATATCAATCGTATTACTAAAGATTTAACAATTAACGTAACTTTAAAACAGAGAAAGAGGGAGTGAAATATTGCATGCACAATAATTTTTCCTAATTAAAAATGTGTCAGTTACCTGGCTAAAGTCATTTACCTTTTCTTTGAAGTATCATAAATTCTGCCAAACGATAAACAGTACTATAAGATATTTATTTTATATTTCTTATTACATTTTATAATTAATTGTCATCACCCATCATCTTCCAGCGCCCACTATCATTACAATCCACTAGCTGCGTTTGAACCCACGTTCCATATTGTTTATTTTGTACTGCTTTATATTAATAACCTTTCTGTCTTTCCCTTCCTTAATTATCATACCCCTATTGGCAGACGCTCGCTAACGGGTAACGTAACACGGTGACATAAACGAACCAAAACTCAGCTGTGTCGCGACAATACTTAAGTCGCCAAGAATTGTTGTCAGTTTTTGGATAGTTGTCGAAATTACCTACCACTTAAATTAATTGACATTTAAATACAAAAAAACGCTTACCTGTTTTTTAATAACATTAACTTCTCTTTGTTGCATACCACGATTATGAATATGAAAAGACCAGTCAAAGCGTTGAACACGTCGCTTATTCTCCAAAGCAAGTCGGCTTTGGGAAAAAGAAAGCTCACTACTTCCAAAATCCAAGTGACGCCCATCACAATGAGAAGTTTTATATAAGTCAGTCGCCTGTAACATTTCAAACACTATTACTCTATTTAATTTACAGCTGCATGGGCCTATGGTCTGACAACTTTAAGAAGGGAAAGGAACAAAAGAACGCATCTTAAAAATAACTATGATCGAAAGTTGCAAAGCTACATCATTGAACATAATCCCCTAGCTTTAGATTCAGAATTGCAGTTTCATTAAAACAATAATACAATTAAGAAAGGAGTTATATTTATTGATCATATTAATAGCGCAATCTCTGTTGCACTATTGTACCCATCTACATAGGCTTAAATGAAGAACTGACCATATTGGTACTCGAATAAGGTCCTTGAATTAAAGGTATTAGATAATTGCATGCCTTAAACGCGAGAATAGAAATGCTTCTACTATCGCCTAAAAATCCCGTCTACAGTGGGTGTAATCACGATAGCTAAAAAACTATTTAACTTTTAAACTTAATATCTTTTTCAATCGCATCACTAATCGATTGGCGATAACTGTATTGAAAATCATAGCTTGATATAGTACCGATTAGCTATAATTGAATTTTTTAACTGGTAGTTATTCATGTTTTGATCTGTCATTTCGCTCAAATATCTGAAATGGAGATTGAAATGAATGTTTTATGTTTTTGTAATTCCCAACAGATGGCGGTAGTAATATCAAACATAAAACAACTATTTTCACCCGAGGATCAGCTGTACGATTTAGTTCAACTGTTTAGCTTCAAGTCGCGCGCGCAGGGTGCTCGGATTCTAATCTGTTCTAGAATTTGTTTTTTTTTTTAAATTACTTTCAAACTTTTTAATTAATTCCAAAATTATTTTTATTATGATTAGTAATAAGTTTATATTAACAACAATTGTTTTATAATAATTTTAATTATTGACTTCAAGAAAGTTTTGAAGAACTTCAAAAAAGGATTTTTGTTGAAAAGCTCATATATTATCATTAACCTCTAATTTAAATAACATACGTATGTCACGAGCGCTTAAGGCATGCAAATTTGGTTTTACCAAATTTTTTAATAATGTGTACAAAGGTCTAAACGACATTTTCTTTTATTCTATGGGAAATATTTAAATTTGTTTTTCATAATTATGTAGTGAATCAAATATTATAGTTTGTTAGGTTATTCAAATGTATTGAATTCAATAGGGCGAAGAATTTTTTTCTTCTTTGAAATCTGTCAAATCTATAAAGCCGTGGAAGAATGGCCACATGTGAAACGGAATATTTTCATTTACCTTTGTGGTAAACAATTACTTTATTACGATATGATATTTTTTATTTGTACATAATAATATTCAATACATTGTAACAGTTTTCCCTGGTTATATTATGCCTTACTGTTAAACATTGTTAAAATTTTAAAATAGCAATAGAATTTTATACCCTTGTTTGTCATTAGTCTTGTTAATTATACTGTGTTCACTGTCCAAATGCTTCTTAGAATTCTTCCTAGTTGTAACAATATGAGTAGTAATTAAAACAAACAAAACTATATTTGAGATCCAGACGAGAGTTATGGGTATGTAGAGGTATATTAATTTTCCGTTTCCTGTAATCAGAAATAATATTACTATAATCAGTTATTTATATTCTTACCGTAGAGTAATGTGGTTCTGAATTAATGTCATATGTACTTCAATAAGTTTGTCCTTTTGCAGTATTTTAGAATCCAAACCCGTTTTCAGATTGTGACGAATAAATTTAATCTATTTAGTTTCATAAATGTTAAATAAAGTGTAATAAGAACAAAAGTTTGGGACCAATATAAACGGAATGTCAATGCCTTGTATGGGTTATCAATTAATAGACAATTCTATAAATACTAATTAGATTGTCAAACTATTCCTAATATTTTCCTCACCTGTAATAATATATCATCAGATTTTTATCCATCAATTTTGAGAGTTATATTACGCAAATTAGTTATTTAAAATGAAAGTCGAAGTAACTTTGGAACAATTTAAGTGTAAATGTGGACCTGCGTAGATCTACTAAGTTTTCATTCATGTCATTTTTAAAAATCTTTATGATAATAAAAAAGCTTTCTTTCCTTCAATAACCAAAAAATAGAATATAAAAGTTATCATCAACAAAAAAATCTATACTGCCCAAAAAGAGAATCGACACGCTAAAATAGCAAAGGCATAGGGAAAAATATTCCTGGGCTACCACTCAGCTACAGTTTTGCTGTGACTAAGACTTCCTAGGAAATCGTTAAGAAATGCTATAATAAAACTAACAAATTACAAATAAATTTTTGTTTGCGGTTTCATCTGTGGAAGCATGATAAATTATGGAGTCATTTCGAATTTTGATGCCATTCCCTTTTAATTTTTTATTTTTCACTTTCCACTGTAAAAATTGAAAAATATTCATACAATTAGAGAGTCACTGTTTTCTCCCCGATTTTCAAAAATCGAGTTTGCACCAGATCTTGATGTTTTAGGTTCCTAGGGATTTATTTCGACTATTTTCCGAATAAAGTCTGTATTTTTGTGTGTACATGTATGTAATTGTCTCATAAATTTTCAAAAAAATTTGCTGATCAAAACGCAGTTTAACACATAAAAAGGGATCCGCTCAAGTTAAACTTCTTGTCTCTCTCCGTAGATTTATAAGCATCTAAAATGTAAAGTTTTCTGAAAACAATTTTTTTGAAATAACATTTAGATGCTCTACCGATCGATACAAAATCTAATTAGCTCTTTTGCTCAAACTGTTGCATCGACTATCTCAAAGTGCATTAAAATCGGTTGATTAGTTCAAGAGGTATCGTCGGAGAAAAAGTTTTTGAAAGGTTTACAATATTTTGTAAATTATTTTATCAGACAGACAGATATTCAGGTTCCAAGGTAGAAATCATACGCAAGATCAGGTACCGGTCCATAATGCACCATACACAGTATCTATGGGATAACACCAAATTATTGAAGAACAAGTACAATAAATGGTTAATAATGAGGTTATTAGACATTCGAAAAGTCCTTATGCAACTCCTATGGTACTAATAAAATAGCCAGATAACACTTGGAGATTTTACGAAGATTTCAGAAACTTAAACAAAAAGGTGATTTTAGATTCGTATGCTATTCCGAGAATAAAATATTTGATAATGTATTTAGGCAAAGCTAAAAATTTTGCTACTTTAAATATATTAGAGAGCTACTGGAGGATGGTAGTAAGTGAGAAGGATAGGCTTCGGCCTATTCTTCTCACTTACGTTTGTACTCGTAACCCCTTCAGGAATTTTCGAGTTTACGTTAGTACCATACGGTTTAAAGACGAGTCAGGCAACTTTCAGAGAATGATGTACAGAAATGTGATAGAGTATAATTACGACGTTACTATATGGGAAAAGCATCAAAAAATTTTATAGTGCTTTGAGAGACGTATTAAATAGATTTGGGGAAGCAATTTTGACGGTAAAACCGTCGAAATGCAGCTTCGGTTACGAATCAACGATAGTTATGGGGTATAAAATTCGCTACAAGGGAGTCAGATCCTCCAGAAAGAAGTTATGTGTAGTGTTAGAATTAAAGAGACCGTCAAGTGCGAAGAATTTTAAATCATTTCTGAGTCTCATATCTAATAATCTGAAACTAATAGCAAAGTTATATGCAAATTACTTTACAGTTAACAAAATTATTAAAAAAAGGAAATAAATTTGATTGGTCAGGGGAACGTCAGGCGGAATTTGACATGATAAAAAATGCTTATGTAATCCTCCAATGCTAAAACATTTTGAGAAGAATATCGATACAGTGTTAACTCGATTTTTTGTAGATGCTAGTGGGAAGGAATTAAGTACATCGTTGATGCAAGGGGAGAAAGAATTGAAGGATATGCATCCTGTAGTTTACGCGTTACGAAAATTGAGCGACCTGGAAAATAAATATTCCTTGACAGAACTCGAATCCTTAGAAATATTATGGGCAATAAAATACTTTATGTATTATGTTTGAGGAATGACTTTTGAGTGGTGACAGACCACAATGTGTTATGTTGGCTAGAAGAAAATAAAGATCTTAATGCGGGATAGCAAGGTAGGCGCAATGTTTACAATTCGGTTTTAATACTGTATATACATCGGGACGCCTAACTGCAGTTGCAGATTTTCTTTTGGAGAAATCCACTTAAGTAAAGTTAATAGAAAGATATTTCCTAAGATAAGAATGCCAAGAAAGAACTAAAAAACTATGTTAAATCATTGCGTGCATGTTTATAAAGAAATTTAGCAAACAGGCTAAATAACAACTAATTTTAGTACAAGGCCTTATAGAAAAAATTAGGGTTGATGTAATTGATCCTTTTGGTGCAGAAAATATTTAGAAAAACCTTATCACAAAAGACATTCTGCGAGTCACTGCTGAATCGATATCAGATTTTATTTAAAATGAAATGTTTTGTAAATTTGGTTCTATACAGAAAATAATATCCGATCGAGGGACTCTATTTTGTTGCAGAACTCTGAGAGATACGATTGGAGCGTTTGGGGCAATATCGTGACTTGTTACTGCTTTTCACTCGCAAAAAAATGGTTTAATAGAAGAATTTCATCGAGCGCTTTGGCAACTAATATCGATGTATATTGACAGTAAGCAAAGGAACTGGAGTAACTCTTTACCGTTAGTCACATTTTCATGTAATGTACAGAGCACTACAGAAATGTCTCTATGTATATTGATGTACGGCGGAAAGCAAAACTTCCCTTTAGGGGATACTCAGTTAGGAAATACAATTAGATCATATGATCACTTGACATAGAGGCAAGAATTTATAAATAATATTATTAATAAGGCTCTTGTAAATAATAGAAATAAACAGACGAAACAAAAAATTAGGTACGATAGGGGTAAGAAACGTTCGAAGTTTCGCATAGGGCACTTGGTGATGGTATATGTACTTAAAAGGGTGGTAGATAAAACCTTTAAATTAATGCGATGTTATATAGGGCCATATAGAATTGTATGAAAACTATTCACCACCACACATAAGATTTAATCGCTCAATAAGCGAATGCTGGAAATAATCCATGTATCTTGATTGAAAAAGTTTCATCATAGATAATAGAGAGATAGGATGTATAAAAACTGTAAATAGAACTAGGAATATGACAAAATGTATGACATGTGGATATAGCAACAATTATGTTTATGACATGATGAGATTATTGAACATTATGTCGAAAACAAATACTTTATTTAATGTATATTCTGTAATCATATTTTAGCATAGATACGGATAGGGTAAATATTGCCCCCGAAATCCGATTTAATAAAAATACGTTGTTATAAAAAGTAATGTGAATTTAGTAAGTTATTATGTTGTATTTTTATGTCACATTATATACAGCATACGATAGCTGGTGGACCTCGATATGATCGACTCCGCGCTTAGCATCTGAAGGAACAGTAGAAAAATCAGAAGAGGAAGAAATACCTACTGTGACCTATTTTTAAATTATATACATGAGAGAATGGTAAAGTATAGAAAGGTGCTTCCGTTTGTGAAAGGAGGTAACTATGCCCTGAGAGTTACCATGTGACGGTTCATCCATGCAGTTCGTTCTCTGACATGAACCGAATCAGGCATGACGGCTGATGATATGATCAGGATTGTTTCCTCTCATAACTCATAGTTTTAGATATTGAGAAGACTCGACAGCAGAATGGCGCCGGAATAACAATGGCAAAGCCACTACGATCCAGTAGTAGCCGACATCTTCTAACAGCCTCTCAAGTCTTCGGGACGTCCACAAACTCAATTTTTTTAATGAACTTTTTACGATGATTTTTTTTAAGAGGTATGTTCATGTGGTTTTTAAAGATGAGTACATCCTGGCAGCCCAACTACACGTACTTGTACGAAAATAATTAACAAACGGATACCCTTATACGACTGAAATCGTAAATCGAAAGCCATGTCAAAGGATGTAGTGTGATCTTGACATACCACTTCACTCGTAATGCACGACGTTCCCCACATTGGTAGGATATAGGGCATGTAGTGTTAGTTGCTACGAGGTTCACATATAAAAATATACTTTCGTTGGAATTTTTTTCTCAAATGATGATGATGTAGTAATTGGGTTAGGTGTAGGTGGCATGTGAGGTGTCCGGCCTCCGTGATCATTTCTGCAAATGTAAGTTCCATTTGGATTCAACTTCTCAAAAGTTGAATATAGAATAGAATGTTAGTTAATGAGAAAAACAAGTTGCTCGAGGCTCTTACCCACATACAGTCTTTGATAGTTATAAAGATCCAAATGTAAAGTATTTAATGTGTAATATTTAGTATATATAAAATTCATGAACATATAATATGATATTTAAATGAATTATATAAGTTCGAAATAAGACTAATTGGTCTATAATTGTCTAGATCAGTTCTATCCCATTTTAACAGTAGAGTGAACAGTAGTGTGATTGTAGATTTTGACCATTGATCTGGTGTGGTTTCGATTGTAAGTATGTTGTTGAATAGTGTTTCAAGAAACTACAGAAGCGTAGCAGAGAGCGCTTTAAGAACTTCATTGGCAATATTGTCATTTTCTTGAGATTATATTGCGTGTTTCTATTTTTTAACGTAAAACTTTTTATAGAAATGTCTGGTTTCGTCTATAATATCAGGACTTCTTGATTGCATAACTCCCTATTTATTCTTCAATTTCCTTATCCATTCTAGCTTATCGCTGAAATCTTTACAGGTTTTACGAAGAGCCCCCTCTTCACCTACGAATTTCATAAAAGTATTTTGTCGTATTGTTTTTTATTTTTCTATAATATTATTATTGATTTTTTTACTTATTGTCATTATTTCTAATTTTATTTCTCTTGTTTCTTCTTCATGTTTAATTCTTTTCTCGCTTCTAGGAGATGTATTGTTTCTTCATTATTATGTTTGTCGTTATATTTCAGTTTTCGTGGCAGCTATTCCAGAAAATCTTGTAATTCTATGGCTAACATGTTATAATGGTTTTGTATCTATGCATGTGTACCAACAGCTCCTATAAATTTATTTTCTCCGTAGCTAATTTCATTTCCTGAAATATCCATTGGTTGCCTAGTGTACTTAACACTTTTTTTTTGTGATTATGTAGCTAATTATATTTCACATCTAATCATCTTGTGATAAAATCGAAACTCAAGTTTTTCAAGAACTATTATTGAAGATATATTTTCCAAAAAGTATTTATTACAATGTATCTAAACCTACTCTACCGATAAATTCCAAAACCTTACCAACTTCTCTACTTAAAAAGCAACGGTGAACGTTGCAAAATGTATCAAAATTGATTTGTTCGTTTAAGCGATTTGCCTAAAAGTGTTTTTTTTTTCAATACAACCTTTCAAGTTCTTGTTGAATTGATGTAAGGTGTTAGTCATTTTTATTAGTGCGTCGAACGCCATAAAGCAGATTAAAATTAAACAACTCGCTCGATAGATAACGTAGTTAAAAATGAAAAAATGTAGTGACTATTTTAATAAATCCATTTGGATGAAATTAAAAAATTGAAAGCATATTATGATTATAATTTTTAGTTCCATAGGCTACAAAAAGCACTAAAGTCGACTATTTCAGTTAAAACTGCTATTTTAGTACTATTTTTGAAGAATCTGAACTCGAAAGAAGCAAAATTTTAGTAATGGTTCAAAAGTTCGATCGTTTTTAGATTTCTCAAGTCCGTAAAGCTTAAAATTAAAACTTTGAATTTTTAGTCAATTATATTTTTGAATTGAAGGAGCTCCAAAACATATCCATTTCAGCGCGGTAGCTGATATAGGATATAGAATGGCCTGCAGGATGAACCGTTTCACAGATATTTTTTCCATGTTTAATGTGTGAAATGGGATAAAAGCTAATGAAACTATTCTCTGCTTTACTACTTAACTAAAGCAAGATCTAGAGTGCCAAAACTCACTTCGGTTAGTCATCCAGCCGAGTTCCTCCTAAGCCGATCCACACCGCATGGTCACATCAAATAAAGACCCACGCAAGGGACTCAAAATTCACACGAAGCTTGAAAAAATCCAGACCACAAGGAATTCCACTTTCATAACATTTGGTAAGGCATGCGCCGGCGCGGCGTTTAGAAGGGAGCAAGGCCATTATCGTCAGCCAATCGCGAAGCTCTTACTCCCACCTCATCACTCCCAGTAGTCAAGGGGCGCTCCTACTGTTATTACAAGTCGTCCGCGGGTCTTCATCATGTTTGGTCATTATATCCGTGTATTATTTAGTCAGCATTTCGTCAACTAAACTAGTTGAATTACAATACATATTTATTAACGAACCAAACATTATACATACCCAATTTCACAATGACCATAAGTTAATAATTTTTTTTATCTACTTAGAACAAGAATGGAACTTTGTTACAGTATTAGTGCGCCATGTAAGATTTTATATTTTAATAACGCAAGAACTTAACTGTTTTCTGTCGATTCACATCAAAATTATTGACATAATAAACAAAAAAGCGTTAGAAGCATAAACTTTGTGGTATCAAAAGAAAGATAAACGAAAGAATGGAAGATTAATCCACATTTTCCTCTCCATCATCGTCTCTTAGTTACATTCCCCGTAGGTAGATTTAAAAATTCAAGCCAAATCTCAAACTTTTATTTAAAACGGTTTGTTATTAAAGGTATCTCTTCTCAAAAACAGAAGCTTCTGGCACTCTAGTGAAGCCAAAATTTTATTATGTCGATGCAGTGTCAACATTTTAGTTGTGTACATCTACGACTGAATACGACTGTTAAGATCTACGTAATGGAATGTCGATTTCTGTTTTGATTGACAAAGCTACCAAAAAAAAGCTTGCCAGGCACTAGTCGCTGTTAAGTATATCTTCGGTATTCTCATTAATTGGATATTAAATAAGCGAAATGATATATAGGACTATAAGTAAATCTTTGATTGTATGCTAATAGCTTTTTTACTAAGAAAGCCGTTTCGAATAAATTTTCTAAATTACAAATCAAATTATGATTGTATAATATACAATTTACAACGGCTATTAGACAAACTTATTTATTTGTGAAAAAATTTACGTGAATCTTTAAAACAAAAGACTTGAAATAAATCAAGCTCTCCCCTTTAGAACCTTTTTTAACGATATCCTGACCGATAACTGTGATCCCTTTTTGTATGGCATAAAAGAGCCGTATTTAAACGGTCTTATAATTATAAATAGAATTTTTGTATGTGGGTCCATGTAGTATACAGTCTTTGAATTGTGTGTGTTAAATTGTAAATGGTTTAATTAGTCAAAGGTGTGTGACAAAAAGATAGCGCGTCATAAAGAATTTAAAACTTTGCGTACGGACCTCGAGAATAAGTATTGATTTGACAGAACAATTTATATAAAGACACTGATTAACATGTACAAGATTCAATACAAATTATATCGTCACTTTAAATAATATTTTTACGATGGACACCACCATCCGGCTGAAAATATGGTTTCTACGTACGCTCATGATAATCCGCAGATGGCCGTAATATAGTATGTTGTTTGAGAGTGTACTAGTGAAACACATAAAATTAATGACATATTAGCTCCCTGGTTATAAATATTAGAATAGAACTCTGCTTGTTTACCTCGAAATACGTAAAAATCATTGTTTATATTTTTTATGCATTTTGATTAGTCATAAAGAATTTAAAACTGTGCGTACGGACCTCTAGAATAAGTATTGATTTGACAGAACAATTTATATAAAGACACTGATTGTAATGTACAAGATTCAACACAAATTATATCGTCACTTTATATAATACTTTTAAGAAGACAAATGAGATGTGTTTTGGATTTATTCAGTTTTGGCTAACACATTTATTGACTTTGTATTAACACATACCTTAACACAAAACTTAGTATTATTTGTTTCAATGTTTACTTTTTCTTTTTGTCTTAGTCCTCGTATACGAAAAGTTTAAATATTTTAACAATACGATAAATATATATTCTACGGGAAAATAGTTACCACTTAAAAGCATTCCTGTTTACGCATTCTAGGCAACAAATAGTGATCTTCAATAGGCGAGTATTCCAACGCCGCCAACAGCACGGTCAGGAGGAGCGGCAGGCCGAACGCGTACAAGCAATATCTGCGAAATCTCCTCTCCATGTCGCCGACGTTTCTTCTTATAAATCTGAAAAGAATTCATAATATTAAAATATTATGTTGTATAGTATACGCGAGAGATAATATTTAAAATTTACATTTTACTCTCCGTTAATCTTGAGAACTTACTTCTTTAATTATCATTCAATCGTAATGATTTTAAATTCAAATCATAAATTTAAATTTATAATAGTAATGATTTTTATAGTTGTTCTCTAAAAAATTGTTCATAAAATTTATAGAAAATCGATGTTTTACTTTAGAAAATCATACCTGAATTTTCTCCACATATCGAAACACATTACGTTCAACCAAAAGAATGCGGCCAGAAGCGAGAAATATATAATGAATGCTGAAAATTTGAAAACCGTTAACATGATAGTGCTTTATTAATAAAACATTGTAATTGAGTCAGTAATACTTTAACTATACTTAACTATATGAAAATTAAAATGCTAATTTACTAATGTTGAAAATGAAAAAATGTGAAAAACTTACAGACTATCATGCAGAGTGTCCTGGTTGGGTTAACAGAAATGGTACTGATTTGCATAGATGCAACGCACACAAAACTGACAAGCATAGAGCAGAGATGGCACAGCAGGTTGCGTCCATGGAGCGACTTCTTCATATCGGGTAGTATCAAATATACGGCTATTGTCAACAGCATGAAAACAATTGAAATCAACATGGCTGAAAAATGAGGAAATACATAATTTAATTGAAACACCGTAAGCATGCATTATTTTAATGTTGCCATAAAACATGTAACTATTCTGTTTTTTTCACGATTTATTGTTGTGGCTTACAAAAATATTTTTGTTTTCATTATCTTTTAATTTAAATACTTAAGAACGGCTATTAAACAAGTTTATAAATTAAAAAATCTCTAAAATGGTTGACTCTGTAGGCCATCTCTAAAACATTATGCAATGACATTTGTCGATGTGTCTTTGAGTTTCTTGAGATATGAATATTGTTTATGACTTTTTTAACTTAAGAATGGACCTTGCAGACCATCAATGAAACTTCTTACTACTTTCAAGCTTGGAGCTTTCAAAAATGAAGTAGCAATAAATTATTGAATTTATTTCGCTTAAAAGATCGACTTTAAAGGTTTTTCAAGTCTCCGAGCTCAATTCTTATACATTTTGAACTCTTCGAGTTAAAAAAATATATGTATATACAAGAAGCTTTTTTCTTTAATATTTCAACTACTATATGTTTCGAACATGTGGTTCGATTTCTATCTGCTTTACGCAATCCGAGGCAGTTTATAAACAGAAAAAGGTGATTGAGTATTAAACATTAATACATCAAGAATTAACGTATTTTTGAAATAAAATCCCTTAATTGAATATTCCTTTAGTGATGTTCCTCGAACAGACCCAACGATTTTGATGCAGTTTGCAATGATCGATGTCGTTTTTAAGCATAAAAGCTATTAGTAGTTAGATTTTGAATATTATTTATTGGTATAGTATTTTAATAAATATAAAAAAAACGCTTTTCGAATATTCTTGAAAGGCTTACATGCGTAGACATACATACAGATCTACAGTCTTCACTCGGAAAATGAAAAATGGTCCAAATAGGTTTTTAAGAATCTAAGACGTAATGATCTACTGAAAATTCTATTTTGGCATATCCAACTGAAAGCAAAATGTATAATTGATGAAATTTTCCATAGCGGGAATTAAAGAATGTAATTTTGTAAATATTTCGGCTGTGATATATGTCGAAAACGTTATTCGAATTTGATCTGATTTATGACATTTTACGTAGTTTTCTAAGCAAAAAATGTTGACTGAGAACTCATTATCAATCTATCAATTATTTCCCATGTATTTTTAAAATTTTTTTTTTCCATTTCTTTGTTAACAATATCTCTTAAACAAACTAATCCATTTTATTGCAATTTGTAACGATTGACCCTTATTTTTAAAGAGAACACCTTATTAGATTTTAGAATTTATTGGTAGAGTAATTTAAAACATAATTCTAAAAAAAAAGACTTTTTGAAAAATTTTTCACCAACAATATATTTTAAAACTTCAACCAACTTTGATGTATTTAGTAATAATCAAAGTCGTTTTTAAGAGTATTAAATGGATAGATTTCAGATTTACCGGTAGAATACCTAATTTACAAGGCATTGTAAAAAACACTTTTTTGTGTTTTTTTTTTCTCCGTCAATCCTCCACCGACCCCTTTTAAATGTCGAAGACTGCTTTTCAATCGGTTGTTCCGTTCAAAAGATGAAGGTCTTACTTACAGACACATACAGACGTACAGATATCATTCGGAAATTGATCAAAATAGATTCCCAGGACCATAAAACAACAAGATCTAGTGCAAACTCGATCTTATAAAATAGAGGTGAAAACAGTATCTTTCCAATTTTATGATTTTTTTTCAATTTTCATTATGGAAAGTTAGTAGAAACAGCCATTTTCTTTTGTTGAGTGTACTGTCATTGCGATGGCATTGCAATTTAATTATTAGCTAAATGTACATATGTTCCGTACATCTGATGAAAACACGACTCTGGGATCACTGTCGCGTTGATCTGTACGTTCGTTTTTCAGACATTATTTTCTTCGAATGTACTTCAAAAGAAAAGTTGTAATTCGATGATTATACAGAAATAAGGAACCTTATCATGGAGATGTAGTGTAAAACGGGAAGTCTGATTTTTGAGGTTAATTTTATGGAGCAAATTGTAATATTAAAAAAAAAATTAATTCATCATATAACATTAAAAAAATATGTTTTGTAATTATAAAATGTATAGTTTAGAAGATAATACTGATATTAACTCCTCGAACGTGCACCCAAAAAATAAATACCTTTCTTTGGACGTATAATTGCACTGTATGTTTCATCGCAAAGCGCCTTTACCAAAAACTTTTGGTAAAAGTTTTTTCTAAAGTTAAATTTACCAAATATAATTTACCAAACCTTTTAAAATCTACTAAAATATTGATATTTACCATGTTACTGTATTTTTTTCGATGCATTATTTTCACTTTACTGTATTTCAAAAACAAATTCTGAAAAATTAGAAGTCGTCATAGATTTTCTTTGCGAAATTTAAAGGATATGGACGTGTGCAAAATAAATCTACCTTGCACAAATACAAGCTTTGAAAGGGTTTCAAATAAATTAATTATTTGAAAGCTAAGCAAACACTTGTATAATTACAGTCTGATATAATTACCGACACTCGTATTTCCTTATCTTTATAAGTATTATGTTTGAAGAGACTTTTCTCTTCAAACATAATACTTACATATCCCGCTATGAAAATTCATTCATGCGCTTTATTGTAATCTAGTACAGTGTATCAAAAATTGTTTACTGTAGTTTCGAAGAGTGTCATCCCTTAGAAGTCGATGAGGTCAGTTTAGTCAGTTCATTTCGTCGATTTTGTCGACCCAGCCCATCTCCTTGCCTAAGCTTGTCTCGTTTTAGTCTTCGTGGAGGTAGAGTTCCTACTGAATGATACTCAAGGAAAAAATCGTCTTTCAAGACGCATAATCCAACTTTGCATACAGAACACTGGATTACTGTCTTACTTCATAAGGCATATTTTGGGGAACGCATATGGCAACACAAAATATCCCCAGGAATAGGCGTATGGTTTTTAGTCCTGTTCAGTCGTAATTCTGGTCGTGATATCAGACTGTGAACCGGATTTATGCCTCCATAGTCGAATTATAGTTTCGCATACTTATGGGCTTCTCGAATTCCTGACCATCCCTTTTCCCGATGTAAGTGCTGTTGTCGTGAAAGGTTCTAATCATAGATACGATTCTTGCATCTTTACATGTCAGCACCATTAAATCACCGGAATGGCAATGATTTTGCCCTTTTTACACTCTTTTTTCTTTTTTTTTTTACATCTTCTGGCATATTTTTACGAGTAAGGCGCACTGTTCCCAAACAGTCAAACCTCGACATTCGAGGTATCGTGCCAACTCAGGACTATCATAAAGATTGTCCATTGTAACACTGTATCCTTTATTTTCAAGCCCTTAAGTAAATTTAAAACTGTTTGCTTAGTTTTACCAGCCAGAGCTTTTGCCATATTGTTAGGGTTAAGGGCTGTGCCAGTAGTGGCAGGAGGGTTAGGTGTCAATTTTGAATCCGACGTCTGCATTGTGTTTTTACTTTGTTTGTGCCCTTGCCCCCTACTTTCAACCCTGCTCCTCCCAGCCTCAGCCCTCTCGTCACAGTCGTCGCAAAAGTAGTCGACAACATGTTCATTGTCACTATCTTTAACACTTTCTTTGTCGTCATTATTGTCATTAACTCTTTTCTTGCCTTTTGCCTCCTTTTTGTCGTCGCTTCCAATATAAATAAAGAATTTGTACACGTACCTTGTACTCGATTCAAATAATTCAAATGATTTGATTCCCCAGAGAGCGGTTTTTGTTTTTATGTACTATGCAAAGCTAAGACGACCTTTGATTTGTCAGGACAAGTGATTCGTCTACATTTACCCATCTATCTAATACATATAACTCCTGGAATTTTCGATTAAAATTAGAAATAAAATGCAATTTATAGAACCTACAGGATAAGGAACCGACACTTTTCGTCTGACTATTGGCAGAAGCTACTTACTGTCAGCAAGCGATTGTTTACTGCCAGCAAGAAGCTGATTGATTTTAAACTTCTTTGGTAGCAATGGTTGTTTTCCATTATTAAAAAAAGTGTAGGCATTTAGTCAGAAGGATTTTAAGGAAAAGGACCGATTCAAGGTTACTGTATTTCCTCCAAAACTCTTATCAAGTGTATAAACGGGCATATTCCCTTACAAATAATTATTGCAAGCAAACGGTACAGCTCATCTTCAATATTACTTTTATATCTGTATATGCGCGATGTCTTTCTAAATATATCTGCAGCTTTTGCCTTATAAATTACTTGATGAGCATAACGATTAGTTTCGCCAATCATTACTTTCATGATCTCTTCATCAAATATATCGATGAAGGAAGGCATCATAATAGCAATCATAATATTTCACTCCATTAACGGGGTGGACAAAAAACTCTTCTCTAATTGCATTGAATGTGGTGAAATTTCGTTGCCATTTGGAATTAACGTCACCACTCAACAATTTCTCTTACTCTACATCCATTACGGTTTCCATGAGCTTAATCGATGTAGGTACGTCTAACGGTAAATCCTTATCATCCCGCTGAACCTCCGTTTGGGCGGAAGTGACATGATATTCATCACCTTCGTCCGAGTATTCCGAATCACTTCCGCTTTCTATATCCAAAAGTTGGTGATGAGGTATGGAAAGTTCTAGACGAACTCGACGTGTCTTTACCGGCAAAAACGTGGACATCAGCGAAAGTTGCCACTTGATGAGTACTCGACAGTTGATTCGCAGAAACCGTAACTGGCGCAGCTAGATTTGATAATACATGTGAAGTGGTGTCATGCTGGGTATTTTTTGTTGGAACTATTTCAATAATATATGCAATGTATGAAGTTTCTCCATATATTGCATATACATTTTTGAAATGATAGAATTTAAAAAAGAAAAATATCTCGTAAATATTTTCCAATCATAAAAATATTATATATTGTTAAAATTCATAAGACGTGGTAAACATTTATATTGGAAATAAGGATAAATTTGTAATATAAAAGAATTTGAAAAAAAATGCAATAGAATTCTTTCCCTCTCTATCGTATTTCCATGGTTTATAATAATATCGACGTAGGTTCAAAATTCAACAATTCCAGTTACTCAATAATTCAAATAAAATCGTAAATCATTATATTTTTCAACTTGTAGCCTGATCGTACCGTAGATCGATGATTAAAATCCTTACCCCGCGTCCCGATAATAACCGACAGCGGTTAACGGCTTTTTTGTACACACGCAACTATAATAAATGCCACCAAAATAAAAGCTAATAATCTAATCTAAAATTGTTGAAATGAAATAATATATAACAATATAATGATATGTAGAATCTATACCTAATATTAAACAATGACCGCTATTTCATACAAAAAAGAACAAAGGACGAAAGTTTAGATTTATTTTATACATAAGCCTTTTCGAAAAAAACCATAAACTATACATTTACATGACGCTCCAAACGTTTCTACGTATTTTAGTACATATATCAAACAGAACTTACGGTTTTCTCGATTTATCCATGGTTTATATTAAAAAACGAAGCACAGAATTACACTTTAAAATCGATACGTCACACACTAAGCGTCTGACGCTATTAAGCTGAATTTAAAAATTAATTGTAAATTTTCTGACGAAGTGACGAGTAAGGTAAATATTATTTTACTGCCTTATTTCTTGGGAAATATGATTAAATTTCGTATTAAATTTTCAGCATAACCCGGAAATTAAAATGAATTTTTTGTGCATTGTGATCGTGCTTGGGACAAGTTACGCACTCGATGGATAAGTGACTTGGGGCCTATAGGTTCCTCGCGCATTTGACCTTTTAAGAAAATAAGCCGTTTAACCCTTTATATTATAATACTGTAATAGTTTAGTATTTAAATTTCTCTATAAGTGAAATGTATTTCTTTCTTTGAGAAATAAATGCCATACCGTAATTCATAAATGAAATACGCAAGATTTGTCAGATTATCTATACGTTTTTTACGTTCGATGCAACCCACTGCTCCACTAACAATTAGAGAATGGACGGTAATCTAAACCAACAGACGGGATAACATTTTTCAATATCCTGCTTCGAAAATTTTCGATTTTTAAAAATACTGATATTTAAAAAAAAATTAAAAAAAAAATAAGCGAATGCTTCAGAATTCAATGTCTTGCCCATAGAGTGATATGTCTAATATTTTTGTAGAAAGCAAATTGCAATGCTATGCTAAACTCTACTAAGAAAATAAGTATAGATTTCTATAACATAAAAACAAATAAATGATTCTTACTGTTTAATAATGATGTTCATTTTAGATTTATGTATTTTCATGAATTTCATAACTATATCAAAGAGTAAGACCTACTTATAAAACGGTAACGTAAAACATACCTATATAATTCGGTGGGTATGCTTTAACTTCCTGGTGTAATTTAACACGGAAGTAGGCTTCTCGGCCCAGCGTCATTTTGCCCGTCTTCTCATTTACGTAAAGCATAAAGTCGATGCAGTAACTTTCTACGTCGACTTCTTGGATAGCCGCTTCAACATTTTCGATCGCCAGTTCTCCTGCCTGGATAACACATACAATATTGTTTTTATTTCGGGTGTATTTTATTCCAGTGGTTGAGACTTCATTCTATGCGACCATATTAATGTTTTGCGTTCAGCGATTTCACTACATTAACTTGAATAATATGCTGTACATTTGTACAATATAAAGCTTATGTGCGAAATGTGCACAGTGTGCGACATAGATGCTAACCAAATGTAAGGTTATGCATAAAGTAGCAGCTAGAACAAATTGTGTTATTCGAGCAATAGACATAATACTTTGTGCTTTCAAATGTTTTGTGAGTAGCCTGCCAGCATATACTCCTTTGGGTATAATTTCTAAATATTGAATACTTTTTGGAATGGAATATTTACATTTAACGATATTCGTAAAAGTTAATTTCTTTTGGGACAAAATATACTTCGCAAGTGGGGAAAACAAATTTAAATAAAAATTTTTGAAAAACAAAAATCAGAACCACCTTAAAAATCTACTTAAATAATTTTTTTGACACTTTTGAAAGTCTTCATGACTTAAATCCATAGTGAAGAAGACACGTAATTTTTAAAATGACGCCATAATATAAAAACAATTGACAGTTAGGTCAAACAAACTGTATTCTACAGCCAAATAGTTTCATTCTATATGAAGGAATTACTGTTTTTATATTATTTATGTAAGTGGTTGTTTTTACGAAAAACTTTTTCTTTTTCTTTGACGTAATTATATATGTATGTATATGTGTGAGTGTGTGTGTGTGTTTGTGTGTGCATTTAATATCTTATTAACAGTAACAGACCGATTTTATTAACATTGCCCAAGACACGTGTACACACACACACACACACATATACATATATCGATGGGTGCTAAGTATATCGGCCAATATGACATTTTGCTAACTTTCAGATCATGTTTTCTATACATTCCTACCTCTGATATGTATATTATCAGACAAAAAAAATATACAAAATATTCATTGAATACAAAAAAATATTGTCGTCAAAAGATCAATTTGAAATAAAAATAAGCGAATGAAGACCTATTATTCAACGTTAGCGACTTGTACGCGGGGCAGTCCCGTGGTTTACTCCGCGCTCGATGACGTGTGCCAGTTCTGCATATTTACGCCGAATCCATGCGCGGAGAGGTTACATTGTTGTATATTTTTTAGCATCGAAGATACGATATTGATCTTTTTGTTTTGATTACTTAAAATGAATCTTAATATTAAAAATGTACAGGGGAGAGTCAATTAATGTTGAATTTGATTTTTGGTAACGAAAACGATGTAATGTCTAATAAAGAGATTGAACGTGAAAATGATTTAAATGTTATTAATCAACCAGGTGAATTTTATTTAGAAATATTTTATCAAAGCCATAATAATTAAATAATTATTTTCTAGTTGCAACTGAATAACAGAAACTATAAGTGATTTTTATACTGTTACACACATAAAAGGCTAATCTGCCACATTGGCCGTTTTACGCGTATTTTTGCTAAACTTTACCAGTTGGACCTAAATTGATTTTGCTTAGATATCAAAGTTTTAATAAGCAACGTTAGTCAACCATACGTGCCCGTTGGGGTTCTGTAAATATTAAGATATTTCATTCTATACTTTTGACAGTATTTAAAATCAAATCAAATATTTTTATTCAATAATAAAATATAATATAATCAGTAATATAAGCGTGTTTAATAGTGTGTTCTGTAACAGTCTTACAAAATAATTGTTTTATTTTTTATTTTATAATTTATTGAAACTTTAAATAATTATTCATACCGTTCTTCGGATGAAAATTATTCACCGCCCAAAGAAAAGAAAATAATAAAAATTAAGGATTCTAGGAAATTACGTAGTACATATGAAAATGAATGAATAGATTCCTAAAGAAAAAGGTAAAAAAACTTAGGGAAGGAATATTCAACTCGGAAAGGTCACATAGTAAAAGATAAAGTTATTGGTCGTCCTTGCAATGTATAGTGCGTCTAAAATGTTTTGAAAAAATCATCGAAAATATGAGATCAGCAATATTTTCTAAGTTTTGGTCTATTGGTGACCACAGCCAACAATGGGAGTTCATAACTAGAAATGTAGTAAAAATTAACAAGAAAAGAACCATTAAGACGGAGAACCTCGGCGGTATTTTACTTATATTTACTATTTACTGATTCAATCAAACGACAATGAAGAAAAATTAAAAGTCTGTAAAGCATGGTTTTACAAACGCTAAGTTGCGATTTCAAGATGATTCGACCCGCTTTGTCTAAACAAACCACAAGTACAACTTTACTTTATCTTAGAGAAAAGCATAACAACCACAAGCGTATGATCACTGAGGACATGATAAGAAGTATTTGTGACCATAACTATTCTTTTGAAGCCGTCGAGTTCTATTAAAATTTAAAATATGTGAATTAAGAATATTATATAATTTCTATGCAAGTAATAAATATTGATGCTCTTTTAAAATTTAACCTTGCGTATATACAATAGGGCAAAAATGATTACAATAATATTTTCCTACGTTGGAAATAATTTATTATGTTGGTCTCAAATGAACTTACTGCTCAAAAAGAGTGGTATTTTGTTTCTATAAGAAAGTCACGGCTTATTAAACGCTTGCAACATCGACTAGCGCTCTACTCTAAGAAATTATTCGATTAGGATAAGTTACTATTAAGTTTATTTCAATGAAAATGACAACCGATTCTTTTTATTTTAACCATGAAATTTATGCCTCAGTAAAAATAGAAAAGATTTATTTTTGGGATTACGTAGCCGAAGGCGAAAAATGAATCCTTACATTATCATGATGTCCGTCATTCCGTATGTCTTAATCTAATAACTGGTCAGCCTTCTAATCATTAAACCTGTTTGTGGACTGCTCTGGTCGAGGCACAGTCGAAATATATTTGATTTGTTTTGGCAACTAGTCGATGAGTCCAACAATTTAAGTTAATTACTTTTATAAAATTTTGAAAATTTCAGTTTATTTACCAACATTCACAGTGTCATTCTAGTCAAATGGCCTAAATCCGTGTAGAAAGAACAGTGGTAGGTGTACGTGATTATATTTATCCACACCGAGTTTTTGTATATTTTTATTCCTTTATTATATATCTTTGAATATTCATTTTTGCCAAATTAAAATAGAAAGCAGAAATAAATAAGCAAAAACATTAAAAAAACCCGATGAATATGCTTTTCTTTTAGCTAACGCCACTTGTTCTTTCAAGAGCAGCCTACATTTTTTTTTATAATATATGGTATTCATAAATAAGTGTCCACTGACGCATGTTTAGAAAAAACGTCCACTGATGGAATAGATATAAAGAATAAAATGTACATGGATTATATCTAGTTAGAATTTTACGTCCAAAACCAGCTTAGAGTTACAAAAAAATACATAGACACACTTCGATATGATTCTGAACACTCGAGAGTGTTGCGTCATTTCATGTATTAATTCAATAATTAGCGCTTAAATAAAATTACATACGAATTTGTCCAAGGTCCTTACATTTAGATTTACTAACAAATCTTTATTTTTACTATGCACAAACATTATTTGAAATGAACGACTCACCTTTGTCAGCCTGTGTGATTTGTAAGAATCGGTACGCAACAAGCAAGACTCGTTGTTGCATACGTACAATTCGTTAAATCCATTGACTTGCATGAGGCTGTTTTCTTTTTCTAATTTCTCGAACCCCTCAAAATATTTGTACATCGTTTCATTCTGTTCTTTGGTCAAGCGGACAGCACTGCGACCGATGCATGAACCTGCACCTTCGTGGTATATCTCAGTCCTTCCGCAACATTTTCTGTAGCAGTTCACGATCTTGCAGATGCAGCCTCTCGTCTTATTGTCGGAAGCCACGTAGTATAGGTCCGGTGTGTACCGCGTGCCGTTGTACGCGATGGTGCCGTTCTCGAAGAGCTCCCCTTCGGTGATGTCGATGCTCGTGTCGACGCCGCAGCGCTTGCCAACACCGGTCCTCATCAGCAGCAGCAGCAGAAGTATCACTGCCATCGTTGCGCAGAGTCGTCGTTGACGGCGTGTCGATCGCGGGTCGAGTTAGATGAGACTGTGTCCGTTTAATGCGGTCCTAACCTTTTACACAAGATAAATCTACCTGTTTCGATTAGTCCTTTAGTTTTTTTTTGTATTATAGAGATATTTTGTTTCGTAAAAATATTATAATTTATTATAATATTAATTAATGTTTTGATCGTAATTTACGAGATCTCACACTACGATCTTTAAATCAAAAAGAAATTTTATATAAAAAATTGTAGTCTCACAATGTTTTGAAGATTCGTACATATTATGCGACAACCTTGAAATTTTTTTTTCTATTTAAATATGTGTTATTCTTGTTCGGTCGTGAAGTTATTTTATTATTTCGGGGAAATTTGTTAATTTTCTCGTACTTAGCAGAAAGGTGACGTGTAATGTGACGTGACTAAAGAAATATTAAATTTCCTCCTGAAGAAGAACCTCCTAAATTAACAAGTTCAGGAAGTTTCGGCATAAATTTAATATTTCCTTAGTCACGTCACAATACACGTCACCTTTCTGCTAAGTACGAGAATATTAACCAATACCAATCTGGTGGTTATGATATCAGACAGATTTCTTATTTTTTATAATTGCAAATGCAGCAGAGCTATGCCTTTTCTCCAATTCACCGATATGACGACCCTACTGAAGTTTATTATCTAAAATAAGATCTAGGAATACAGTAGTGTCAACCAGCTCTAATTCCTCGTTTCTTATTAAAATTGAATCAGATCCATTTTCCACATTCCAAACTGAGAATTTCACGCATTTTGTTTTCTTCATATTAAAAAGTAAATTATTTAGAGTAAACCATTTTTCAATTTCAGAGATAGCAATGATTATGACAATGTGCGCGTGTTAGTGATGGCTCGCAAACGATAATTTTTAATACCTACAGAAAGGGTTTATCAAAACAAAATGATCACTTACCTACCTATATTACTTACGAACAAATTCAAGAAATAAACTTAAGAAGAAAAGTCAGTAATGAATGATTTACTTCCTCGCACCGTTAAGTAATACTAAATACTCTTACTGACACTCAAACATAACAAATGATAGCGCAAAGCATAGGTTATTCCTTGCATACGATACACGTTCAATTGTGGGCAGATCCCAGACGTAGGAGTTGATTGGTAGAAATCATAAGGTAATGAAAAAGCTTTACATCCCCTCCATGCGATTTTTTCTCACTGTCTCTTTCTTTCTCTTTCTCTCTTGAAGTATATTGATTAGTATTTCTTACATAATTTTAAATTTACTATTGTATATCTCATTTTTAATAAATGTATATTTTTTTCTAAAATATTAAATGAAACTTTTTCATTTCTTTCTGATCTGGAGTGTATACAGTTTTAAATTTTTGATAAATTCAATACTCATATCTTTGAAAGTGACATCTTCTATTGCCATCAAACGTGACATAACTGACAGATTGACGAACATAAAAAAGTCTTTATTAAGCAAACCGTTTAATGCTTTCATAACGCCCTTTTCAATATGTTAATTTACTAAATTATTATTTTTCATATAATTTAATTTTTCTGGAACGTTAATTCATATTATTGTCTATAATTTACAATTCACTATTTAATTTACTATCATTTAAAGAATATTTTTCTAGAATATTAAATGAAATATTTGATATTATTATCATAATTAATTATAAAAAATTGATATCTATAACTTATTATAATAATTGTTTTATTAAAATTCGCACATTAAAATTTTTTGTATTTCTCATTTTATTACTTTCTGTTTATAATCGCCGTCTAATAAAGAAACCCTCGGAGTAGTGAGATAAGAACACGGATATTATCAAAATCGTAATGAAGATAAAACAGATTCATGTGCACTATAAAAAACATTTTAAACGATTGTTTGGCAAACGTGAGTATTATACCCGTGTTTTGATTTTTTGACAATGTCGACAGCCGACTGTTATAGAAGCGAATTAAGATATTTTTATTTGAAAAAAAACTTGTTTAAACTACCGGTTGAGAACAAAAGCTACTGAGATTCTATATTCAAATACGAATTTGAGTTTTTTTTTGTGTGAAGGAAAAAAACGTGAAAACCAGTATAGCATAATTCTTAAAATTATCTCGATGCTTCGTTCGAGGAAGGTCCGGTTTTACCAAAGGTCTATTATTTCTTTGAAATCCGATTGCTGTCGAAGTTACAAAAAGCAAATCAATTAAACAGAAATTGTTTAAATGCATGATATTTATATTACTCATTCCGAATCAATGTAATCGGAATACATTAAATTAAAACACATAAAATAATGCTGTACACAATAAACAAAACTAAAGTTATTTCTTACATCTTTTTTTAAATATCATTTAACTCTCACAATTCCCATATCTCTCATATACACTTATACCATATGTCAAGAATTCAACCTTTTAGTGAGTGTTATTCTGAGTATACCAAAAATCAGTATAGCTGTCTGAGAATGGCCATTATTTATTAATTTCAATAGTTTCCAGGAAACAAAAATGTTGGTTCATTTTAAAACTAATACCGGAATGTATTTCATATTGAGTATTGAGTGGAAAAAATGTTCTGACTATAATGATGAACCTAAATGCGACTACTGCATTACATTTAATACACTGAATTTCTTATAATATTTTATAATTAAAAGCCATCATCCTTCAATTTCACCGTCCATTGCATGCCAACGGTGAACTACTTCGCGTACTATATTATATTTTTGATTTGCATTTTGTATCTTTACTATTGAACCCCGTTTCGTTTACTTTTATCATATAAATTAATAGCAGACATTCGCGGGAAGAAGTAAACAAGCCTGCGTCTGCGCTAGCCTAAGTCTGCGCTATCATGACTATGCTTAAAATGTCAAGAATCATTGTCAGTTTTTGGATTGTTTCATATACATGGATTCATATCGTATTTATCTACATAGAATTAAGCAAAGAACTAGCCATATTGCGAGTGAGCCTGCGACAGGATCCTTAGACCACGCCAGTAGCGCACCTCTGAAAATAATTTATATGTATATAAGAAATTAAACACTGAAGTGGAAAATATAATGTAGTTAGATAATTACATAATGGTAATATAGTACAAGAAAGTGATTACACAGGAATCTTAAAAAATAAGACATGGAAATATTAGAACGGAGAAAAGGTTTTTTCGTATTTTATAACTAGATGAAGTAAAATCTTTTTGGTTGTGGTGTTTGTGTCTGGCTAATTTTAATGTCATCAAATAGATGACATTTTACAAAAAAGAAAAATAAAAAGTAAAAATGGAGTCCCGCCATTTTTCTATTGTTTTTCTGTCCACAAAAATCAGTGAATATAACTTAAAAATTCGATATGTTTGAAGTTTTATTACAAAAAAGAAAAGAAAAAGGCGACATAAGTTGCGAAAAAAAATTTGTGACTTTCATAGATCTAATGCAGTATTGGTAAGAGTAGCATAAAACTGGTTTATGTGTTTTCAGTCCGATAATTTTGATGTCAATGATGAACTTCACTCTGGTCGAACTGTTACGAATAAAGCCGATGCCATTTTGGAAAAAGTTATACTAGATTGGCTCATTAGTTCTAAAAATATAGCTAGCAAGTATATTTGGGGATTAACCACAAAATAATATTGACCCATTTGAAAAAAGCTGGAAATACAAAAAATCTCGATACTTGGGTTCCACACGAGTTCACTAAAAGAAATCTAATGAATCGTATACTCATTTGCGATTCTCTACTGAAACGTAATGAAACCGTAATGTTTTTGGAAAATATTGATCACTGGTGATGAAAAATGAAAATAATGACCAGAACGAGTGAAAAAAATCACGGTCAAAAGACAAGCAAGCTCTACATACCGTAACGCAACCTAGATTAACTTGCAATAAGTTGATGCTATGTGTATGGTGGTACATATTGGAGTCATAATTCATACTGCCGAGCAGAATCATTAGATCGAATCTCTAAATGTCAACAGCTTATAAGACTCAAGCAAGAAGTAGAGAAAAAAATGTAAGTCGTCACGGGACGCGTGGCAGATGTGAAACATCGAGTTTGTACAAGTAATATGCATTAAAGACAAGATTACGACAGGAAATAAATATAGCATAATGGAAAAATTAAATACGACGAATTTATTACAGAAAATGATGACTATTTATTTAATAAACATTTATTTTCATTAAAGACAAAAATTCAATATTAATTTCAAGTTGCTACAACTTAATTAATTTCATCCGTGACTTCAATAATAGTTATATGCGATGTTTCCTCTGACGGTATTACTGTGAAAAGCAATTGTCACAGTAATAATTAGTAATTGATTAATAATAATCAATTAATAATCGAAAATACAATCATTTTACGCAAAATGTAATAATGTGTACGGTGTGGCGACGGGTCGCCACGCTATACTATAGATATATACAGTCCACAGATAGTAGTGTGTACGATGTGGCGACGCGTCGCGATGCGCAAGCGACTGTGCGACTCCCTTCTCACTCGGTTCGATGGTGCTGTTTACTACGATATACATTTTGACTACATATATACCATTGTATACCGTAGCGACTCGTCGCCACGGCAAGCGTCGCTACGCCAACAATCCGGTTTACTTGCGCATATAGATGTTTCACATCAAAAACAATCAGGGTCCTTAATTTTTAAAAAGAAATGTTGCGATTCATTATACTAACAATATGCTTTGTACAATATTCTGTTTATAGATTCGATAATCTTATTGAGCCTACCCAAAAACAGACGTACAATATAATGAAAACCTATTCGATTGGCAATCGCAATTTTATTACTAATTTATTAGATGACACTATTAAAGATCTGCTCTAAAAATCCAATTATGATACATCTTTCTGTCTCTCCGTTTGATATTTAATTGAATTTGTATTAAATTCAAAAACTTTACATAATTTTTTATATCAACGAATCAATCGAAAACTTGGAATCTGTTACTTATTATTGAAAGATACGGGAATCTCATATTATTTGTCTATGGACGACATCGATACGAAGTCGTGTTGTAATATCGGAGATTGAATCTGATCTGAAAGGATATCAAATGACGTGCAGCGGTATATACACCTCTCATGCAAGTCAGTATAGGGGCCACAAGTACTACGCCACGAACTTTAAATTGTCAACGAAATGTACTTTCTCTGCACACAAATTGACTGGTCGTACAGAAATAATAAGTTGAAGAAAATTTAACATTTTGACAAAAATAAAGTTGAAGATATGCACTATATTTCATCATTCATTCACCCAAAGTGTAATCCAAAACTTTCACCTACAAAGCATTTGCGATGATGCACAATAATTTATTAACCAGACTCCCCACATGTATATCATATCAGAGTATCGTTCGTATAAATATTTGGCATCATCATAATAATACATCATACCTATGTATTATGACTGAAAAATTGTGTACATAGCCGTAAATTCACTTTACAATATTAAGTTAATAAATAAGTAGTTTCACGAATTGCACGAATGCACTAAAATTGCACGAATGGCCCGCTTTTACAAAACAAAAATTCTGTGAACATCCGCAGCATGTCCCCAAAGCAGAATGCTTTATTACATCAAGCTACGGTAACAGACAAAGTATACCAATCTAGCGGTTTTGATATCAGTCAGATTTCTTCTTTTTTTATTGCAAAAGCAGTAGAACTAAGCCTTTTCTCCAACTCACTGATATGACGACCCTACTGAAGTTTATTATCTAAAATAAGATCTAGAAATACAGTAGTGTCAGCCAGCTCTAATTCCTCGTTTGTTATTAAAAATGAATCAGATCCATTTCCACATTCCAAACTGAGAATTTCACGCATTTTGTTTTATTCATATTAAGAAGTAAATTATTTAGAGTAAACCATTTTCAATTTCGGACATAGCAATGATTATGACGTCATAACCATCGTCATAATCATTGGTATCTCCGAACGAGGATCAATCCCTCTCAATCCCATGTGGCACCCCCATGCGGACCACGGATCCAGACGATTTAATGTTATTGACATCGACCTTTTGAACCCTATTAGTCAAGTATAATACCCGTAGGTCGAGTGTACGACCCGTAACTCCATAATAATGTGGCGTCCTGATCAGTGTTTCGTGACTTATAGAGTTGAACGCCTTGTAGAGATCGCAAAACACTCCTATCGCATTCCGTGAATACTCCCAGGCTTCAAAAACTATTTCAACAAGCTCAACATCAGCATCGATTGTTGAGTAACCCTGTATAAAACCGAACTGTTTTTTGAACATTATATTATTACAATAAAATGTAGTAGAAGTTGACTTAGGATCAACTTTTCAAAAATTTTATTTTATGTCAGTAGTACAGATATAGGCCTAAAGTTAGTGGTTCAATTTACTACAGCCTTGGAATATGAGAATAACTTTGCTTTTTCTCATCAGGTCAGGAAACATTGGAGTATTGATTCGGAAGTTGCGCAATTCTCCTGCGAAATCTTCTCGCTGCGCTCTTTGCAGCATCAATTTTTCACCAGCATTGATGTATTTTGGCATGAACTATATCATTTGTCCATTTTTAGCGTTTCTCGGCAATGTGGAACGTTTGGAGGTTTTGAACATTTCCATATATTACAGAAAACGGACTAAGCTCAAATTATATAATTATAGCGCTAAAAGCGATTTGGATCGGGTACAGGTTTGAGACGTCGCCTTGGCATCTTTTTACCGTAGTTAGTTAAATTTTTTCGTTCGTTACTGTGTTGACTTTTTTTTTTGCTTTCCTGTAGCCAATCATTTGGATTTTCTTTTAAAAAATTTGGCCCCCTAAACCAAGAGTGGTTTGCCGCGAATCCTTTCGGTATGTCATTTATGTTTCAACGGTAATCATCGTCAACTTCGGACCTTGGAGTGGTTTTTTGATATGGAGATTTTCAATACTAAAATATTCTTTGAACATAGATTCGAGAGTGTCGTTTGTGTGCGATTCGCTTGAGATATAATTTATCAAACCGATCGGTCGGACGTTGTTACCGTTCAAACCATGTTACACCCAACCGAGTTCAGTACACAAAGCGACCGGTTGCTTATGACTTCCTTGTCGTATTTCACGCTATACGATAAAACGCTAGTTATCTTGACCTATAAGAACGGCGTGGCGCGCCTCTCTGTAGTTCATCCTGCATGTCTTTCAGGTGATCGCAACATTTGATAATATTGCTATCGATCGATTGCGAGGTAAAATTCATTTTTTTTGTGTTTCTCGTAGTTATGTGCTCTAATTTCCTTTTTGAATTTTCCTTTGATTTGTGATTTGAATCTCAATGATTGATTGAAGTCTATACGTTTTCCGTCTATTCCCTCTATTTTCAGTTTCTTTACTAGATACTGTATACAGGGTTATGTTTTCCTATTTGAGTATTGTCGTTGACCCTTCGTCTAGACGCTCGAAAATTTCAAAATTTTCTTTAGGTCCGTATAATTTGACCGGTACTATCTTTGAATACACCCTTTATTCTTTTAAAATAATATTAAAGGAGGATATATTCGATCATTGAACGTCTCAACCGCGTTCGTAAGCGAGCGAATCTCCTGAAGTAATCTGTGGTGTGATATTTTGCAGCCGTTCTGACCGGAGGCGCGTGCGACATGCAGATCGGTGATGTGCACTCGATAGGCACGCGACAACGACGTCCCATCTTTGTTCGGTGGAGAGGGCCCTGAATCCGTTGCAATCTTTGAAATAGTAATCTTTTTTACACAGCGGACACGTTTTGTTGATTTTATTTGGACCAAATCGTATTTTTTTTTCGATGATTCGCTTTCACTATCGTTACGATCATTACATTCGTTCTTATTACTCGTGATATTTATCGTACGTCGCTTCAGCAATTGTTCGTGTCGTTTAAATCGTTTTTCATTCTTTCATGTTTCAAATGCGTACATCGCGCTACATTACGTTGATTTGCTCTAGAAAACGGGTTAATTTAATTAAATCGGGTTCGCCTCTAAAACATTGTGAATTGAATTCGCACCATTTATATTTCATGTATAAATTTAATTTGTCTATTATTTTATTCGTTATTTCAGTGGAATATAAATATTGCGGTTCGTCTAACGTTTTGATCGATGCGACGCAGTTAACTATTTTACTTATGAAAACGTCGAAATTGCGTCCGTCTTCCGCTAGACGTGACATTTTTTACGCTTTCTAATTCGTTTAAAATAAGTATATAATATAATAAGTATTTCAGTTGGTACGTAGCGTCATTGTAAAGCTTGAAATATTTTTCCGCGCGTGTTTCGGAAAATAATATTGATTTTACATTTCACTTTTCTGATGCCTTTAGTGCTTTTATCGATTGCACAACGTTCTATGAATTACTAAAATAATGTTCGTTTTCTGTATATAAGGTTTTAAATGCTATCATATCGTCGAGTTCTCTGTGAAAATTGGATAAATCTTGTAAATACTTAAACGGAAAAGGGAGTTTTTGTACGTCTTTTAAATACGATAAGTCATTCAATAATGCCTGCGTTAATTTGTCTGTTTCTGAAATCGCGGATCGTTTATTAATGACGTACGTTTCAAAAGGTTGATTTTCGTCGCTACGGCCGCTCTGTTCAGATCGTGGCATGTACTTGAACAACCGTCGATAGTTTGTGTTTTCACCGTCGTTACGCTTGCGTTGCCCCTTGCGTTTGGGTACGGAGTGTGTTTATTCGTTCTTGTGTGTTCTTCATTTTCACTATAATCGCAAATACTAATTTCATAGTTAGTTTGCGCTAAGGCTGCTATGGTCTGGATCTCCTTTAATAGAAGTTCTTGTAGCTGTTTTAACGCGTCGAGTTTCCCTTTTGACCTATTTTTATGCAACCTTTGTTCTACCGTTGTATTCAATGAATCACTACCGATTTGCGACTTATTTTCGCTGTTATTGTTTTCGCAACGCGCGCTAACGCTCTTTGACCGCGATATGTCCTTTCCTTTCTGTAAAGGTCGTATTTCTCGAGAATTCCGTTCTCTTTTAGAAGTTATCGGTACTATTACTAGATGTGTCATCGCTATTGTTACTAGATGTGTCATCGGTAGTCTTAACGCTTTGCGGTGACAATACTTTCCCGGTTCTTGTTGTTAGACCGCTCGCTGCCATTCTAGTTGTTTTCTTCTCACACATATTCCTACCTCGTCCTATCAGTTCCTAACAATCTCGAGCGAGTGCTGTTGCGGTAATTTGCTCGAGTATGAAAATTGTGGATACGTTAGATGTGAACTGCCTAGCAGTGGGACACACGTTTTACAGGTGCCTACTGCCAGGGAGATATCTACCTAATAGCGTTGCTTACTTATAGTCGTGCACCGAACTAACGCAGTCGAACAACTTCTCTCCTTAAAAAGTGCAGCGGTGTACACGTTCTGTTGCCTGCACCACTGTAAGACAGCGTTGTCTAGGAATAAGACCTTTAACACGGCTAGGCGGTCGTTTATAAACTCATAGTGCTTATGCTGCTATAGATCGATTTTTCTTCATCTTGGGCTGCGCTCTTTGCTCTACATGTGTGGCCACTTCCGATGTTTGCACTGCACTTGCACGTTTTCTTACGATTTATTCTTGAAGTGGGCCTTTTCTTTCTTTTTTTCTATAGCACTCTCGCTGATCCGGCGAAACGAAGGATCATTGAAAATGACTCGTCAATTACTATGTCTGCTCCAAGGGTCAAACACTATCAAAACTGTATGTTATTTATTGACCCCCGAAAGCAGACACAATCAGTCGTTAAATACACAATCAAGATCTGCAGCTCAGAGGTGGCAAAAAAAAGAGCCCTGGCTTACTAAAGAACACTTTTATTTTGAATATTAACAAACAGAGCGCAGAGTAAAGCCAAGACAGCAACACAATGGCATTAGGCAATTTTCATATTTTTTTTTAGTTTTCTCCTTGTGGGGTGAGGAGGATAAAAACCTTATGAACTGCCAAGCACCCGTGTGCAGGAGGTGTGTCCGACTTTCAACGACCAAAAAACCCCCAAAAACTTGATGTCGGCTTCCACTGTCAGCCAAGGGGCTGTTGTCAGCCTTATCGGACGCGACCAATCGACATAGTGATGCCGTCGGCGCGTGACCCTTCTACAGGGGGTCCCCTTAGATCCCATCGGCGTAGGGAGTCATGAGAGGTTTCGACCCGGATCGGTACCTCTGGAAGATACCGGTGCGCGGTAAGCGCCCCGGGAGTTAAACCATTGGAGGATAACTGATTTAGGGGCCTACTTCTATTCCTCTAGGGTTTAAAGGGCATTGTTGAATTTTTCGACCTCGGCAGTAAGGTCATCGGGCAGGTCTGTAAGAAAATTTCGTGGCTTTCTAATAAAGTGATTTGTAGGAGGTGCCTCGTAAGAAATAGCAGAAAAAAATCAATGGGTTGGGGTGATTGATCACTATACTGAAGAATCGCTCTGCCGCGTATTTCATGTCCTTGGATATAGTATGGAGTTTTAGGTTCCTATGTAGAACTGAGTCTTGACGTATGACTGTGCGTCTGTCGCTATTCTATTAAAATTGTTTTGAATGACTTGAAAGTCATTTAGTGTAATCGGGGCAGCGTGAGTAAAGGTTGGACGCGCATACGCCATCACCGACCTTAAACACATCGTATAAATGGTACAATTGTTGCGTAGCGACATCTTATTTTTTCTACTTAACATACCGCTGAGGCGTGACATGTAGAATTTAGCTAGCTGCCTAACACGTTGGATATGATCTCTGAAATGGAGATGCTTGTCTGACGTGATGCCTAGGTATTTGTAGTTGTGTTGCCGCGGAATGAGGGCATTTGATATGAGGAGGATGGTGTTGTTTTCTGAAACTATTCGAGTCCTCTTTATATTACTGTAATCTAAATAAAGTACTGCTGATTTCACGGTAGTAACCTCTAAAGTTAAAACAATTGCGTCAGCTCGTCAATGGCCCGCTAGAGGCTCGGTACTATTTGTCCTACACTACTCTCAGATACTGTTTTTCCAACTAAGTTGGAAATAACAGTATCTGAGACACGCGTTAAATACAGCGACTACTAGAGCCATTAGCGGCAGAGAAAAGCATTTTGGAACTGTGCGTGTCGGCTGCGACGCGGGACTGAAGGTTTGTTCCTTACGAGCGATATAAAGTAGATGTACGTATCTTTTATATTACTGAATGAAATTATGTATTATACATTTATTTAAATTATCTATCTTTTTTACTTTCATGTGTGAAATTTCTAATATAGGTGAAGATCCTTAGGTTGCGGAGTTTGATGTTGTTCTATGACACCATCCTCCGAACAATCCATTTGTAAAGTTTTAATTTCATAGTTGTTTACTGTTAAAAAGTTTCACCATAGGAGGAAATCCTCACAGCTGCATCATCTTCTGGTACACAAGGACACGATTTATTGTCCTTAGGTGTATGAGCTCACGATCCCTCGTAAGAACAGTCTACACATAAACTTTCAAGTTTATGCTATTTACCATTGAAAAGTTCCATCGCAGGAGGAAACCCTCATGGCGTTGTGGTCTTCTAGTCTATGGTTTACGAGGATATGATTCATTTTGAACTATTTGGTGTTATGTTAAACTTGACTTAGCTAGCACCGACTCCAAATAAAAATAATAAAAAGTAATTGATTAAGTATTGTAAATCTTTAATTAACATTTATAAGTTTCTTTTGTAAGATTTAGAAATTACTATTTTTAATTTTTAGTTTATGGACATTTTCAAATCGGTTATTTTATTTTTTTTTGTAAAATATGATCTATTTTGAACTATTTAGTGGAAGGCGTTATAGTTTTTGTAATGTTAATTTTATTATCTACTTCTTATCTCCATCATCAAGCCATAGTTACAAAATATTATGTAAAAAAACTTGTCAAAATGAAAGGAATGAACCCAAATTAGAGATGGTTACTTATAGCCCCTGAAAAATTCCACCATCCTACTCCTGCCTTAATCATCAGACCCTCTTATAAAATGTAATTTAAAACAAAACAAAAGGTAAAAGCCTAAATTCGAAAGGCTTCCTAGTAGCCCGTAAAGAGTGCCACTATCTACCTCGTAGTTTCATCATATAACCTCCGTTACAAAATATAATGTGAAAGACTGGTCAAAAACGAAACAAATTAACCAAAATTTGAGGAGCTTAGTAGTAAATACCGAAGAGTTCCGCGATCCACCATTTAGCTCCCTCATCAGACCATCAATACCATTGTGATACACGGAATTTATTAACAAGAATCAAATGGTTTCAAGATTGGAGGTTAAGCTAGCAGCCTTTAAAAAATAGGTTCTGTCTTAATATCAATATTATTGCTAATAATTAGCAATAATTATTAGCAATAATTTAAACCTGACAGTGCATGTTGCTACATTCAGCTAAATCTCGGTACATAATTGACGAATATATAGCGTAATACACAAACAAAGTTAATACGAATGAATTGTACTCTTTTGTAAGGTTCCGTAGCCAAAATGACAAAAACGGAACCCTTATAGTTTTGTCATGTCCATACGTCCATACGTCGGTTCGCATGTCACAGAGATTTTACTCAAAACTACAAAATTTATATTGATGATATGGAGTAAACTTTGATATTCAGCTAATAAATACTAAAAATAATAATAATAAACTTTGATATTTAACTACCAATTTATTTAAAAAAATATTTCTAGGGGCGTACAAGGAAGGGGCTCTTCATACATGTACTGAACTTCATACATGTTGTTAAAATTTTTTTTCAGCAAACATTAATGTATACCACTTATTTGATAATTCTTTTAAAAACACTTTAAAGTCTTCTAAGTATTTTTTTTTTTGTTTAAGTGAATATTTTCCTATGTAATCTCTACGAAAGTAGCATAAATTATCCCCTATATTTTTTTTAAACCATGTATTCTAAAAATTGAAAAAATTACGAAAGTAACGCTTAATGAGATCATGATCTGTCATTTTTATATGCATTTTTTTATAAAAATCTACATTATTTGTATTTTATGAGCAATAGGTAAGAAAGGGTTAATAAATAAGAAAGGTTATGTTACGGTTAAGATTAAGTTTAAAAGATAAATTATTTCTTTAAATAATCGTCCTGAATGTCAATATCAAATCTTTAATAGTTAAAAAGTTAGGGCAATTTATAAGTTGATAAATCAGGTGACCGCTTCAACTTTGATACCACAATATATTTTAAAATGAAATAAACAGTTTAGTAAAAAAAAATATAATGAACAACAAATTTTGTTTATAACAATTTGTTAACACAATAAAAAATCAAATTGATGTTAAAGTTTTTTTGTTACCATATAAAAAAACAGTCCATTATCATTTTAATCGATTAAAATATTCAAATTTAATTTAAAGTATTTGTAATATTAAGCTTTGAATTGCTAATATTTGTTAGAAACAAGTTCATCCTCTCTAACCAGGTAAATGGTAATTCTTGGATACGTGAAAAAATCGACGGCAGTAATATGTATTACGTAGTTAAAAGGAAAACTATCGCAACAAAGTAGGCTTTACAAGTTAACGAATAAAAGTTTAACAAATTATGAAATATACTTGGAGTAGTAAAAAGTTTCATACAAATATAATTATAAATTACTTAGATACCGTCGATGGTCGTATAAAATAGATTACATTTAAGTTTTTGACCCATGTAAAATTATGGAAATATAAAAATTATAACATCATTAACACCTGTCATACGTAGACCCGTTTCGAGAGGTTATTAGCTTTTAAACCGTGAACTTAATAGGTTAGTAATATCTAAGAAATAGCCCCCTTCTAAGGAAGCACAGTATGACTTAAAACTATGGAATCCTACAATTATGCGTGGCCCGACCCGCACTTGGCCAGCTTTTAAACTTACATAGTAGAAAAGTAACCTACCCATTCAACTTAGATTATGTAACATAAGATTCTTTATATAATTTGATTTTCAGTCTTAAATAATGTTTATTTAGTCACGTCCAAGAAGAGAAAATTAAGTTTTTTTTTTATTTTTACATTGAGTAAATTTTTCTGATATTGCTTTGCTTGTTTTAGAACAAGTCTTTTTCTTTACTTTGAATGGAGAGAAATGGGTATATATGCGCATATTTCTTTGAAGTTGAGATATTTTTTCTAACATTTACGCAACTAATCTGCTTTATATCGTAAGAAAGTTTATGTATGCGTGAAAATATATGTCGATTGTATTTTTCTAAAAATTTTTTTTCTTTTGCACTGTTTTTTTTTCTGTATGTCCTTTTGTCTTGGTGTGTGAGAGTGTGTTTATGCGTTTTTATTTAAAATGTTTAATTTATTCGCGTATATATTTCTTGATATTTCCATATTTAATATTAACAAAATTTACCTTATCATTATTAGATGCATTACTCTAAATACAACAAACACTACACTAATACATCCTATTATTATAATAATAACTTATGCAAATGCAGTAACATGTTTAATAAAAGCTGTTTATTGAACAAAGATTTTTAAAAGATCTGTACAATATTACTATTATTATACATCTTGATAGCGTTCTCTAAAGTTTTAAAAACAAAACCTCAATAAAATATATTAGAAACTGATTTCATGAATTATTGGTTTAATCTTCGTTCTAATAGCCATCACCACTGTGTTGGTTACACTGCCGACAGCCTCTGACGATGCTCTGGTAACCTCTTATTCATTTTCTTGAATTGTATATATTTCTACTTTTGTACCAAGCGCGTTCTTTTCTTTTTTACCTTCAGTGTTGCTCGAGGTTAGCTGTAAACGTCCATAAGGATCTTGTTTATTACTGACAGTTCTGACTCCTTTTTGCTTTCTATTATCTTTAACAACTGTGTTTGAGTTTTCGTTTTCTTGTGAAACGTCTATCTCGTTGATTTTATGAGATCAAAAAGTCTTCGAATTATCTTCAGCTTCACGATATATTCATCTTCGTCTCATTTATTTATATATGCGTTTTTTTCTAAAATATGACAAACATTTTTCTGATCACAGTTATATATATTGGTCGATCTAAAATTTTCTTCTGTGATTCTATCGCCTCTATTTTTATTGCGTTCTTCATGTGAATTTATTTTGTTATGGTTTTCTGAATCATCTATTTTGTCACTTTTAATTTCCATCACAACTTTGTCAAATATTTCAGAATTTCTGTCCTTTTTAAGCACTGTATGTTCCTTAATATTGTCACCTTTTGATAAGTTAGAACTTTCTACGTCAAAGCATTCATGTATACCGTTTATTTGTATAATCAAAGTATCATTTTGAACTCTATAATAAATGTTCAAATTTTGTTTAATTTCAGATGTACTCATTCCCTCATTGGTGCGTTGACCTTGTTCCAGATTTTGGGAATTATTTATAATATTTTGTAAATTATCTGTACTAATCTTTAATATATCTCCCTTGGTGTAGCGAATGTTGAAAATATCTTTAAATCTGAAAGCGATGTGGAAAATTAGTTGTAGAAAAAAATGGATAAACAAATAATATTCCGCTGTACAATTCTTCAATGCGGGTTATCTCTACAGTTAACAATACCTTAAGGAAGCATGTATAGTGGAAACTCTCCAAATACTGAGATAAGTACCCGGATAGTACCAAAATCGTACTGAGATAAAGCAGATTTACACGCACAATAAAAACATTTCAGTAGGTCTTTTGGCGGGTGTGGGTACTACACATACGCTATTTTGACTTGCTGACAATGCCGGTAGCGAAAACTTTTACAGTAGGGATTTAAGATACTTTTAGTTCGCGACGATTAAATTAGCTTGTAATTCAATTTTAATATTAGATAGGGAAAAAGTTTTTTCGTATTTTTAACTAAAAGTTGCAGTTAAGTCACTTTGGTTGTGCTATTTGTATCTGTTTAGTCCATGCTATAAAGTCCATGACATTAAAAAAAATAGAGAGTAAAAGCGGTGCACCGCAATTTTTCCATTGTTTTTCTGTCCACCAAAATGAGTGAATTTAACATAAACATACTATACATTTTGAAGTTTCATTAGAAAAACGAAAAGAAAAATGCGATATAAGTAGGTGAACCTCGCTCTGGTCGATCTGTTATGGATAAAGTCGATACCGTTTTGGAATAAGTAGAGCAATATTTGTATATCAGTTCTTACGACATAACTGAAGAGTTAAGTATAATTATATATGGTGGGATTGGTTCACGTTATTCATTATTAGCTTCCACCACCGGCCTAACCATCGATTTGGATCTCTACTGCCAACAGCTGATAAGAATCAAGCAAGAATAAGACCAAAAGCGGCCGGAATGGATCAACAGCACAGGTGTGGTTTTTCACCAAGATAACGCCAGACTACACACATCTTTAGCCGCTCAGCAAATATTGAGATAGTTTATTTGAGAACAGTGTACCATGTAGCCCTGACCTTGCACCCTTATATTTTTACCTGTTTCAATCTCTTCAGAATATTCTAGGTAGTGATAGGTTACCATCAAGCGAAGATTACAAAAATTACTTGTAGCAGTTTTTTGATCGGAAGTCTCAAATTTTCGAGACTAATGGGATTATGGCACTACCTACAAAATTGCAACAAGTTATTGAACAAAATGGCATACATATGAACATATCTTATAATTAAATGTGAATAAAATATGATGAAAATTTATCTTTAATTTTTATACAAAATACGAAAAAAGTGTTTCCCCGACCTTACATACAGTTAAGAATATTAATTTAAAGTAGATTTTGAGCGATATTGATTTTAATAAAAGGCAGAGATAGGGACATACACATAAAACACCACACAAACAGTAATACTCGAGAAGCGTGCGCGTCTCTATTAAATCACATACCTTGCAAAGTCTGTGGTTGGTGTTAACCAGTCACATCTTAATCAGCCCTTAATACAATAGAACAAAAGAACCATTCACTTATCACGTGTAAATAACAGACTCCAATATTGCTAACATTTGGGTTTACAATATTTTCAAGAAGAAACTCTGCCCATTTAATTATAAATAGTATTTTAATTTTCAAAAAGAGACATCTCTGGCCGACCAACTGCCGACCACATCAACACTCGCATGTAGGTGCTGGAAACTAAGGTTCAGCCGCCGGTGAACCTGAGCCCGGTGTCCACGATTTAGGATAAAAAAAATCTTATTTGAACTACCTTTTTATTTCAATTGGGAAGGGAAGTGGAATTGCAAACAAGTCAAAGAGTTAATCAATGTTCGACCATGAAATTCGAATCATTTTCTTTACAGAGGAAAAACAGCGGACGGAGAATCAGTACAATATATATATTTTTTATATGTGTTAAGTAATATACATGCTTTATTTGGAAGAGAACCGGCTTTTCCTGATATTTATTTTCTCCTTGAAATCCTACTTAAGGCTTACCTTAGTAAAAGGCAGTTCAATTAAACACCTATTGATAAGATGTATGATATTCAAATTAATGTAATCGCAATTTATCAAAGTTCAAACATAAAAAATGATGTAGTAGTGTTGTACTTAATGTACAATTCCTTACTCCATCTGTTCTTAACTATCATTCATTTTTCACTCATTTCCCTTATCTCTCATATCCACCTACCATTTTTTTCTTATATCAGAACTTAGACCTCTTTATGAGTAATAGGAATGTTTTCTTTTGAAATACTATTTTAATCAGTGGAAAGACAAAAGGACTACGGTCGACAATTCTGCCCAAAAGTAAACAGAAACGAGCGGTTTTCGACCAGGAAATTGGTCGTGAAGTAACTCAAAAGTAGGAATCTGCACTGAAGTTTACGCAACAGAACCACTTTATAATGAAAGAATTAAAGTGTATCTATAATTTGTGTCCATCGCTTCCGGATGTGGTGCTCGTGTACTTCCTTATTTAAGGGTTGGACGCTTTGCAAATCTACCGTGCATTCCTTCGTTTGGAACCGTTGCGACAGAGTGAAAGGTTTTGATTATACCAAAATCAAGAAAGGATTAGGAGGCGAAAAATGGCCATTCTTTATCTATTTTAGTCGTTCCCTGCGAGCGAAAAGGTTGGTGCATTTTAAAACTATTACCATTTTATATTGAGTACTCAACGTTAAATGAGCACGTTGTGCTGACTGTAGTGATATAAACTATATGTAACTCTACTTTAGAATGTTTGGCATTTTACATCACTTTCACCACCCATTGCACGCTAACCACGAATTACATTGCATACCATGTTTGTTTTGATACTTGTTTGTATTACGTATCTTCACTTCTGAGACCTTTATCGTTCGCTTTTATCATACCCCTTAAAGATAAATACGCACGGGATTAACGTAAACGAGCTAAAACTAAACGGTGTCGCGTCAATTCTTAATTTTTTTTAATTCGTTGTCAGTTTTTGGATGGTTGTCGAAAATATTTTCCATTATATATTTCAATTAATCATTCTAGTTGATTAATATTTAAAGACAAAAAAAACGTTTACCTCTTTGTTAATAACAATATCTTCCTTTTGCTGCATACCACAACTATGAATATAAAAAGACCGCTCAATGCGTTAAACATGTCGTCTATTTTCCAAAACAGATCATCTTCGGTATAAATAAAGATGATTACTTTCGAAATCCAAAAGGTAGGCAACGTAATTAAAAGTTTTGCATAAGCCCATAGCCTGTAAAATTAAAAACAACATTAGTCTATTTATTAACACGATAGTGAAGAAACTGGTTATTGTTATTGACCATATTAATACCGTAATCTCTAATCAACTCCCGAGTTCATATCTTTTCTATCTACATAAGCTTACACGAAGAATTAGTAATATTGCGCGTGCGCCTGGGCTTTTTCGGTAGCTCACCTCACACTCATACTGAACATTTTTTGAAAAATTGTCTCATTTTTCCAAAAGAACGAGCAAAGATCTACGTGGGAGTCGGTGTCGTTATATTGAGGCAAAGGTGTCTTAACACTATAATAAATGTAACAAATAGCAGAACTATCATGTCTCTAACATAACTTTATTATTAAAAAATCAAATGACACTTGTTACAGATCTACACTAGATAAATCCAAAAATATGTTTCTATCTGTTTGATCTAAAATTGAATTCGTATTCAATTAAACAAAATAAAATTCAATAACAGTAAAATGTTCAAAAACTAAGTAGCTGTTACTTATTACTGAAAGATAAAGAAAGCTCATATTACCTATCTATGTCATGAATGACATGAATGTGATGTCGTATAGCAATATCTGAAGATTGAATCTGCTCTGAAGGGTTGTCATGTGACATGCAATGGTATAAGCACCTCCCACGCAACGCGAAAAGAATACAGGGACCACGAGTACTAGGTCACAAACTTAAAATTGTCATACGAGAGGTACATCTTCTGCATACAATGTCGTAGGTCGTAGAGAAATATTAAGTTGAAGGAAAGTTAACATTTATCTACAAAGCGCTTGCGATAATCAGAACGGTACAGTAACAATCTGACCGATCTCTCCACATGCTATGATATCAGAGCGTACCGGCTTAAATGCCAGGCACACTTCATATCTCATTATTGAATGAAATATGTAAATAACTTTACATTTATTTAACAATGATAAGTTTATTTCTGATATAGCTTAACTTTGAACATCGTTATTAGCGTACTTTGCCACCATTCACGTTGTATGAGGATTAATCTCCACTGTTGAGTTATATACTAAAGATAGTTCGTTATATTATTTAAATGTACTGATTTCAATAAAACGAGAAAAATTGTCAACCTTTACTATAAAGTTCGACAATAATTCTAAAGTTGTGAAAGAGTGCCCTCGTTAAAACGAAAGGTTTTAATTGAATTATAATTTAATTAAATTGTTAGTTTATCACAGTACGAAATAAATACAACCGTTTCTCATTAATCAGAATTTCTCATCTTTTTTGTTTGTAGTTACTAAAAATCAATACGTTTGCATAATTTTTCTTTGACAATACAAATGTTTCCTGTTACACATTGTTTAGAAAAAAAGTAATAGATTTTTACAAATTTTTACTACCTTTGCATGTCTTTAGCCTGGCTTCTATTACTGTCTCCACTGAACAAATGCTTTTTGGTCTCCTTGTAAGTTTTAACTGACTGAATAGTGATTAAAACAAACAACACTATATTTGCGAGGCAGCTTAGAGATATGGGTATGTAGAGGTATATTAGTCTTGTTTTTCCTGAAATCAGTGATAACACTATTATAATTAATTATTTATATTCTTATTGGCACATTCACAAGGAACAGGCTACATTATTAGTTATATCTGAAGTGTAGTTATAAAATATAATATATACTTAAATAAGTTTGTCCCTTTCTGCTTCTTTAAAATCAAAACCCGCATTCAGATTTCGACAAATTTTCAATTTCATGAATGTTAAATAAAATGTAATAAGAATAAAATTTAAGGACTAGTATAAAAATTACTTGAACGGGCTATCAATGAATACACTTGTGTATTCATTGATTTGTATTCAATGAATACACTTGCGTATTCATTGATTTGATAGATCAATACTTATTAGATTGTCTAACTGTTTTTCTCACCTTCGATTTTTGAGCCGTGCTCTCTAAAAATATTAAAAACTCGACTGTCATAAAACACGACATCTTATTTAAAAGTATTTGATCAGATTCTTATCTTAGAATTAAAAAAATGAAACATGAAATATGAAATGTTATAAAAAAGCTCTGCTTAAGAAATAAGCGCACTAAAATATTAAGAATAGCAAATATATGAGAAAAATTATTCTACTCGTTACATCCGCAGAGAGCCGTAATACATAATAATGTTGTAAAGTAAAAATATTTATAAATAAATAATACTAGTAAAATATATAAAAACAATAATAGAATATACCTCTGTTTAAAAATATCAGAAAAGAACTATGCTTTTTTATCTCGAAATATGTGGCAGTAAGTGTCTACATTATTTGTACATTTTGATTGGTCGGAATATTCTAAGTATAACCGAACATTTGCTTGTCTACCACAAAAGATAAAAGTTTTGACTTTGTTTGCAATTCAGGTTAAAACATTTATGAATTCGTTTATATTGAAGAAATTTACCAGATCGATTAGTCGCGGATATAGTATAATTTGAGTTATTTATTTTCTTGATTACCGGTGAGTTAACAATTTTTGGTGAAACATGTTGATGGTGAATGATCCCGTAATGCGTTTTCGTATTTTAATACCTTCTGTATGTTTCAGTGTTAGCTTTTTCTTTCCTTGATAGTCGTATAAAGAGAGTTTATTTTATTACTACGTGATAAATATTCATTTTAGGGGAAAAATAGTTACCACGCAAAAGGCATTCCTGTTTACGCACTCTAGGCAACAAATAATGTTCTTCAATTGGCAAGAATTCCAACACCGCCACCAATACGGACAGGAGGAGCGGCAAGCCGAACGCGTACACGCAATATCTGCGAAACCTTTTGCTCAAAATTAAAATCTTCTGCACATCTCTTACGTTTTCACTTGTATATCTGAAACATTATTCGTAATTATGCTATATAATGCTAGTGAAAGAAAATTTTAAAAAGCACATTTTACTTTCAATTACCTCAGAGATACTTTTCATATACAATTAGGCATAACACATTTCAAACAAATTATAAATTTCAATTTGTTAAGGATTTTTATTGATTTTTTCTCAGAGTTTATACATAAAATTATAAGAAAACTAATATTTTATACTAGAATTCATACCTGAAATTTCTCCACATATCGATAAATATTACATTCATCCAAAAGAATGCGGTTAGAACCGAGAAATATATAACGAAACCTGAAAATTGGAAAATCGTTAATTTATGAGTATTTTAATTATAAAATATTGAAACCAAGTCAACTAAAATTTAATTACACTTAACTAGATTAAAACTAAAATGTTAATTCGTCAATGTTCAACTTAGTCAAGGGAAAAAGGAACATTATTAAAAAAGAAATAAATGTGAAAAAACTTACAGAACGCTATGCACAGTTTCTTGGTTGGGGTACTAAAAGTTATATTGATTTGCAAAGTGGCAATACACACAAAAGCGACAAACGCAGAGCAGAGATGGCACATCAGGTTGCGTCTATGGAGAGTCCTTTTCTTATCGGGTAGCATCAACTGTACAACTATCGTCAAAAGTACTAACACAGCTGCAAATAACATGGCTGAAAAAAAGATGTTAAATGATTTCATTAGTACCTTAAAATATGATATTTTTTTAATGTTACGATAAAATATACATATATATATATATATATATTCTGTTTTTAGACGGCTAAGAATTGTTAAACGTGGTTTAAAAAAATAGCCGAGTATTAACATCTGAGCCATTATAGCCTTATACTGATTAAACTATTTGTTTCTATGAGAACTCATTGAGTGCAATTCAAAACCTTTTTCACTTTCAATATAAGAACAACTAAGAAAGTCCAGTAATGTATGTATATAAATTTACATATATAAATAAGTTTATCTGTGATTTCAAAACAACTACATTTTATTATGTGGATAAATTTATTTGTTCGTATCAAACACTCAAACAATACCTTTTAAAATATTTGTCTGTTCGTCTGTCTATTTGTTTGTCCGCTGTATCTTCAGAACGACAGAACTGATCACCATTCCCTGAGAACCATTAAGAAACCTTTTATTTAAACGATTTCAATAGATGATTTTATTTAAAATCCAATATAAAAATAATTGGAAACCAATGAAAAGATATACAATAAATTTTAAAGATACGTGGAAATAAAAATCATACGCCTTTATGATTTCAGTTATTTTACTAAAATTGAACATAGACACAGTTGAAAGTTTAAGGAAGGATACACGATGCCTTTTAGAGTTCCGTGAGTTAAGTAAATAATCTCATAGTTTCACCAATTTAAATGAAATTTAGTATAGAGATAAAAGTGAACGGACAAAAAATACTAACCTTTTATTTGGGGTTTTCTGACAATAATTAAAAATAATAAAATTGGGGTCAGCAAATTATAAAACGCATATTGATTACAAAATTATACAAAAATAAAACATATTTATAGACAAACTCTACAGATTTATGTAGAAATATTTTTTTGGGTTAACATTCGAAGACAAAATGATTAGAATAGATCTCGCTATATTTGTTCAAGAAAATCGAAATGACCACATAATCAGGTTAGTCCTTGTCTACTACAACATACAATTACATACTGGAGAGACTCACTCTAATAGAACACTGGTTATCACACGTCTTAAACCAAGAAGAATCAATGACAGAGGACAAAATCAGCACAGAGGGAAGTAGGATTGAAAAGGGCTGCAGATGACGTTTACAAACTTTTAGAAACGAACACTAAACTTTAAAAATATGCATCAAGTGAAGAATATGCAGAATGTAATGGTAACGGAAAAACAAGATTTTTCTTTAAAGTGGAGTTGAGCGCCATCTACTTAATACCATTTCAGAATTTGCTACAACAAAAAGGAAAGTTGGATGCTTTAGTTACATATGGGAAACTCATATAGGCAAGACATGAGGTATTACAATAGGAACTAAGAAGAAGAGACCGCATTAGATCTGAGAAAATCAGAAATCAAAAAGGCTGCTGACAAACTTTACTAACTCTCAGAAACGAATATTAAATATCTGCATCAAGCAACGCATATGAAGAATGAAAGAGTAACGTAAGAAATAAATTAGAAATGGAGGATTTCTATTATGAAAAGCTGGAGACAATCTACTTAACACCCTTTCAATATCTACTACAATAGAAAGAAAAGTTGGATGTCCTAGTTACACATGGAAGACTCGTGTATCTCGTAAGCAAGACGTGATCTATGACAATAGAAATAAAGAAGAATGGATCGAATTAAATTAGAGCGAATCAAACATTAAAATTGCTGCTGATGAACTTCATCAATTTCCCAGATAGATACTGAAAGCCCTGCACCAAGTGAAGATAAGAAAGAATGCTAGATTAACGAAAGAAATTAATTAGGAAAAAAGGATTCGTTTTAAGACACTACTTAACTCAGCTTTAAGATTTACTATAACAAAAAGCTAAATAAACTTGAGACACGCTTAAATAAGACACGATCTATTTATTACGAAAGGGTTCATAATAAATGGATTACATTAGCCCAGAAAAAAGGTAAAGATAAATTTTATTAAAACTCGCAGAAATGGACACGGAAAACCTGCACTAAGCAAAGAAAATGAAAAATGAAAGATTGAAGCAAAATAGTGATTACAAAAAACGTATTTCTTTTAGAAATAGCTCGATACAATCTAACGAATATTGCTTTAAAAACAAATATATAAAATAAATTAGACTCCGTAGTTATATACAAAATAATGGAAAAGACAATAATGAGCTACGACTGTAAATTAAAAAGAATGGGCTGCGCAAACTTAACAAAGTTGCGGCTCAACTTTGCAGTTTCCCACAAACGGACTCTGAAAATCTGCACCAAGCGACGAAAATGATTAATAAATCGATCAACTAAAGAAACTAATTCAGAATGATTTTTGTTTAAAGAATAGAACGTCATCATTAACTTGATTCCGCTTAAAGGTCTATTATAACAGAAATATAGTTATTCTCGTGAGACTCGCTCAGAAAAGACAAGAGTTACTGTTACAGGAACTAAGAAAAATGTACAACATTATCACAGAGTAAACTAGAAATTACAAAGATTGTGGATGATCTTTACCAATTCTCGAAAATGGACATTAAGAATCAGCATTAAACGAAGAAAAAACGAGAATGAGAGATTAACGAAAGAAAGAAATTAGGAAATAAAGATTTATTTCGAAATATGAACAAGAGTTCGACATCATCTAATGAACACTGCCTTAAGATGTACTACAACAGAAAGTAAAATTGGACATTTTTGTTATACATGAGACACTCGGGTAGACCGATATACTACAACAGCAATCAAGAAAAAGAGGCGAATACAGTATAGAACAAAACGTAAACTAAAAACGCTGGCGATGAACGCTGTCAACTTCTACATGCACGCTAAAATTCCTTCATGAAGCTGAGAAAATAAACAAAACAAATATTGATGAAAAAAAAACCAGAAAGGATTCGTTTAAGACAGTATTTCCCAAAGTTGTCCAGGTGGACTCCCGGGGGTCCACGGGAGACTAAATAATGAAGTAATAAAATATGAGGGTCCACAATCGTAAGCGGGGGTGCATGAAAATTAATTTGGTTTCGAAATTAACCAGCAAAATTTGAAAGTGTCTATGAATCAAAAGAGTTTGGGAACCTCTGGTTTAAGAGCTCAACACCATCCACTCAACTCTGCGATAAGATCTTCTGCAACAGAAATGTTTTCACACTTGGAAGACTCGTCGAACAATACAGTGGTTTTTACAACAGGAACCAATAAGAATAAATAACATTAGCACGGAGTACAGTAGAAATAAAAAAGGACGCAGATGGACTGTTTCAACTCCCATAAATGAACTTAAGCCGCCACTAGGCAAAGGAAACGAAGAGCGAAAGAGAAACGGAACAAACATTGAGAAGAGTATCAATATAGCTATTGACATCGTGTAGTATCTATTACATATATTCCAACCTTGGCTAAAGATTGCACGAATACCGGCTGGCTCTACATTTTTGTCACTCCTAATCCACACTAGAACCCGCACTCCCCTCTATAATTGTGCTTCCTTCAGCGTATCGGGGTTTTGCTGCTCTCAGTCATTACAACATCCTGGAGGTTAAGCGATGATGATAATGATGATAGTATTTATATCTATAGCACGACTATGTCAAAAACCTCCCTAACGATTGAAATGAAATTTTTTATCAAAAATACCATTTCGTCAATATTTTTACGGCAAAGTAAGAAGTCGCCGAGCCAATTCCGTTACTCAGATACTTACTCTTTTTGCAAGAAATGAAGTTTGAGACATAATAAGAAATTACATCTAAATATAATTAGAATTGAAGGTTTTTAACTATTACAAGCTTGATTTTCTGCAAAAATTCTCGGAACTGCACCTAGTCTATTGAAGCACGTAATAAATAAAAATAACTTATGCGACTAAGATATTTAGATATACATTTTCAATAATAAAATCACTGATTGGAAAATACAATTTTGTGTGATCAATTGTGATAACAAATACACCTATCTTTATTTTTAATTCACTGAAATCATGAATACAATAAAACATCTCGCCACTGAGTGTTACTAGAACTCTCATAATTGTTGATTGCTTTATCACTCACATGAGAACTCTCCATGTATTACAATAATATCATTCGTTGATTATTGCATTGTATTCAATTTTACGGAACCCTATAAAATGTATTCTATATCCTTTCATTGGCTTTCAGCTATCTTTTTGAGCTAATAAGAAAAGCTTATAAAATTTCAACGAAATCAATATACCTATAAAGGTTTTTAGTGATATTCACAGAGTTCTATTATGTGTCCAGTACATTTAACTAATTTCTAGCTATTTCCATACAAAATTTTATTCAAATGCTTAACAGTAAATGGATTTTTAATTAAATTTATGGAACTCTAAAAAATGTATCGTATATCCTTTCATTGGTTTTTAGCTACTTCCAAGGTAAGTTTCATTAAAGTCGATTACATTGTTTAAGTTCTTGATAAATCTCTACATAAAATATATCGTATATGCTTTTATTAATTTGTAATTAACTTTCTTCAGAATTTTATCTAAATCGGTGAAACTATAAGTGTGACAATCGACTGTATGACTTTTTGAAAATGAACCAATACCAACCAAATGTCGAATGCGCAAAGCACACAGAAACAAATAGTCGTCGCGTTTTATTTTAAAACCAGTTATTATTTCTACAACAATGATAGAGGATTAAAATACAGTTAATTCTGAGTAGTACGTGATAGTTTGTTATAGTTTGAGATTGGAGTCAGTCATTTTATTTTATTAAACGAACACGCCAACCGAACTCACAAACTTTGACCAATATTATGGTTCATGAATTTAAATTTATCTTTAGGTAAAGCTTTGGTAAAAATATCAGCATATTGATTAGCACTGTGTATATAGTTTAAACTTATTATATTGTTGTGCTATTTCTCTTTAACAAAATTGTACTTAATATCAATGTGTTTACATCTCTTATGGAATTCACTATTCTTAGTCACACTAATAGTACTCTGATTGTCAATATTTATACACACAGAGTTATGTTTGTATTCTCAGATATCACAAAGTAGCTGTCTTAGCCAAATAGCTTCTTTGGTAGCTGCACACACAGTCATGAATTCAGATTCCAGTAGATAATGCCACAGTTTATTATATCCAATTAAATCAGTGCTCTCAGACTCAGACATATAGTTTAATTCATGATCCCTAGATTCTTTCAGATATTTTAATATCTTTATTACAGCATTCCAGTGTGAGTCATCATAAGAATGTACGTACTTTACACTCACAGCAAACATTATGTCGGGTCTACTTACAGTAGCTGCATGTATCAAAGATCCAACTGCCTTCGATATGGATGATCTTTGGCTTATCATCGGCCTTCTGGAGTTTTATATGAGGATCGGCAGGTATACTGTTAGGAATTAGAATTATGCATATTGAATTTCTTTTTAATAACTGGTTGATATAATTAGTTTGATGAATAAAACGCCATTTTCATGTCTTTCAATTTGCATACCAACAAAGTTTCTTAGACGAGGACATACTTTAAATCAAAATTAGATTCAAGATCATTGATCACTTCCATAATCACTGATTTATCTTTATAGAGCAATAGTCCATCATCAATGCATAGACATAAGTAATATTTGAAACAATTTCTATGTCCAATATACACACATTGCTCTGCACTACTTTTCTCAAATCCGAATTTCTTTAATGCTGAGTCAAATTTATGACTCCAACACCTGGGTGCTTGCTTTAATCCATATAGAGATTTAACTAATTTACATACCATGTTTGGTTTGCAGTCCAGTCCCTCAGGTGGTGTCATCAGTGTCTCTCATGCAGTTGCCCATATATAAACGCAGTAGTGACGTCAAATTGGACGATTTCTAATTTTTCTTGAGCTGTACAGATATTAGCAATCGAATAGAGTCATACCTTACGGTTGGTGAAAAGGTTTCATTATAATCAATCCCTTCCTGCTGTGAATATCCTTTAGCACACAGTCGAGCTTTGAATCGAGGACCTGTTGTCTCATCTTTTATTCGGAAAATCCATTTGCTTCCAATTAGTTTAGCATTCGGAGGCTTTTCTATCAATGTCCAAGTTCCATTCTGAGGATGAGCTTCAAGTTCTTTTCTTATTGATGTCAACCATTTTTCTAAATCAGGTGATGCAATTGCTTCACTATAATTGAATGGAACACTAACATCTTCATTAAAACACAAGTATCTTTGTTCAATTAAGTTTTTAAAGTAATTCTTTGTTTCTGGGTCTCAAAATAATATTTGACGGAGGCGGTGTCTTAAATGATTGGTTCGTCGAGTATTCACTTGATGAGGTATTCGATTCAAGGAAGTATTCTGTATTTGTAGTTTGTGACGTTTCATTCGTATCAGAGGTTTCAGATGTATCGTTTCGTTCAGATGATAAATCATACATAGAACTATCTATCGTCAAATCCACCGGAACATAATTTTTCTTTACTGTAGATTCGAAGAACATGGCATCATTACTTTTAATTACTGTTCTGGAACCTGGTAATAAAAATCTGTAGCCTTTTGTGTGATCACAATATCTAATAAATGTAGCTTTTTGTGCCTTGGGATCCCATTTTCTCCTCTTTTCTTTGGTAAGATGAATCATAGCTTCGCATCCGAATACTTTTAAGTGATGTGTATTTGGTTTCTTTCTTGTCCATATTTCTTCTGGTGTCTCGTATTTCAGTGACCTTGTTGGTGACCTGTTGATTAAATAAGTAGCAGTGTGTATGGATTCTGCCCAGTACATCTTAGGTAAGTTCGCATTAATTAACAACCACTTTGCTTTCTCTACTAAAGTTCGGTCATGGAGTTCTGACACTCCATTCTGTTCAGGGGTGTAAGGAGTAGTGCTTTGATGTATTATTCCATTATTTTTAAGAAACTCAGAGAAGCTAGAGTTGACATATTCAAGGCCATTATCAGAGCGAAGACATTTGATATGACATTCTAACTGTTTTTCTACTTGATTTTTGAACTCTTTAAATTTTTCTAGGGCTTCTGACTTCTTATGTAAAAAGTTTACAAATATCTTTTTAGAATAATCGTCGACAAACGTCGTGAAGTAATTTGCATCTCCTAAAGATCTGGTCTCCATTGGACCACAAATATCTGAATGCACCAATTCTAATAATTTTATAGTTTTGGATTCGCTATGTTTAAATGGCAAGCGCTTCTGTTTCCCTTCTAAACATGTTAGACAAGTCAATTTATGATCTTTCTTAGATATTTTCACACCATTAGTGTTTTACTATTTTAGTCAAATCTTGAAAATTCAAATGGCCCATGCGTTGATTCCATATGTAAACATCCTGTTCATCAACATCTGATATGTATGCATGTTCACATTTTACATCTAACCGGTACATATTGTTGATTAAACGAGCAGTTGCGACAATCACATTGTTTTTATTCATTATAATACAGCCTTTACTGTTGAATTTTACTTGACCTCCATTCTTGATGATCTGACTGACAGATAGTAGGTTTGTAGCCAGCTCTGGCACATAAAGTATATCTTGGAACATAATTTCATTGCACTGACCTTTGTCATTGCATACTTCTAAAACCAACTGTCCTGAATTATGAACTGATTATAACTTGTCATTTGCTACCTTCATTGTATTTATGATAGGTGTTTTTTTCATTTTTCAGCATGTTATTGCATTTGATCGTGTGCATTGATGCACCAGAGTCTATATACAATGAACCACCTGAGTTTTCAGAAGCTATGAAAGCAGCGGTATAGCTTGAACTTTGTGGATTCTTCTATTTTGTTTTAGACTTGCACTGAGCACTTATATGTCCATATCTGTTGCAACTGAAGCACCGAGGACCCTTTTTAAATGATTTATTGTATCCTTTGCTTCTTTGATTTACTGAAAATGCATTTCAATTATTCTCAGTAATTTTGACATCTTGTAAAATTTTAGCTTTAACGGAGTCTGCATTTATTTTCATGCCTGAGCTTTTTATTGCAATAATCATAGGTTTATAACTTTCAGGAAGACCGGAGAGGAGCAGTGTACCTAACCACTGGTCGTCTACTTTGAAGCCAAAATTACGGAGCTTGTGAGCTGTAGTCATGATCTTGCTCACATATTCTTCTATATTGTTGCATCCATCTAGATTAGTTGTACATAAATCTCACAGCAGTCTCACGCGATGTGTCAGTCCCGAGTCATCAAAGGCACTTGCTAATTTGTCCAACACTGCTTTTCCGGAGGTCGCTTCTTGAATGTGGACGTAGTTCACTGAGTCCACTAATAGAATAATTTTTGACTTCGCTTTCAGGTCGCGTTTAGGGTCAACAGTGATGCCAGTTTCAAGTTCGATAGAGTCCCAGAGCTACTCATGCTCCAGGTAAGTTTTAACTGCGAATCTCCAGGTGCTGTAGTTCTCCCGACCGGTTAACTTCTCAATCAGGGCTAGTGAATTGTTTGAAGACATTTTCAACGTATATTTTGTTGAACAGAGTCTTATTTTCAGAAAAGAAAAAAAATGTTCATGTGCATTTTTAGGTAAAGTTTTTTGCCGGTTCGTATTATTTGGTTCTTTGGAGAACTGTGCCACATTAAAAACCACGGACCTCTGCTACCATGTTAACTTGTGTGGACGAAAACACTATTTTACACAATAAACTTATTTATTAAATATGAACTAAATGTACAACTTAGAAAAACGTTTTAGCATTAAGAATTTCAAAAGTAACAGACGACCAAAAAATATTTCTTTTGACATATTCTAGGTTTTTGTATATTTATTGTGACGGTACAGTTAAAATATGTATTTTTTAATTTTTCTCTAAGAGATGCTGTTGGTCTCAAGTTATAAATGACACAAATAACTTGCTTCTGCAGCACAAAAATTGTGTTTGTATGGGTTGAAAAACCCCTTATTAGAATCCATACGTCACAAGACTATAAAAGGAACTAAAATGTATTAATCTCGCCGTGCTTTCATTTTTAAGCTACCGAATCGTTTTCACTACTTATACTGAAGAACTAAACTTTTTTGTCGATTTCGTTGTATGGAAATTGCATTATAACTTAGTATCTAAAATCAGACCATGAAATAAGGTCGTGTCCACAATATCCACTATCTCATCCCTGACTATTACGTTTATGTCGACCGAATTAGTTTTCGACAACGAAAATTTAATTATTTTTGTTTTCTTCTCATTGAGTAAAAATTGTTAATTGTAAACCACTGGACTAATTTTGAGATAGGCTATTTACTTCGTCAAAATCTGCTTGTTGTCTATTAAGCTTAAAAAGCAAGGAAGTATCATCAGCACATAGCATATTCTCATGCTCGTCTTTCACAAAGTGTGGTAGATCATTAATATAAACTAGAAATAGAAATCATCCAGGAAATGGACCCTGTGGCACACCTGTACTGACTGCAGATCTCGAAGATCTCTCACCATTTATGTCAACACTGAACTCTGACATTCATATATGTCTCCGGAAGTCCAAGTGGGAGACTCCTGATGGCGTAGTCAAGTAGTTTCTTAATCTATGTGTCATGATGGACGCAATCAATTGCCTTGGATAAATCACAGAAAACATCAATTACGTCCCACGACATTTCCGAGGCACCAAAAATGTAGCTCAGCTCAACACAAACTGTTTTAGGTTCATCAATTTTTTTTTATAAAAATACCGCGATAATTGACTTTCGATAAGTTTTTCGAAAATTTTGCTAAGAGTCGATACTATTGATATCGGTCTAAAGATCGAAAAGTCGGATATACTACCGGATTTAACTATTGGAATTATTTTACTTTGCTTCATTCGATCTGGATCCAGTTTCCCTATGGATTATAATCCAAGTAATTTTATTCATATCTGTATTTTTTTCATATTTGATTACACAGAAATATTGATTTTGAGACTTAAATACTTAAGAATAATCTTTTACATAACTTATAAACATTTCCGAATTATTATACAATCTCTCCTCGTAAAGTTTATATTATCTAAGCCTGCTAGTACGAATGCCCACCGTCGTCCAATTGCTAAATGATAAGGCATTTTTACGATTAATATTTTTTGGTCTAAAGACCTTATTTAATTCAGATCTGGACACATTCAACGACATACAAAAACAACCGTTAATTTCATTAGGGTCATTATAATACTTCAGATTAGATAACATTGTAAGTACATTATTTTAGGAGAGCTCAAGACACGTGTTCACAGGCACAATGTTTATTTTACATTTCGTATTTTTTTTCAGCATTTATTTCAAATGTAGCTGGCTGTCCACAATGGTCAGATGATATTTTATTTATGACCAGCTTATATTGTGGTTTAATATTTGTGAACATGTTATCAAGGCAATTTGAGGAAGCACCTGTGATCCTAGTCGGCTCCCGACACAAATTCTTAATTATAAAATTTGAATAAGGATTTAAATCTAGTAAATAGATAAAAAAATTCCAACGGTTCCAATAATAAAATCTGCGCATGAACTATAATAACGATTTTATATAAAATATCATCCATATTTTTTTCGAAAACATATGATGAATTTGGGGGTCTGTATATGCTTAATACAATAAGCCGCTCAAGTCCTATGTAGGCCACTTCAATAGTTTGTTCCACAGATACGCTCACAATATCTGGACGTTATTTGTATATTATATTACTTTTAACCATTAACAATGTATCACTTTTTCTCTTCAGAACGAACTTGCTACGTGGTACATACTGAAGCTAAACATGAACTGGCGACTTCTAAACCAAAGTACTGTTATACATAATATATCGATATCATTATGGATTTGCGATACTATTTAATGTTGAAAAACATTCAACAATATTTTTTTTAATGTCTTTTCCCTTCTATCAATTATAATTATTATTATAGTATTGGGATGGAAATTAGTTTTAGCATTTTTCTCTAAAATATTACTTTATATGCTCCTAACGTATAAATATTTAGTATGTTTTGTTCATCTTAGCGGCGGTCGAGGTACAAACCCATCGACTTTCCGAGCTCATCACCATACATTATACCATTTTTGCCATTTGCGTTTAGTGCGACGTGTGACGAGGAGACGTGTTCTGAGTGCGGCGACGCAGCGACCGGCGCGCGCGCCCGAGGAGCCGGCGAGTCACATTCCGACCGCGAGCCGTCGACGGAAAGGGTCTCATAACTGCACTGATGTTTTGTAATTAGTGACTCGAACCTTTTATAATTACATGTACTTATTTCTGTTAAATTATCCATTGCCAAAGTGTGATCCGTCATCTTCTTTTGCAGTGGTTCATATTTTGCAATTGTTGACTGCAAAGATGTATTTAAACGTAAGATTTTTGACTTCAGGCGTCAAATTACATTCGTAATTTGATAATTTTCTTTTATAATCACCAATTTTAACTAATAAATCTTTTATTTCTTTTATTTCTTTATATATATATGTGTGTGTGTGTGTGTGTGTATGTATATGTATAATATGTATATATATATATATATATATATATATATATATATATATATATATATATATATATATATATATATGTGTGTGTGTGTGTGTGTGTGTGTGTGTGTGTGTGTGTGTATTTAGATAAATATTGATTCCTTTTAATCTATTTTGTAGTGATTTTAATAAATTTTTCAATTTTTAAATTTTATTTTGTGTATATTTTTTACTACAGAGTAGTACTTTAATTTTTGGAAAATTCAACGTCTGAATTATTTTGAGAGCTGGCGGAACATTTTGCTATGGATGAATTTTCGACTAGCTTATTGAACAATGTCTTAGTAAAAGATTCTTTTAAATCATTATTTTTTTGTTGTAATACAGTTAACCGTATATGTGCATCACGCAATTTCACTTTCTGATCATTATTAAGTTTAAGGGCATTTTCCAACGCACCTCTGCTTCGGTTAAACTTATCGTCCGTTGAAGTTAGTCTCTTTCCTTTCGACTGTCAATTAATTGAGAATGAAGTTCCACCAATCCACTTCTCATCTGTTTATTTTATATAACACAAATAATATTTCTTTCTTATTATCCTCTCTCTTCTGTTGTTACAGCTTACAAGTGGCCCTAGACGTCCTTAATTCTAATAGTTTGTGTTTCAGCTGTTCCTCTAGATGACGGGCAGTTGCTCTGCGAGTGATTACTTTGACTTAATTTTAACTTAATAATTACACATAATTAAAAAATAATTAAAAAAAAAGAAAGCAACCGTACAAGCAATTACAAAATCGAAATTTATATTCATATTTTTAAATCAGATTATTTTCACATTTATTTGTTTTACAACCTCATAAGTTATTTAATCAGAAGATGCAATAAAGAGGTGAAGAAAAAAAATTATAATAAATCGATCTACCTTCTTCATTGGCGGAGAGATCAACGCATACAATGGTTTATCAATAATTTGATGATCACCGTAATAACACAATGCATACATATAAACAATATTTGAAAATCACAATACTAATGCCATGCAGTTAAAGAGTTTAAATGATCATTTTTTTCAGATAAATAAATCTAAGAGGAAGCCTTGACACACGTCTACTCGCATACACCGCTACCCCGCGTACCACGGTCGGGGCTATATGGTGGATGCACTAACACTCTCTCAACACTTGCTGAATGGCTAAATATATTGTTCTAGCGTTATCATGGTGAAAATCATACCCTTTCTATCGATCACTTTCCGCTGTTTTTTCTCTACTTCTTGCTTTAGTCTCATAAATATTTGGCAGTAGAGTTCCAAGTTGATGGGTTTGCCTGGCGGTAAAAGATCATAATGAATAATGCCCTTCCAATCCCACCATACACAGCATCAACTTATTGTGAGTTAATCCGGGTTTCGTTATAGTTTATGGAGCTTACTTACCTTTTGGCTATGATCTTTTTAAAATGTTCTTGACGTAGATAAACCATTGTACATTACCAGTAATTAATCTTTTAAAAAACGATTCGGATTAATTACGTTTCAATACAAAATCGCAAATTTGTACACGATTTATTAGAAATCTTTCAGTGAGCTCGTGTGGGACACAAGTATCGGGCTTTTTTATATCCCGCTTTTTTCGAATGGGCCAAACCTGTTTTTTGTTCTATTTTCAGCTCTTCGGCCAAGTTGCAAGAACGAATATGTCGATCTTGCTTTAGTGTTTCAACAATGACATCAAATTTATCCGTAACAAGTCGACCAGAAGGAAGTTGATAATTGTTTGTCATCAAAATTACCTGACTGGAAACGCTTGAACCAGTTTCGTCTTTCGGCACGGATTTAGTATCCATATATCGTCGCAATTTTTTTCGCGACTTGCGTCGCATTTTACCCTTTCTTCAAAATGGATCGTATTATTATGTTCGGGTCACTCATTTTGATGGACAGAAAAATAATAGAAAAATGGCGAGGCACCGTTTTTCATTTTAATTTTCCTTTTTTTAAAGTGTCACCTACTTAATGGTATCAAAACTAGCCAGATTAAAATAGCACAACCCAAGAAATTTTTCTGCAACTTTTTACTTATGACATACGAAAAACCTTTTTCCCCGACCTAATGCTTTGAAAAGAGATACATGTTTATATTAAATATTGTTATATTATGAACATCTAGTTTTTTTTTTGCCATACTCCTTGTACAGCACTATCATGAATTTGGTTAATCTTTTCTTTATTACACTGAATGTAGCCGAGTGAACTCTCTAATCTTGTCAAATCTCTGTATCCTACATTTTATTATTTATGTAAATGTCACAAGATAAACTTCACTTAACTTCAGAATCATTTAGGTGTACATATCTGTTATTTATAAATATAGAACTTTAAGATTTCTACTTGGTTAAAAAAAATCGCTTTCGCTTGGTTTCAATTAAAATTGTACATGATTGAATTAAAATTGAAACGTAAATTTCATGCTTTATTAAAGATTGAAACATTATGTATAATATTTTTTTATTACTTTCTAATAGCGCTTTTAGGTATATCAAAGAGACTTACATAGAAAAACAGTAACTAGTAACGTAAAAATACCTATATAATTCTGCGGGTATTTTTTAGCTTCTTGGTGAAGTTTAGCACAGAAGTAGGCTTCGCGGCCCAGCGTCGTTTCGCCCGTCTTCTCGTTCACGTAAAGCATAACGTCGATGCAGTAGCGGTCTACGTCGACTTCTTGGTAAGGCCCTTCAACTACCAGTGCGCCTTCCTGTGTGATAAATAAAATTATTTTCTTATTTAGAATTTAATCTGTTTCAGGCGTTGTGGATTCATTCACTGCGTACATGTGCAATGTTTTGTGTTCAGTGATTTCAATACATTATTATGGATGACGCGTCACAAATAACAATTTAGAGCGTATGTGCAAAACGCATAATACATTGTTCATACGCAGTATGCAGCTTTGATACTGACGAAGCGTAATATTATGAATAAAATAACGTCTAAAACAAATTGGGATATTTGTACAACAGATATAATAGTTTGTGTTTTGTGGTTTGAACGGTCTTATGAATTTCGTATAATCGGTAAATATGGAATACCTCTGGAATGTAGGATTTACAATAGTTATATTAGTAAATATCTATTTCTTTGTGTACAAAATAAAGTTCGTAAATTGTTCGAAAAAAGAATGTTAATAATAAGAAAGAAAACAAGTGCCAAAAGTCTTAGTTGTAGAACTCAGTATATTTTAAATGAATTCCCTTTATTTTAATATATCTACTTTTGGTAGTAGTGGCAGGAAATAAAAATATTAGATCCGGGAAAAAGATTTTTCGTATTTTACAAGTAAAAAGTTGCATTAAAATCTTTTTTGTTGAACTGTATCTGGATAGTTTGAATACCATTATGTGGATGAATTTTGAAAAAAGAAAAGTAAAAAATATACGCTGCGTACCGCCATTTTTCTATTGTTCTTCTGTCCACCAAAATGAGTGAATGTAACGTAGAAATTCGATACATATTTTTTTTGATTCGATACAAGTTTTATTGAAAAAAAGGGAAAAATGCGACACCAGCCAAAAAAAAAATTGTGACGTTTATGGACCTAATGCAGTGTCGATAAGAGTAGCACGAAACTGCTTCAAGCGCTTTCCGTCCGGTAATTTTAATGTCAAGGATGAACCTCGTTTTGGTCAGTGTGTTACGGATAAAATCGTTGCCAATAATGAGATTGTATTTGTAATACGTATTTCGATTTAATTATATAATTAAAAATAAGATTTCGGTTGTTTCCTAGTTTGATCACTTGCAAACGAATGCACCGATTTGTGTGATTTCCTTTTTGTTTAACTATCTCAATATTGCAATAAAGACAAGATTGGGAACGAGGAGCGGGATCGGGAAGCATGTTATTAATTGACTCAAATGTTCTAGAAATTAATTCTATATTCACACCGCTAAAGCTGCGGCTAAAAACTATATACAATAAAAATTATCAAGTGCTAGATCATTTTACTAAATTCAATAGAAATCAGTAGGAAGTTAGTTAGAAACGACTTAGAGAATATACGACACAATTTTAGAGTTCCGTGAGGATTAATAAGCACCCTCATAGTTTTACCGATTTCGATAACCTTTAATAAGAAGGCAGTCGGCAACAAGTGTAAGGACAGACGACAAATTTTAGGGTTCTATGAGAAATACTAAGAATCCTTATAGTTTTTCCGATTTATAGAAACTTTAGTAAGGACTTAACTGGAAACCAATAAAAGCATATACGATATAGTTCTCAGGGCTCCTTGAAAATCACCAAAAAACTTTATGATGTAACCGACTTATAAAAAATATGTCATATACTTTCTAGGGTTCTGTACAGTAGTTAAACATACGGAATACATATTTTACGGATCCGTGATCACTCCTTATGGTTGTATCAGTTTGGTTGATATTTGTACAAATTGTTCTTATTGGCATATAGAGATAGATAAAAACAAACGAAGTAATATATGATACGTCTTTAAAGTTGCTTGAGAATAAATAAAAAATTTCAAATTGTCAAATGAAGAAAATGCAATACTTTCTTAGGGTTTCGTGAATAAGAACTAAATACCATTCTTTTTTTACCAATGTCATTAAAATTTAGTATGGAGATGTTTAAAATCAACGAAATAACATACGACATTTTTTAGAATTCTTTGAGAATCACTAAGAACCCTTATAATATAACCGACTTCAATAAAATTTAATGTGGAGGTAGCTGAAACCAATAGAAAAATATACGATACAGGGTCTTAGGGTTCTGTGAAATTAATTAAGATACTCATTTACTTTTACAGATTGCAATTAAACTTGGTATATGGGTAGCTGAAAAGTAACGTAAAATGTAATTTTTTAGGGTTCTTTGAAATTTACTAAAAACCTTTATTATCGATTTCAATAAAATTTTGATTAAATTTTGCTAAAAACTAATGAATGGATATATTATAGAATTAATGATTTAAATAAAATTTATTATAAAAATAGGTAGAAGCTGGTAAATAGTTTCTCGATATTTCCATACAAATTTTATTGAAATCGGTAAAACTAAATGGGTTGTTAATGAATTTTGCGGAACCCCAAAAAACACATCGTATATATTTTTGTTATTTTTAGCTACCACCAAATTTAATTTTATTAAAGTCGGTTATATTATAAGGGTCCCTAGTAATTAATTCTCAAGGAACCATAAAAAATGTATCGTATGTTCTTTGGCTCGAGTTTCCTTTTTGTATTTTAAACATATTGTATACTAATATCGTTTCGTATCATATCACAAGTATTATTTTTCGCAATAAAAAGTATTTAAGCAACCGAGCTGGCTCGGCGGTTTTTGTGTTTGCCGTGAAAATAAATATAAAGGAAAAGAACACGTTAATATACCATCAATTCATTTAGAATGCCACATATTATTTTGAAAAAGCAGTTTTTTCAAGTATCGTACGAAGCTAACGATTTAGACGCTTAGATGTAGTTTGCAACGTTTGACGCTGTTTTTTAAGTAGAAGAGCTATCAGTAATTAGCTTTTGGTATTTATCAATAGAAAAGCTTAATAAATTATAAAAAAAAAAACTACTTTTTATATAGTTTTTCATACGCGCACACACAGGCACGCACGCACCTACGCATAAACACATAGACATGACTCAGAAATTGGTTAAAATAGATTTTTTGGACCCTAAACAGAAAAGATATGTTGAAAATGCCGTTTCGGAAAATCAGTAGAACAGATAGTAAATTCCCAATTTTATGATATTCTTTTAATTTAATAGGGCCATTTTAAAAAGTTTAAAATGATTATACTTGCATGCCATCCCTAAAACTTTTTGATACTAACGAGCTCAAAGAATTCAATAATATAAATAAGCTATCCGGGCTCAAAAATTTCAGTTGTAAAATATATTTAGTTTTTCGAGTTACGAAAACTTAAAATGTTGTTCTAAGTTGAGTACAGAAAAATCAATTTAGTCAAATTGAAGAATTATATCCAAATTTATTTAAACAAAACACTTTTTTAGGGTGCAGAGCCGAAATCGCAAAATGGGAAGCCTTATAGTTTCGTCATATCTGCCCGATCGTCTGTATATCATAGGCATTTTATTCAAAAACTGCAAGGCGTGTATTGATGAAGTTTATAGTGTAGTTTTGTATGAGCTGCTACATAGTTTGGTGGTTAAATAACAAAAATAAATATTCCCATGCATGTAACAGAAGCTGAAAATATTTTTTCTTTCAGCGAAGATAAACGTGCGATACATACTTCGACAGTTCTTTTAAAAACTCTTTAAGATTTCTAAGCGATTTTTCTTATTACATGAATAATTTCGGAAATAATAGCTCAGAAAATTGCAGAAATTGTGTCCCCCCTTTATTTTCTAAATCGTACTTCCAAAAAATAAAAAAAAATAACACTTAATAAATACTTTCAATGAAAATTCTTTTGATCATGGTCGGATATATCATTTTTGAGTTGTTGCACTTCACAACAAAAGGACATAAGTGCAATGAAGATACGCTCTTTTGCTGATAAACTATAGTTAATACTAGTGTAATAGTACTAGTCAACATACCTACTTGTTTTTCTAGTTACGGGCGACTAAAGTGCTTATTAACTTTTCTGTGCAGGAAACATGGAAAAATTATAACAACGTACTTTTTCCATCTGCAGTGAATTTTTTTGTAATAATTCCTTCGGAATCCTACAATAAGCATGGTTCGACATGTGCTTGGCTAGTTTTTTATTTGTCAATTACTATATCTCGAAAGTGTTGTTCAACTTTGAAACGAACAGCGACATCTGACGCAAAATTTTAAATAAATAAATATGACTACGTTTTAAATATAAATCCATTAAGAATTGTACAAGTTATTTACTATGTACAAGAGACGGTTAGAGAGTGGAATTTACACGTTCATTAGTTTAAAAAAAAATTGAATGATAGTTTACTGAAAAATTTTGTCCAACAATATATCTTGAATAAATCAACTAATTTCTGTGCAACTTACCGCAATCGATGAAGTTGTTTAAGAAAAGGACAATTAAATTTTAGTGACAATCAGTATAATAGCTTAAAAATGACTTAAAAATACTTTTTTTCTACAAACTTTATTTTGAAGATTCATCGAGTCTATGAGCCAGAAAGTTTAAACATTCAGAAAGTCTAAGTTGAATCGAATACTTTCGAATGTTGTAGTGTTTCGATCGGATAATTTGTTCAAAAGTAATGAGAGAATAACTTACACACATAAAACACACACACATATCCGCACACACACATACACGCACACACACAGAGAGAGAGATAGAGAGATATAGAGAGAGAGAGAGAGAGAGACAAACATACATATAGTTATCACTCAGAAATTATGAAAATGGTCAGATAGATTAGTAAAACGTAAAAATCTGTTGAAAATCATACATCCGTATATATTTATATTTTATTAGGATTATAATTTATGATAGATGGCGTAAATAAAATAATAAACATTCAATTGATGTTGTAATACACTTTGCCGTTTAGTATTTTCTTAAATATGTGTTCATGATATATGTTATTGATAGGTGGTATTCTAGGCAGAAATTTAAAATATATGATAAATTCCAAATCTAGAGATGCGATAGTTTTTTCATGAAGTGTAGACAAGAACATATGGGTTATTTGACAACGTTAGGGAGACCTAAGTTTAACAAATGCGGTGAAATTGCTTTGCTTATATTTGACGCTTATTGCTTTTTTGCGCTCGCTTAGAGCGACATCTGTAATATATAACATTAAGGCATCTATAATATATACAGTTAACATGATTATGTGTTTTTTGACAATCACATGTTTAAAAAACGATTCACTGATTTTATTTTATGTAAAAGGTAAGATAAATAGTACGTGAATTACACCGACTTAGATCAAGAGTCAGCTTAGAGCTAAAAACAATATATGATATTTCATAACTACATAGAAAGAATTCGATACGATTCTATAAACTGGCGAGTATTGTTTTATTTTTTATGTTAGCTTAATAATTAGCGCTTGAACGGAATTTCATAGAAATTCTGTCAAGATTCTTCCTTCTAGATTCATTATCAAACATATATTTTATATGCACGAATATTATTTCAAATGAACCAGTCACCTTCGTCAGCCTGTGTGATTTGTAAGAATCGGTGCGAAACGGGCGAAATTTGTTCTCGCATCCGTTCAGTTCGTTATACCCATTGACCTGCCTGAGGCCGTGTTCTTCTTCTAATTTCTCGAATTCCTCGAAATATTCGTACATCGTTTCGTTTCGTGCGCGGGTCACGTTGACAGCACTGCGGTCGAGGCAGACGAGAGGAGAAACGAGGGAGACTCTATTTTCAAAGAGTATCTCAGTTCTTCCGCAACACTTCCTGTAGCAGTTCACGATCCTGCAGATGCAGCCTCTCGTCTTGTTGTCGGACGCCTCGTAGTACAGGTCCGGCGTGTACCGCGTGCCGTTGTAGGCGATAGTGCCGTCCTCAAAGCGTTGCCCCTCGGTGATGTCGACGCTCGTGTCGACAACGCAGCGTTCAGTGAAACTAGTTCTCATCATCAGCAGCAACAGAAGTATCACCACCATCGTTATGAAGAGCCGGCGTCGACGGCGTGTCGACCGCGGGTCGAGTTACATAAAACTGACTTCATTCGATGCGGCCCGAACCCGTTAGACGAGTTTAATTCTATTTACAACAGTTCGTTTCTATTCTACATGCTCTAGATATATTTTTAATCGCAAATATACCTTTTTAGCATACTATTCGTTAAGGTCGGAACTTATAAAGTTAGGTTACATAAGAACTCGAAGTTTTAGAATAATTCGTAGGTGCAAACATTTTACAATATATATCTTGCCGTTTGCTACCTGTTTCGATATGTTTTGTCCTTGTTTGGTCGTAAAGCTCTTTTATTATGTTGGGAATCCAACGTCAACCTCCCGGTACTATACATTTGGCATTCATTACTAAAAGTGCGTCATACCATTATACTTTTTTAATGAAATGAATGCAAAAATTTTCAGGTTTGGATTTTTATTGCTAATTTATGCTTAAGCCGACTAGCGATTTTTTTTGTAGAAAAACACTCATAAGAATAATATTATCTTCTAACACATACACAGCACCGTTTAATCCCAAACCAATCAACGAGGCTTGTATTATCGTTGAATTGTTAGGTACTCGGCGTTCCGAACTGGTACAGTTTGACAGTATTTTTTAAATAGTCGTAAATATCCACCATATCTGATATCTATCATATTTGGACAAATGTTTAAAAATTAAAACAGATTATTGCATAATTCTTATCCAATACTAACAGTAGCTACCTATCGTGATATGTCGGCGCTCCCGTCCGTGAGCGTCACGCAGATAGTAGTAGTGAATGCTTTCGCCGCTATTTGTATGAAGTCAGCACTCTGTTTAGCGCCCCGTAATCGTCTGTGAATATGGTTAAGAGTCAAATCGATTGTTTTTATTATGATAACTAAAAAAATATATGTTGACGAATAAATGCATCACAGAAATACTTTAAAAAAAAGTAATGATTTACACAAGTAAAACTAAAGAGTTTCTTTAATTTTGATTTTGATTCTCATCGGTCACACATTAAGTGATTGCTGGCTCCTAGTGTCTTTATTTATGTATATTGCAATTAAATTATTCACCAAAGTCGCACCCCTATTTTTTAATTTTTTGTTTCTATTTAATTTTTAAATTGTTCGTTTCCAGATAAAGGTTTTCGGCACAACTTTGCAGAGACTATCACAACTTTAGGTAGAGGGAATTGAAGATTAACGAAATATGGTGTAAATTTGGTTACATTAAAAATGGTGCGTCCACATTTCTTTGGTCTAAGAAAGCTTTCTGGCACTTCATATTAATCAAGTATTTTTTAAGAGTAGAGCGCGCGCTGTCGATGGTGTAAGCACTGGATAAGAGGTGATTTTTTATATAGGGACAAATTACCACTTGTTTTACCATATGATCATATGATTAACATAAAAGATAGTCGATTAATTAATTTGTATTTCGAGTGACATTAGCATACTTTCTTAAAAAACAACAATAAATAATAAGTCATTTCAAAGGTTCTTATTTATTTATTTAATTCTATGAGTAGTAATTTGGCTAGCCCAATTTTATTCTAGCGAGCATTGACAGGTTTATAAACAACATTAAAGTTGAACAACAATATTTTGTACTTTACGTATTTGCCACTTTACAATCAGTCCCGTCTCGAATTATTTTAGTTATTATAAAAAAAAATCTTATTTAATCTACCATTCTATTCCAATTGAAAACAGGAATGGAACCGTAATCAGATTGAAGGGTCATTCTATATTCAAGTATGAGTTTTTGAATCCTTCTTTTTGCTTGGATGAAAAACAACGGGTCTAGAACCGGTACAAGATAATACTTTGTCTTTGAAGAGCTTTGGTTTTTCCATATGCCTGTTTTTTCCTTGAAATCCCATTTGCATATGATTTCACGATTAAGCAACTCAATTAGTTTAGCAATCGTTTTTGCATGATATTCATGCATTCCGACTCAATTTAATCGAAAAGCTCACACATACAAAATAATATTAGTGTTGTACATAGTTACCAATACTTTATTAATTTATTGCATCTGTTTTTAACTATCATTCCTTTTTCACTCGTCTCTCGTATCTCTCATATGTACCTACCAACTTTCTCTGTATGTCAGAAATCGAAGCTCATTGTGAGTGACAAGAATATTGTCTTTCGGGATATTTTTCTTGATCAATGGAAAGTCCAAAGGATTACGGTCGAATATTGCAAAAAACAAACCGAGCAATTTCGATCGGAGTTTGGTCGTGAAATAGCTCAAAACTAGGGACATCCGCACCGACATTATTCAACAGAGCCACTTTGTAAAGGAGGGATAGAAGTGTGTCTACAATTTATGTCCCTCAATTCCAAACGTGGTACTCGTGTACATCCTTATGTAAGGACTAGACGCTTTGCAAATCTCCCGTTCTTTTGCTTGTAACAAATGCAACAGAGTGGAATTGTCCTGATAACACCAAAATCAAGAAAACAGACGAATAATGGCCATTCTTTTAGTTATTTTAACAATTTCCTGCGAGAAAAAATGTTTGTGCATTTTAAAACTATTACCAGATTATATTTAATATCAAATATTAAGTGAACAGGTTGTGCTAACTACAGTAATGGGACTAAATGTAACTAGTACAAGGAATCGGGCACACTTCGGATTTATTATGATATGAACTACGATTTCTTACGAACTACGTCGAATACTGTATTTTGTTCTTGATACTTATTTATATTATATATCTTCAGTTCTTTCTTTCACATCATTCGTTTACTTTTATCATACCTCTTATTGTCAGACACTCGCAGGGTAACGTAAACGAGACAAAAGGCGGTGCCGTGACAATAAATAATTTTTCAACATTCGTTATGTGTTTTTGGATGGTTGACAAAAATAATTAGACACCATTATGTAATTCAGTTAATCAATGTTTGAATTAATTAATGTTTAAAGACAAAAAAAAAATGCTTACCTCTGTTTAAGTAACGATATTTTCTCTTTGTTGCACATCACGATTATGAATGTGAAAAGTCCACTCAAAGCGTTGAACACGTCGCTTATTTTCCAAAACCAGTCAGCTTCAGGGAAAACCAAAGCTCACTACTTCCAAAATACAAATGAGGCCCATCACAATGAAAAGTTTTATATAAGTCAGTAGCCTGTAACATTTAAAACACCATTAGTGTGTTTAATTAACAGCTGCGTCGGCCTATGTTTTGACGATCTTAAGAAGGCAAAGAAACCAAAGAAAGCATCTTAAAAAAGAACTGGTCAAGAGCATATTGCACCATCCTTGTTATAGGGTTCCGAAGTCATTATTACAAAAAAAAATGCACTACAGATGAAAAAAGTACGTTATTACACTTTTTTTATATTACCCGGATATAATAGTAATAAACACTTTAGTCGCCTATAACCAAAAAGTAGATATTTTGGCTATTACTATTAAACTAGCGTCAAATAAAATGCATCAGCAAAAGCGCGCATCTTAATCGTACTTACATCCTAATAATTTGCGAAATAAAATAGTTTATTTATTGTAATTAAATTAAGTGGTTTATTACAGTATGAAATAGATAAAAGCGCTTTTTAATAAGCTATTCATATCATTTTTTATTTTCACTTACTAAAATTCAATATATTGTGATTATTTTTCCCTGCCAATACAAATCCTTACTGTTGTATATTGTTTAAAATCAAAAAACTTATAAACTACTTTATTACCTTTTATTGATTATACCTCTGCTTTCCTTTGTGTATTCTCTTTTCAAATTATTCATAGAGTTCTTCCTAGTTTTAACATAAGAATAGTAATTAAAACAAACAAAACTATATTTGTGATGCAGGCGAGAGTTATGGGTACGTAAAAGTATATTAATTTTCCTTTTCCTGTAATCATTAATAACATTACTATAATTTATTACGTTCTTATAGCTACATTATGCATAATTTAACTACGTGACGCTGGATAGAATCATGTAATTCTGAATCTGTGTAATATCTACTTGAATAAGTTCGTCCCTTTGCGGCGTGTTAGAATCAATTTTCGAATAAATCTAATCTGTTTAGTTTGGTAAATGCTAAATTAAATGCAATAAGCACAAAAAATTAAAGACTAGTTTTAAAATAAATGTCAATGGCTTGAATGGAGTATGAATGATTACATAAGGCTTATAAAATATTTATTAAATTGTCAAACTGTTCCCAATGTTTTCCTCGCCTCCAATTTATAAGCCGTTTCATCTAAGAATCTGAAAAATGTGAGGATCTGTCAATTAACACGATATCTGATTGAAAAGTATAGGATTAGATTTCTTATTAGTAATTTCTTAAAGTCACATTACATAGATTAGGTGTATAGAATGAAACGCAAAGTAACTATGAAACAATTTGGGGTGTAAGCTTGAACCTGTGTGTGTGTACTAAATATGCAGTTCTGTCGTTTTCAAAACTTCAAATAATTGTGACTCTTTCAAGTAAATAACTAAATCACAAAGTTTGATTTCCACCAGTAACTAAGAAATTGAAATAATATAAATCCATAGTGCATCATTATTTAGAAAAATAATTTACTTGTGACATCCGCAGATGACCGTGATATTTTTACAAAATATATAAAAATAAATATAGTTTAAAAAAACCAAAAAACACGCTTTAAAAGCACATTAAACTAAAAGCATGGGTTGCTCTATATACGAAAAATGTGGCACAAAGCGCTCCACGCTTTTTCCACAATGATACTATTATTTTTCGTCAATATTTATTATTTTTTTCAGCTTATATTAAGAATTATTTTTCACTTTTTAGTTTGATGTGCTTTAGAAGCGTGTTTTCTAAATTTTTTTAAACTATATTGATGTTTAACATTTTAGTTCGATTGATTGTTAAAAATTTATAATTTTTAACTCCAAATGAGTCGGTTACAAACAAACAAGCTCACAAACTCACAAACTCACAAACGCGTAAACGCGCAAACCACAAACATACAAGTGAAGCTAATAAAAGAGTGTTAATAATGGTGGAACAGCCAAAAATAACAGAATAGAACTCTGCTTCGTTATCTGGAAGTATGTGGAAGTACACATTTAGATTATTTGTGCATTTCGACTTGTTGGAATATTTTAGATAATATTGTTATCACGGACGAGATGTGTTTTGACTTTATAATTTTCAAGACAACACATCGAGAGGGATCCTAGTCTGAAAAGATATATACTGAAATATATTTCGAGTTCACAGAAACACAGCATAAGTCATTTTTTTGCACGAATTTGTACTGTTGAAAATAATAATAAACAAAAGTCCTTTGTTTCGGATTTCTTTAGTATGGCTCATGTATTTTCTATAACTATATATACACATACATAAAGCATATAAAAATAATCATTGTAAGAAAGACGAGTTCGTTTCACATAAATTGTCATTGGCAGATGTCGTTGTTTAAAAGCAATGTTAGACCATTCGTGAAAAAAGAGAACTATAAGAAATTAGCCTTGATTTGGTTGTGCGAAAATATTAAAGTTGAGATTTAACATTAAATATACGTATATATTTCTACGTGCATTGTGTTATCATGTTTATTTAGGTCTTGGTGTAGGGACAATTTATTACTAATGCTATGAGTTATGGACATGATTGACAATTATGATTGATTGATTGATGATTATGATTGACTTTATGAATCGCATTAGGTGTGATGTTGGTGCATATTATTTTAGATAACCATGTGTAGTAGGGATAATATAATTCGTTAGGTATGATCTTGATGATTGGTTTATTTATAATTAATTCCGTGAGATGTGAGTTATCTTAATTTGACTGTTTTATAACTATTATGTTGCATGTATATGTGTCATTACATGAATGTAATAACAAATCACATGTGAGCATTTAATAAAAAAAAAAGAAAACGACATTTGTCCTTATAAAAAAAAAATAAAGGAAACATGCGGTATACACGCCGACACTGAGCCGGGCGCACGAGAAGTCTGTCGATTTTGAAACACAGGGAAAGTGGGGATGGCTCAGTTGGACCTTTCTGCCTCGTACTGACAAGCCGCGATAGATGCTGACCGCCACGTCAACGCGGGTTAATTAAGATTTTGGGAGTTGTCAGCCATCAGCTATCAGCTAAACGGCGTTCAGCAATCTAGCTAAGTGTCACGGACTGTGACTAACAGGAAAGCAACACTATTTATGTTTACTATTTAATATTGTCTTTGGTGTGTGTCTTTGGTGTATGTAGATTTTCTAATAGATACTTATATTTCAGGTTGGCAGTTCATTGGTCTGAATGAGCAGTAGCTCCTGGTAATTGTCCCTTATTTTGAAATAAAATTTGTTGATCGAGATAGTAAATTTCCTTTTCATCTATCTCACTGACGTCACAACTAAAAGTACCGGAGATAGATGATTAAGTCCGATACGCATCAGAACTGTTCATCGTTGGTTACACGGGTCCATAACGGAGCTCCACCTGCAGGGTGATCTGAACAAATTCCTGGCTCCATTGCAAATCAAACTCCCATTCACAGAGGTGGTTCTGGTACGACAAATATATAATTATTTTAATGGAGTCACGTAATAAATAATTTGCTAAAACAAACATAGCTTTAATATAAAAAATCTGACACAGCTAAATAATGACAATTGTACTTTCAATTTTTAACTGTAAGATTTTAATGCTCGCATTTAATTTTAAATTATTTCTTTTCTTTAATTTTATTAATACTTGTATTATTTTATTTCGCTGTGTTATATAAAATGTATTATTTTATATTGTATTAGAATTATACGATATAATTTATTCGTATTTTATTTATTTAAAAAAAATAATCGTATATTTAGTCTTTCAGTACGTATATAAACGTATCGTTTGTAGGTTTGATTGATTTTATTAAGACTAATATTTTTTTAGAAATTATTTGTCTTATTTGGGACCTAAATTAATATCTGATGATACTTTGAGGAATTATTATTTGAAATATTTGACTGTTAATATAATACCAGACAGTCTGATAGTGAACTTTTTACGTTGATAGTCGATTACTCTGAGGTTACGATATTTGAGAATTTGCAAGTATACGACTCTATTTTGTACAGGCATTTTCTAATAACCGAAAATTTAAAACTCAAAGAATTAAATAGTTTTCTTGCTTTATAATAAAATAAAACAGATGCATATAGTTTTAATTGTTTATATCTTTTATCATACGGGTTGGATAGGCTTCACTGTACCGAATAATAAAAACACACGGCCACGTAAAAATATGCCACCTAAACCCCAAATTCCACAAAGAGCCAGACTGCGGTCATTCTAACCTAGATCTTACTGTGGTAAAGACTAGTAGGGAAACAAACATACTCTGACGCTTTAAGCACGGGAAGAGAGCTTCTAGCTCCTAGTTCGTAGAACGTAAAAAGCACGCGATATGAAATATCAGACCGTGGAAACCTCGCTATAATCCAATAAAACCTACGTTCAAAGCGTTAAGACTGGGAACTACTGTTCCTGATTCAAAGCCAGACTATCTCGCGTTACATAATTTAAAAAAATTAATTGACTAGACGATCACTCGTATTAAAGCACACATGTATAATCAAATAGTAGATATACATGTAAGCTCTAAAGGTTTCCGTTTCAACATTTATAACTTTGTTTATATTGAGGAATGTACTACAAAGTAGATCAATCATTCGTGAATACTGGAGAATTTGAGTAAATTATTGTCTTAGCAACAGGTGCGACAACTTTTAGTGAAGCATGTTGATGATGAATGGTCCTTAGTGCGTTTTTGTATCAATATATACCTTCTATTTGTTTCAGTGTTTGATTTTACTTTTTGTCTTAATCTTCGTTTGAAGATAGTTTAAATATTTTATCTATATGATAAATGTATATTTTAGGGGAGAAATAGTTACCATTCAAAAAGCATTCCCGTTTACGCATTCTAGGCAACAAATAGTGATCTTCAATGGGCGAGAATTCCAACACCGCCAAGACCGCGGTCAGGAGGAGCGGCAGGCCGAACGCGAACACGCAATATCTGCGAAATCTTCTATTCAAACTTAATATTAATAAAATATTAATAAAATATTTTATTGATAAAATATTATAACCTAATTAATTACAATTTTAATAGACTTAAATACGTCAAAACTAAAAATGCAAATTTTTGAATGTTAATTTTAGACATGAGAAATACTGTTGAAAAATATACAAATGAGAATAACTTACAGAATACCATGCACAGATTCCTAGCTGGGACACTAAAAGTGACATTGATTTGCATAGCCGCAAGACACGCAAAAGTAACATAGAGTAGCATAGAGCAGAGATGACACTACAGGTTGTGTCCACAAAGCGTCATCTTTTGATCGGGTAGTATCAAGCGTGCGGCTATCGTCAAAAGTATAAGCACAGCTGAAATTAACATAGCTGAAAAGCGTAGATATTACGTAATTTTATTTGTGCTTCCAACTGAAACATGATAAAACGTTACAATTTATTAATTCTGTCCTTTATATGACTATTTATTTTTAAAAGGTTATAAAAATATTTTAGCAAACTGTTAATAAAAAAAGTATTAAGTAAATTGAATAAAACATAAACGTTGTCTTTCATTGACTATGGATGGCATTGCCAAAGTAACTGGTTTATAACGGTTCCGTACATCTTATGAAAACACGGAGTCCCATTTGAAATCGCTCTTGTGTTTGTCTGTAACAGTCTATTTTCTTCGAATCTATTGAAGAAAAATTGTAAGAATTTTTGAAAAGAAGAAGAAAGAAAGAAATCCATACAGAAGTAAGTTGACTTTATCCCAAGATATAGCGTAAACAGAGAAGTTCTAATTTATGAAGTTAATTTTATCAGGAAAATTATGAAATAAATTAACGAGAGGTGTCGTGGGACATCCTGTAGGAACAAAGCTCTTTTTTATTATTCAGTAAGTACTAATAAATAAGAGGCACAAGGAAGAAATAGTATTAAAATAAATATATATTTATGCTTTTGTTTATAAAATTATAAAAATAAACGTTTGATTAATACTTATTATCGTATATGTGTTGAATCAATACATTCAACACATATACGAATATACTGCTGATACGTACACTGTACCCTTATACTGAAATAACATACTTATACTTAGGCATACGTTTTTAAACAAGCTATAAGACAGTAAACGACTAGTAGACGTCGTTAAGTACACGTTTCTCTCTGCTTTGTTCCTCTTTCTCAAAAGTGTCGGTTGAACACTTTTTACCTTGTAGATCCCCATCCGCCAAACGCACGATGAGGAACTTCGTTTCAAAAAAACATTTTTAAATGCATCACGTGTCAAAGAAAATTAAACATCTCATTCTTTATATCCGGAAAAACTGAGCCCACGATTTTTAGATAAAAATACGATTATAGATCATCAGTCATAATTGTCTATATAATTTGACTGTGATTGGAGCACGTAAATCTTTATATGTTATGATATTTGCATACCACTCTTCTTTTCTGACATTTTACAATCGTTCGATCCAAGCTTGTTGTTTTAAGGTTCTCAAAATTTGACCCTTTTTAATATAACGCTAATTTGGAGGGCTAAAGATTTTTTAGGATGACTCATGTCAACCCTTCTATATTATACATGAAAACCTGTTTTCAATTCTCACGAGTAAGGAGAAATATAAAAATACGAGAAAATATTTATAAAACATCTGGTTTTATTTTACCATAAAATAATAAATTCATTTTTCCTAGTGATTACTGTGGTAACCTATTCATATGAAGAAGTTAGGTTAAAATTGTAGCCTATAACAGCTTTTTGTGTTTTATATTTGGTTTCTGACGGTTTTTTAAACGGTTTTGTGCTTATTTTTTAAATGAGGATGTACGGCTGATACATCGTACAGAGCTACTTGTAATGCTATGATAACATAAATCAATGATTTTTACTGTTTAATAATTAAATTATACTCACATTAAGTCTATTTATGTATTTATATTATTTTCATAACATTGTAGCCGCAGTCATCTATAAACTTTCATTTGAAAAAAAAACTATAACTAATGTTAGAAAAGAGGTGAGTCAATATAAAAAAGCGTGCTCGATTGCTTTGCTCATATGAGAAATAGCAAAATAGGCAGTTTATCGAATATTATGTTATTTGTGCTATACTCCATTTTTATCTCGAACAAAATGGCAACTTTATTAAAACTAGCACTATCTTGACTTTGTAGTCTTGTAAGCTTTTTTTAGTCTGTCATTGTGATAAATTCGGTAATTCGAAACAGAACTTCAATTTATCGGTACGTTTGCCTCCAATACAAAAATAAGACTTTAGACATATTACTTAGATGTTATTATTTTCAAACGGAAATAAGATTAAGTTTAAAAGTAGGCGTAGAGAAAATGACTCGCAATATCATATAGTTTCGACCTCAAGCTTAACTAAAAAATACTATCGGTATCTAGTGGATACGAGAAGTATACCAAAAGTAATAAGATACTCTTTGTTCAATAGTTTGATGCTCGCAACTTATATACCATCTTAAATGAAATGCAATACTCACAATTAATTGTAAAACGTTTAGATCACCATCTGGTGGTGAAAAGTTTGATTAACAATGATTTTTTTTAATTTAATTACGACAAAAAGAAACCATTTGGGTACATAATTGTCGTCAGTGTATATAGATTTATGATATTTCTTTTTAGTTTAAATTATTGTTAATTACTACAACTTTTGTAATGTTAATTATCATCATCATCATCGCTGAACCTTCAGCCAGTCGCAATAACTGAAAGGGACAAGTCCGATACACCGAAGAGAGCGTAATTATGTGAGGGGAGTGTAGTTTCTAGATTAGATTAGGAGTGACGGGAGTGTAGAGCCAGCCGGTATTGGTGCAACCTTTAGTCAGAAACTAGAGTCGGGATAAATAATAGATATTATAGTATGTCAATAAATATAGTGGGAAGGATATGTTCCTTTCATTTCTCTTTCGTTCTTCGTTTCCTAAGCTTCGTGCAGACTTTGTTGTCCGTTCCTGGGAGTTGGAACAGTTCATCGGCAGCCTTTTTAATTTCTACTGTACTCTCTACTAATGTTGTTTATTCTCCTTGGCTTCTCTTGTAAAAACTACTGTATTGTTAAGCGAGTCTCCTAAGTGCGAATAACTTTCAATTGTAGAAGATCTTAACGCAGAGTTGAGTAGATGATAAACGAATCCTTTCTAGTTTTTTCTTCCATCAATCTTTCATTGTTTATTTTCTCAACTTCATGAAGGAATTTTAGTGTGCGTTTAGGAGTTCACATCGCTCATCACCAGCCTTTTTAGTTTCCGTTTTGCTGTGTATTATAGCCGCTTCTTCTTCTTGATTGCTGTTGTAGTAGACTGGTCTACCCGAGTCTCTCTCTCATGTGTAACTAGTACGTCTAATTTTTCTTTCTGATGTAGTAGATTTTAAGGCAATGTTCATTAGATGATGTCAAACTTTTATTCATGTTTCGAAAGAAATCTTTATTTCTTAATTTCTTTCTTCCGTTAATCTTTCATTCTTCGTTTTCTTCGTTTAGTGCGTATTCTTAATATCGTTTTTGGGATTTGGTAAAAATCATCCACAATCTTTGTTATCTCTAGTTTGCTCTGTGATAATATCATTCATTTTTTTAGTCCCTGTAACAGTAACTCCTGTCTTGTGTGAGCGACTCTCTCAAATATAACTACATTTTTGTTGTAGTAGATCTTAAAGCGGAATCAAGTGAATAAGGACAGCAATTATTTAAAAAAAAAATCATTTTCAATTAGTTTCTTCAGTCATTCGATTCATTCTTCATTTCTTTCGCTTTGTGCAGATTTTCAATATCCATTTGTGGAAACAAACAAAGTATAGCTTGTTAATTTCGTGCAGCCCACTTTTCTTACTTACTAAGTGCCATTCAAGTATTACGTAAGCACCAAAAAGGAATGGGGAATTTTTGCTTTGCTTACTTTTGATGATATGGGAGCCGGAGGGGGGTATGAATAATGATGACGTCAACAATACTTATTTACTTTAAGTACCTGATTTTTAAGAGATTCCACTAATTAGTTAATGAATCGAAGTAGGGGATTTACCGCGCACGCTAATCACTTTTTAAATTTATTCAATGTCATATTGGTGCGGTACATTAATTTGAGGTCTTTTTAGTCAATGGTTGTTTTACATTGATGTACGAAAATAGAAGATACACAGTTTCACGCTCAAAAGCGACCGCAGTAAATGAGTGCTAAAACAAACCGTTTATCACTCATTGCATTTAGTTTCCTCAGTTTTTCCGTTATGATGTTGAAATGTTATATCAAAAATGCCTAAATGATACGTTAAAAGCATCGAAAAAATCATATTTCTTATTTCCGATGAGCAAAATTTTGTTTACTTAACATGATTGCTCAATTGTGTTTTATAATGGGGACTTAATAACATGGTATTTAATTTTTTCCTTTTAAAGCACCGTCTAAATATGAGATGTAAATGAACTTCATAAAAATATATCTACACAACTCTGATCTTGTACTTTCTCCGTTGTCACAATATTTGTTCACTAGAGACGCAATTCTTCAACTAAGAGAGTTGCCTTTCTAGTTTATATTTTTTTTATTTTTTATGCAATCTTAAAATTACATCTATAAGAGAATTGTACAACATATAAAATCTATTCCAAGAAAAATGATATGACATATATTTCGATTTGTTTTTTAACAGATTATCTACGGGGTGACAGGATTGATCGTAATCATCATGAGAAAAATCAGAAAAAAAATTTATCCCATGCAGTTTGAAAATTATGGGCATTTTAAGAAAAACTTAGAAAATTATGGTGTCGATAATGAAAATATTTAGAAATTATGTGTCGATCATAATTTGTGTGTCGACACCGATCACTGAAGTGGTTCTTGTAACCGCACACGGAACACTTGTGCGAAAAATCTCGCACTGAACTGCCGCCGTTGATTACGGGCCGGCTGCGCTCGCGCAACGCAAACACATCTGCCGCGTTCCCTGTGCCGCCTGCGAGGGTGCCGCCTCTTCCAGCCGTCTTCACCGCCGGTTCGAACATAGCGTTTTGCACGGCAAGGCGTGCCACCCGCACGGTCTACGCCAGGTCGAGAGCGCGCACCAACGTCAACTCTTCCACGCTCTCAGCAAAAGTTTTCCTTCTCTTTGACATTTTCCAATCCTACTACGAAACGGTCTTGTAGCACGACATCTAGCTTATTTATGAATCTATAATAGCGTGCCGCCCCCTCCGCCAAATCTTCACCCGGTCGTTTTAATGACGTGTAAAATTTATATATTTCTCTAACAAAGCTTTTCTTCGGCTGAATGTGATTAACCAGGTTAGACGGTAATTGTTTAATATTTACGACTTCTACGGCTTTAGAAAATATCAAATCTCTTATCATTCGGTAAGTATCTTCGGTGAAAGATGTAAGAAGAATCACTCGCTGTGGTTCTCCGCTCTTGTCGAATTTGTCCATCATATTGTTTGCCGCACAGAACTGGGTGAAACGGCTTTTGAATATATTCTATTCTTGGGAATCAATATTTTTTTTTTCTAACATTCATATTTTTTTTAATTTAATCTCATAATAATATGAAATTTATATTACACTTTGTATAAGAAAATAAATATTAATTTATTTGATTTATCAAATTTAAATTGAGCTCTATCTACTGTATTGACTATTCCACTCCAGTCCTTTTATTATTTTGTTGTAGTTAATTATCTGCATCCGATTACAAAAAAAAATAATTGCGCCAAAGAAGAATAACTTCTCACTATTGTTTTTTATTCAAAATGTATTGATTCTATTTCACCCTTCATATACCTCTGACCTTGTACCATGCAGTTTTTGTTTTGTTTCTCAAAATTAAAGAAAAATTGAGGGGAAGAGATTTATGACCAAGGTAGTTGCACTGGCTGCCTATAATTCAGAAATTTATGACGTGTCTATAAAAAAAAAGTGGTCAGAGGCATTTTTCAAGTAGTTTAAACCAACGGAACAGTACATGCTTAGGGTGAAATCTTTGAAAAGATAGATGACAATTATAAATAATAAATATTTTATTTTTGAATACCTTCTTGTTTTTGCCATACCCCTTGTACATATTACCTGCTGCTGTGGTTAATCGTTACTTTGTGAACGAGTGAACTCTCTAGTCCTGAGCAAATCTCAATATTGCTCATTTTATTGCTCATATAATTATCACAATTAGGTGTTTTCACTGTCTGATTTTCGTTTATTGTTTCTTTTGGTACATAGAGTAGTTAAAAGTGATACTTTTTTTATTTAAAGAAATAAAATATGTATTTGCTTAAAATTATGAAAACAACACTTAAATTAGCGCAATTGACTCAACACGAACAAGATAAGAGATAAATGGATAAATTTAAGTACCGCCCTAAACTGTTATTATTTTTAATTGCTTTTATTTAGTTTCACTTATAACTTACAAAATAAAAATGTACTCTAATTTTGGAAGTCGATTTTGACCCACTTCGTGGTATTCAATTGACCTGAAATATGGTACACGTATGTAAGTCCAATGACAAATCAACAATATGGTGTCATTGAGCTATTTTGATGACGAACCTGAAATTTGGACGCAGGAACTCTGTAATGAAACAATTAACCTCTTTCGCGTTGGGCTCGCCTGATTTGTCTTGACAAGTACTCTGATCATAGATAGCTTTCAGGATCTGATGATAGAGCTAGAAGGTAGTCACTAGAACTTTATAATACAACAGTGCAAACCTACCGTGTTGGGGTACGTTTGATTGGTTTTGACAAATACTCTTGACCCTAGATAGTATCCGAGGTCTTCACATGTATCTAGATTAAAAAGTACCTGATCAATAATATCAATAAACAATATACTTTTTTACATTAAAGTTAGATTACTTCCTAACTCTGTTCATCAAAAACTTTTATATTATTTACAGAATATATATGACTTATTAATTCAAATAGATGTGAAAGCGTGATTTTTAGTTTTTTCTTTAATGTAATTTTGTTGTTGCTTCACAGTACAATAAGGAACAATTACAATTTATTCCAGTTTCTCTACCTTTCAAAATAAATATGTTCTATGGATACCACATCGGTTAGAGCGTTTCTTTCTTACGCAGTGCTTATTCATTAAATATCTCTACTCGGGCTCCATAAAATATTGTGAAATATTTTAAAGAGAGTTTAGACAAATACTTTCTAAATGTAAAATTGGTTGAAATATTAAATTTCTCTTTTTGATTTTACTTTGGCAATAAGACCTCACCCTGCCCATCTGTTGACGCAGAATTGTTGTGTTTTGTTGAAATCAATAACGCAATCAATAACACAGATTATTTTATATTAATTTTCGCAAACACATTTCCTCTCATTTTACAGGCTGTTCTTATAATATATTTATTATAGGTAAATGTAAATAAAATAAGACGAAAAATTATCTTGAATTTGTAATTTTTAGGATTAAATTAGAAAATTGTAAATTAACTTTTTGCATGCTGAACCATGTGACACAACAAGTGAAAGCGCTTACTATGCAAATCTTTTTTTGTGATTTTAAGATAGATAGTTTTGAATTCATTTAAGAAAATAGCCGAAAATGCCTATTACTCCCTTATCTACTAAATTGCTAAGCCTAATTAAAAAAAAATACAGAACATTGTTCTTCACCTACTTATTACCGGGAAACCTTTACCAAGTCCACAGCTTGCTTCGTTTCGGTTCGTTCCAATGTCCTGTACAAACTGACGCTCACTAAGTACGCGAGTGCTTATTCATTTATTTTTCTTATTTTTGCTTTAACGCAATAGCAGTCACATATACAAAGTCAGTATACAAACATTAAACCGGACGTGGCTATAGTGCAAAGTTGAGGAAAACAATAAATAAAAGTCTGTCAAGTGCGAGGGGGATTCATGCTTATTAAAATTATATTGTCGTGATTAGATAGCTCAAAAAAGCACTAAAACTATTTTTATATTAAAAAATATACCTAGCAGTCGATTTTCTCTTTTTTTTCTTTGTTAGATCTACTGCTCGTTATATTTCTCGAATATCTTAAGCTCGAAAGTTAAAAAAAGCTTCAGGAATAACCTTCTAAGGATAATTATATTACTGTCTTTCGAATGTTTAAGCTGGAAAAGCTTAAATACAGCAATTAGTATAATAGCGGGAAATTATTGAAATGACTTATAGGCTTAACTGTTTTGCAGATTTGTAAAAATCCTAGCTGAAAATAAAAAATGAAATAGACTGTTTACGTATCATTTAAGTTAATAGAATAATTTTATTTATGTATTTATAAAAAAAGAACATTGTTTTTAAACTAAATTAGGCATCTTAGCGCAAGAAAACTTAGGCAATCTATATAATTTGTCGGTTTGCTTTATAATTTATACTGTAATCACAAGTTAGACATGTTTCATTACAAAGTAAGTACAAAAGATATTAAACAAAATGCATTTCTTGCAATAGACCTATCCTAAAATGTTTATTTCTAGTTTCTATTATTATTTCTTAGGCTATCATTCATAATAACAAACATTGTGTGAAAGTATTAATTGGTTATTATAACTATATATATGATAGCTTAAAAGATAGAGCTTTTTAAAGGTTATACGGGCAATTTTTATAATGTTTCTGTACGGGCCCTTTATAAAAAGTGACAATTTACCAATATTTTTATACTACAAAATAGAAAAAATTCATAGATTTATCACAGTAGAACATATTTTTATAGCTCTGTCTGAAGGTTTTCTCTTTTTTATGACCCGGAAGGAAATCCTTTAAGAGTTTACGATCAACAAATCTGTGACCACTTTATCGCCACCAATGTGTGGTCGAAAGGGCCAAATTATGAAATCCCTTCTTTTTATATCATTTGGGAGAAATTCTGGTGCCGCAAATAAATATTCAAAGGTAAAGTACCGCTAAAACTAATGAAAAAGTAAATGTATGTTGCCTAGCCTAACATATGGTTCGTAGATTTGGATATAAGATAACGAAATATTAAAAAAAAATCGACAAAAACATGCCAACGCTCAATAGAAAAAATTATCTTGAACATCAAACTCAACGACAGGCAAAAATGTAGAAATACTCAACACAGAACCAAAATTATAGATACTCCACGACACTCCCGATATTTGAAACGGAAGTGGGCAGGCCATGTACCGCGAGCACTAGATGAAAGATAAAAAAACGATTCACTTTATTGATAGGATCAGGCAACCATAGAAACAGACTACGGTAGGTCTATGATATACAAGGAATCGCTGGAAGAGACCGGTAAAACAAAGCAGAGGTTAGAAAAGCATGGAAAATATTGAAGGGGCCCTATGCCCAGAGAGGGGTCATAAATTAATAACTCATATTCAAAATGCATATCAAATTGTATAGCTAACGAATTATAGGCCTATTATTATTATTATTCAAAAATGAGAGTCACGTTTTGTTATAAAGTTTTGCCTTCGCAGCTATATGTTTTTAAAGACAAATACGTGTATGCAATTTCGACAATTATTTTAGTAAAACATTTGCTTGAATTAAAATTTTATAAACTTACCCCGGACCGATTACTATACTTATGGCATAATAGGACTGATTTGATGATATAACTGTGTTTGTGCTTATTGGAATTGTCTAGAGACGCACTTTCATTATGATTGTTTTTGAAGGTCTGATAATGGAGTTCCGGCTCCATTATCAGATTTTCGTTTTGCATTGGAACTGCATAATAATACGACGAATCTTGGCCACATTTTGAGCTTGTTGGAATTGTCTTACAATGCAATTTGATTATAAACGATTTTTAGAGTCTGAAAATGGAGCCACAAAGTAGACGCTTATATTCCATAATAGAACAACGCAGCTTAGCAAACCTCGTTTAACATACTTTATTTTAAACCTGTAATATAATAAAAATTATATATCATACAAAGGTTTACTTTGTACGAGCTTATTCAAGGAGCTCACTGATTAGATAGTCTAAGGTAAAGAAAGGGTTACTCGTATAATGTAATTCAGTTAGCACAAAATGTTATACTTGATTTAAAAAAAATGCAAAAGTTACCTTATTTTAATTGAACTGAAAACTAAAATAACTACTAAGTAATTGCTTACATCCATTCACCAACTAGAAAAGGACTTATGAAGTATTTTTCTAGGTAAATTTCGATACTGCTCTCTTCATGTACTGAAGCTGAATATAAGACACAGTGGAGGAAGGTGGTTTAAAGGAATTGAGGTTATGAATGCTTACTATTTGGTGAAGTAGAATAAAATAATGAATATAGTATGATATGTATGGTGTAGTTACCTACAGAATACAATTACAAAATAATAACAAAATACGATGATAATTTTAATTCATTTTAATTACTGATATTGGCCTCAAGTCAGATCCGCAAAGTATTTTGAATATTAAATACTTTTTTAATAATAAAGTATAATATTATATAAAAAGTTAAATTATCTTATTTACGCTCTTCATTTTTTGTTATTATGCTAGATGCGGCCTATTAAGAGAATTAATGAAAAGATTTTTATGGTGAAGCACACGAATAGTTAAATCCTGGGAGATATTTATACCATTCAAGGGCACTTACGTTAAATCGGCTTTTTCTATTATAGTAATTTTGTTAGCTTAAAAAATGATTTAATGTGATAGAAACAAAAAAAAATCATCAAAATGTTCTGATCAATCAATTCTGCAAAATTTAAAATCACAATTACTTTTAAAAAAAAATCAATTAGCTTATTAGCCTATTTTTAACAATCATAATCACAATTAGTAGTTTTCAATGAAAAATAGCTGTAAAATTCGGTGTCGTTAAATTAAAATTAATTAAAAAGTATTAATTTATAGAGCAAAAGGCTCTAGTAGCATAAGTAGCATAGTGGTGACCTCTAGTAGCAACTAAGGATATCTCTTTGTTACCATCTGTTTCGAAGAAATTGGGTTGTAATATAGTTGCAATAATACATTCTAAATAGCATTTTTATTTAAATCTTTTTTTTCTTTTTATCAAAATATTATGAGGCGTGCATTTTCGGATTTTCCGATTATCTTTTTTTGTTTATATTATTAGTTAATTTGCAGTCAATTGTCTCTTTTCAGTATATACTTAGTTTAGTATTCTAGAGAGTAATTAAATTACATTATAGTAATTAATTGTAAAATATAGACCATTTCAAAAATATCTATTAATTTACCAGTGTTAGGCTATTATTAGTATGGGTTTTATCGACCTAATATAATGATAAAGAGACCTAATATAATGATAAAATTTTAAAAATAAATTCGTTTTAATTAAAAAACTTGTCGAGTTCATAAATCAATGAAATATAGTTTCACAATATTACAAATTAATGTCGTATTTCACGCTAAGCAAATTAATCGAATGAAATTCTAATGCACAGAATTCATTTATCATACAAATTAAAAAAGTATCCGACACGTACGCAAGGCAACAATTGTTATTATAACCCACATCACTGGAAGGTAACTGCCAAAACCATTAAAACTGCTGCCGATCGCTGCCTTTGTAAGCCGGGTTCGGGATTCCAATTGAATGGCCCACGGTGCTGCTGAAAACAGCGCCACCTATTGTGATCCAACAATAGTACTTAAGCGAGCGGCGATCACAATGATTTCAGATTTAGTATTTTAGCAAAGTTTGATGAAATGTGTTTTCTCTTTTAATTTGGGTCGATTGTTAGTTCATGTGAGATTCTAATGAAATATTTTGGTACTTACGTAAATTTAAGCACAAAAGTAATACTTTAAGCAAAGAAGTAATTGAGTACCGATTAAGCTTTATAAATTCGTAAGCCATAAACAATTTTAAAATGGAACAGTTAAAGGATCGAACTCAAATTAAAGCATGAATAGAAAAATTAATCATTAAGCTACCTTTATTATAAATTCATCCCTATTTCCCAGAAAGGTAGGCAGAGACTAAATTTTCATAAGATACAACCTTTACATATTTCTATAAAAGCTAATGGCTGATACAAAGCCGTCATTGTATCCCTTTATAAAGTAAAAGGCTCTCGGCACGTTTGCTTAAACTACCACCGTATAAGACTTTTAAGATTCGTTGGCAAATTGTATGCACAAATTTTTACCAAATGTGTTATGAATGAGACTGAAAATAAGATTTGGTATGTACAAATAACGTTTTGAAAAGGGATAAGATTCACGGACCAAATGTTTTTTCTGCAATTTGGACAAAGGTCAAAAGTCGTTCTGTACTTTCGTAGATTTGGAAAACACTTATGATATAGTGAAAACAAATGATTTATAGAGAACACTATCTACATATGATGTGAGTAGCAGAATGATACGGACACTGTAATCTCTATGCAGAGGCTCCAATGCCTGCGTCAGAATAAATAAGGCATACACTGACTAGTTTCATATCCGCGAGGGTGTCAGACATTCCTATCTAACACTATTCCTATCTAATGCTTTGAGAGAGTATGAGTGTGGATTAAAATTGGATGAGCTGTCTATCAAATGCTTCATACATTTAGGTTTTTATAGACTTTCCTTTCAAGTAATAGCCTTGTTGAAATTCATACTTAGTATATTGTAAACTATTAAGTTGATAATTTTTGATACCGTAATATAAAATAGGGTAGTAGAATGTCATCGAAAATCTTTTAGGTAATAAAATATTGAAGCCGGTTCTGAAAATTTTAACTAGGTGTCGGCTAATGATATCACAAAAAAAGTAAGAGTCAACATTTATGTTGGAAACGTTTTAATATATTATACGTTATTTAAGTTTTATTTTTTTACATTTACTTTATTAAAACGCATTTTTTTAAGTTTTATTATTTATTGGCTGTTAATTCAACAGGGCACATTTTTTACTTTCTATAACAAATACAATTTTTTCATTTTTATTCCATTTATGCGTTGCTTTTACATTTCTTAAACTATGTTTTTTATTAAGACCTAAGCAGTCATATTTAGCATCATTTTTCAGATTCAAAAACCGGTGGAGACGATATTAATGAATAAAATTGAGAATAATTCTCTCTTCGTTATTTGGTAGATACCCACAGACTGTCCTTGACACACACACACACATATATATATATATATATATATATATATATATATATATATATATATATATATATATATATATATATTAATCTCGGTTGCTAACTTCAATATGTTTATATATTTAACATTGAAATTATCAAAATAAAACAAATAAATCCAGACTAGGAGGACTTAGTGGTAGTCATCGTAGAAATGAATTATCCACCTTCTAGCTCTATCATCAAGCCCTCTCAATAATTCCAATGAATTGGACTTGTTGAAAAAACTAAATGTGATGAAGCTCGACGGGTTTCTGTCACCATTGGAGTGTTTCTCCTTCCAGTTTTCACTTCCATCATCAGACCCTCGTCATCAAGAGCTATGTATAATTCTCACCAAAACAACAAATGAGCATAAATTCGAAAAATATAGTAATCGTTGAAATATTCCATTATTCAATATCGGGCTCCATGATCAGACCAAGTCGATGGTACAAATTTATTATATAGGTTTTTAAGAGGCGTGCAAAATTTAATTTAAAGTATTCAAACTGCTGAAAATAAGCATCAATTAATTTGAAAGATTTCATTACATAAATACGTATGTACATACATACACACAAACATACGTACAGGCGAATCTAGTAATGTGTAAAAAAAGTCGTAGTGCTGGGAAAATTCACTTCTTTTGAACTATCACGGAAAAGTAAATTCATTAGCACGTCAACAGATGGCGCCGGGAAAAACGGCCCGTGCTTATGACTCGCCCCGAATAAAGTTTTCAACCCTTTGAGTGTGTGTACACATTAAGGATTCACATAATTTAAGTAAAAGTTAATAAAGTGACAGTATGTTTTTTAGAAAAAATTCCTATTTAAAATTGTTTCTTGGTAAATTACAAAAATCTTTTTATGTACTCTTATTAAACTTTTGATAATGTTGGTTTTTAATAACATTAAATATTTTAATATGAATATTATTAGAGAAGAGTTATTGAATTAATATTTAGTTATACAAAAGCCCAAATGATTTTGAGTACGGTGTAAATAATTATATTTATTTAAATGGAAAGAGAGGCGCTTTGTGCCACATTTTTCGGATGCAGAGCAACCCACGCTTTTTCCAAAATAATACTACTGTTTTTTGTCATTGTTTTTTTGAGTTGATATTAAAAATTATTTTTCACTTTTTTGTTCAATGTGCTTAAGAAGCGTGTTTTTTAGTTTTTTTTAAACTATATTTATTTTCACTTTTTAGTTCGATTGATTAATAAAAATTTGTAATTTTTAACAATACAACAATAGTTTAATTATTAATAATGCTTATTACTGTTACCAAATTCTATTACAAAAGAGTAGTACAATTTAGTAACAATAAGCCACTTGCTCTCACGCAGACGATACGTGACGAAATTATTCGATCTTGGCGATCCTGATCAAGATAAGAAGATAAACTTATCAAATTATTGCATTGTCATTGGTCCTTGATACGTATACAAAGTTTCAAATTAATCAGACTTCTTGAAATTGGTGAAAATTAAGCTCAAAGATTCCTTTACATACATAGTTAGTTACATACAACCCAAGCTTATAAAATCGTGTTAAAAAAGAGATGGAAAAACATGCAATTCCGTAGTTTTCTTGGACTAAAAAATTGTATATTTGTTGTTTTTTTATCTTGTACTGTCAGGCATAAATCATCACACTGTTGGATCACATCCCCCTCAATAGCCAATAAATTCAGGTTGATCTTTGTGAACTTTAAACCTTCCAGGTCTTACCAGCGCGAATTGTTTCGACTGCTAATGATCTCTAATGATCACTAATGTGATGGCAACGAAATTTTTCATATTTATTATTATACAGTCATTGAATATATTACATTTACCTGTATTTTTTTATTGCTTTCAAACCAAAAGGTGCTGTATTAATTATTTTGCTACGAGCGTATTGTTCAATTAGATTTTAATTTATATTAAAACGAAACCATTTGCCCTTTGTTTCATACATCAAGCCTTTTGTTCCAGTTGTAACAATCCCTTCAGCAGTCACCAACTTGCATTGCAACATGTAAGATAGAAAAATTGTAAATGGTAAATTCCTCAGCATCGTGGTAGTTAAAACTTAACAAAATAGCTACTAAATGTTACACACCATTAAAAAATATTACAAATAGACTAAAAAAAATAGTATTTATTTTAAGTAACTGTAGTTGAATTAAATTTACGGCCTAGCGATTAACCGCTTACAGCCAGGTTGCTTTATCGATAAGTCGTAAATATTAGCTGCAAAATGCGTATTTGCATAATTAGCTACAAGAAATAGACAGCTAAACTATTGATATTTTAGTCTTGTCATGAGTTATAACGAGTTATGAGTTCTATGCTAGAAGAGATGAAATAAACAATATCATAGAATAATGATTGGCCGTAACATATTTGTTATCAGAAACTAGCATACATTTTGGTTTCTTTCGCTGAGTAGGCAAACTTCGGAATGATATAGTGTAAATGGTAATGAATGTGTGGACATGCCGGGAACGTGCATGGGACGCGAAACATTTTCGCCAAGGATCAAAAAATATTTTAAAAATGTAAGATCTAGCCTAATATAACTACTACACACTTTTCCCGGTCTAAATGAAAGATCGTGAGAGATCATTTTAGTTGTTTTTGAACGAGACAGAGTCATCGCACACGGCGTCTTTCGAATAATGAAATAACATAAATACAAAATAGAAAAACATTACAGCAATTAAGGTATCTTCTTTACAATCGATAATGCAAACACTAACTTATAGATCTGTGTACAGATTGACATAAAATTTAATAAAGTATAGAAATTATTGCTAATGCCTCTTTCAAAAAACTCTAGTCTTTTCACAAATACTCATTTATACGTGTCTAATAAGATATTATTACCAAACGAAACATGGGTATCAAAAATATTGGCAAGTCCATGAACAGTCTTTTTTTCTACTCTTCTTTTTTTAGACCCGAATTTGCGAAACAACTCACCATCCAGCCGACTACGCCCAGAATACAATAAGTATTACATAATACCGGGACAACAGATGTTTGCTGAGTTACAAGTTTCGGCTATTTCAAGTTCTTCGAAATATATGATATTTAGATACAATATTTTCCCCCAGTTTCCGCCCTTTGGATATTGAATAAATGTCTTCATTTATCATGTCACCCTTACTTAATGAATTGTAGTTTTCGAAATAGCTGTCAGTCCCGATTTCGTCCCCGTTTTCAATTGCAATACTTATCTCGTTCTAAACTGCCTTCTTGGTTCTGTTCTCTAATCGATTTACCCAAGTTCCACTTCCTTTTTTCATTTCCATCGCGGCACCGTTCTTAAATCCTCAATTCCAGTTTTACTCTCGATTCTAATCTCGATTTCCCTCTCTTTTTTGATCCCATTTCCAATACGTTATGTAAATTGAATAACTAATATTTTGGATACTAACTACAATAGATTCTGACTATACTAAACTCCAAATTGCTGATAATTAATTTCAGATAACAAATATATTAACATACAATAAATATATTAATATGTAAATGTACAATGTACACTCTCTATAACATAAAACGCTCTATAATATAAATATAATAAAAAAGGGTCGTATTAAATTATTACCCATACATTAAAACACTAAAAAGTAAAAGTGAGCGTTATGAAAATATAATACATTCATAGCTATAAAGAAGTACAGTATATACCTCTATAGCTATGTATAGTATATAGTATACAGAATATATAGTGCATAGTATATACCTCTATAGCTATGTATAGTATATATTATATAATATACAGTATAGTATATAGAGGTATATAACATATTCATAGAAATAGAGGCTTACTTCTTCCTCCGACACTTCTCTCTATCACCCTGTTCTGTTTTACATCGCCTAATTTCTTCTCCATCAAATATTCTTTTCCTATCCAAGAATCCGGCAACGAGCTGGTGATTCTTCTGAGCTTCCGAGCGTTCATGGGCGACAGTGATCGATTACTATCTTTAACGTATGCTTGTTTTCCTCTTATATGCCACAAAAAATAATACACTCAAATACACAATTGTTTAAAATTCATTAAGATCTTATCTATTTTTGCTAAGTTTGAACTCCTTTGAAACTATGAATTTTTACGGAATAAAAAGCATTAAGCTAATCTGCAAGCCGATTATACATATTTTATTGCTATCCAAAGTCAAAAACACACTAATGACTCCTTTGGGATTGCAAGTGTCTATAAGCGACCATGAGCACCCACATCGAGGTGACCGCATGCTTGTTTTCTCCTCGACAATAAAATAAAAAACATGAATATGATAGCAGAATAGCCACTCTTATTTCCTTAAAAATGTATGCGAAAGCTGTTTTTGTATACATTTTTATGCATTTTAGGGAGTCCGAGAAACGGTGACAAAATCCAAGGAAGAGGCAGCAGGCGCGCAAATTACCCACTACCACCACAGAGAGGTAGTCACAAGTTCAATAAATTATAGTTAAAAAAACTAAAAATCACGGTTTAATGGTAAATTGAATTAAAAAATAAAAAATATGTAAATTAAAAAAGAAATCTAAAAAGCATTCCGTTGTAGATAACTGAAATATAAAGTAGAAAATAATTTTCAATAAATTTAAATTAGGAATAGAGAGATAAGCACAAAAATACATTTTATTGTAGAAAAGCGTAGAGTGCCCTTTAAAAATATATTCAAAATTATTCTGCTTTTACCAATATTTGTCAATAAAAGATTTACAACAACTGACGTCAAGGGCGAAGACGAAATATGAAATAAACCATCTAAAGACTATGCATCTTTTCCACATCCTGACTGTATGCGGTTCTATGACATACAATTAGTTTGTACCGTATATTCTGCAAAAAAAAAAGTGAACAATACGGATGACATTTTAAACCATCGATCTATCACTGACCAATAGAGGGTTGGAAAATTGGGCAAATTGTGGAACATAAATAGCTCATAAAAACGTTTTGGATTTATTTCACTTTCGTTAGATGCTGCCATAAGAATAAGGCAGCCATTTTCTATGAAGAGGACGTACGGCAATTTTGGCAACACTTCTCTATTCCAAGAAAATCAGAAAAAACACCAAAACGATGTTGTTGTCTGACTGAAATAAAACAAACTGCTGAAGTTCAGTGTGACACTGTCAAACACTCATCAGAAAATTATAAAAGTGAAAAAAACACCGAGTGTCATAATACTTGATTTAATGAGAAATCACAAATATTATGCCAAAAATATGAAATCGTTTTCGGTTTTCCAAATGGCCGATATTGTTTTTGCAGCTTTCATTAAAAATGCCGGTAAAATGTTAATTACTTGTATCCTATAACTAGAGTAAAACAATATTGCCCACGATAGGAAAGAAAATTTATTTCAAATACAAAATCTTTATAGGAACGTAAATAAATATATCTCCCCAAAAATTAAACTTAAACCACAATAAATAAAGAAAATGGAGATATAATGACATTTGATACCTAACGTCTCCATTACAGTGGATCGTAACCTTTTATCCACGAGGTTTTAAAAGAAAAAAAAATTAAATGCCTTTGTTTAACCCTTAATATTATGAAAAAAAAAAACAAAATTTTTTTACTTACCATAAATCAAGTTTGAAGTTTAAAGGGATACATACATATAACGAACTCTCTTTTAAAAGTGACCTGAACACGCAATCTGAGTAGATTGTCGTTTGATAGTCGATCTGAGTAGATCGATATTCGAAAAATGCATATTAATGGGATTTTGTGACAGCGAACTTAAAATTCACCACATGGCCCATTAGTACACACAGGTTTTTATTGACAAGAGAAGTGGAGCCGTGCTGTGGGCAACTTCACTACAGCATGAAAATGGGCCGGCTCGACCGGTGAATATACCACAATCTCATGGAATAAAGACCTGAAGTAGCAGCTTGTACCGTTGCTTTTCGTCCAATGAGTAAGAGTTCCAATGCCCCACTCTCCCTCCATCTACCACTACCCCCTCCATCGCTATAATCCCGCCACCATCGCTCCATTCTCTCCTTTTTCAGATATCATATCTATACCTAGATACCACTACCGCTATGGTGATTCCTCTGGAGTTGATAGGTGACAAACTACTCTCTGGTGAGAACCCTCCAGCTTATATGCTCGTTTGCTCCTCTCAAATATTATAAAAAAGTCATAAAGAGTTTATGCTGCATTAAACAAAGATATCCGTCGTCATATTGAATAAAGAGTATGTAATATCCAGTGAGTAAGAAATTCGTAAAAAGTATAGGTAACTTTATGCTAATCAATTTTTTAGTGGCACGCGAAATGATGTTTCACACCAAAACAAAATCGCCATAAATTTAAAGATAAGCTAACAGTTAACGAACGACAATAAAAATAGAAAGATTCGTATTGCTTATCTATTTCTTTTTTTTTCTTGATTTTCTTTAAGATTATTTTCGTTTACCGGTATTAATCAAATGGTACTACAAATTCAACCTTGTGAGTAACAAAATAAAGAAAAACTTTGTTTCTTCTTAGATTAGAGATATGGATTATTTCTCCTTTTTAGGGTTCCGAGTCAAATTTGCGAAAACGAACCCTTACAGTTTCGTTATGTCCGTCCGGCCGTCCGTATGTTACAGGCATTTTATTCAAAAACTACAAGATGTGCATTGATGAAATTCGGAGTATAAGTGTCTTGTGTAAGCCGCTACTTACCTTTATAGTTAAGTAACAAAAATATATATTTCTAGGGGGGAGCACTTCATACTTGTAACAGAAGCTGGAAATTTATTTTTTTTCACCAAAAATTAACGTGTGATACATACTTCAACAGTTCTTTTAAAACACTTTAAGGTTGTTAAGCAATTTTAAGGAATAATTTGCAAAATAATCCCTCTGAAAGCTGCAGGAATCGTGTCCCCTCCTCTATTTTCTAAACCATATCTCCAAAAAATATGAAAAAAATACTAAGGTAATGCTAAAAAACCACTTTCAAGTAAAACTATTTTGAAGATGATGGAACATACTGTTTTAGAGTTAGTGCCGAATAATTGGACAAAAGGAAGTATGTGCTATGAAGATACGCTCTTATACTGATGCACTTTAGTTTACACTGGTTTAATAGTATAGTCGACATACTACTTATTTTTTCTAGTTATAGGCCACTAAGGTGCTTATAACTATTCTGTGCGGGAAACATGGGAAAAGTTTAGCATCGTTGTTTTTTCATGTGTAATAATGGCTTCGGAACCCTATAACGAGCATGGTCCGACCTGCTCTTGGCCAATTTCTTTTAATTCGTTTAGCTTTTGGGGTTAGGACTATAAACTATTTTTGTTAAAAATTTCAAAGCATTTTTTTTATATTTGTCAAGTTTATAAAATTAGGTTCATATCAGTGAAATATTAAAAAAATATTTAAGCCATCTATATTTTTGTCTATAAGGTGAAATTTGAAGGATTTTTTAAAACAAACGTGAAAATTCTAAATATTGCTTTATATCCAAGTAATTTTCCTATCGTTTGCATTAATCAATTTGCGTATGTGGGCTGATGATGCGAGTTCTTGTGGGCCTTAAATTAAAACCCCTGTACGGATATTTAAATAACGTTTATTAACGGAATTCTCAACGCCAGGCATTTCATTTTGTGATATTTACGGAGGGCTCTTGAGTAAAACAGACCCAGGACGAAATATCCAATTGACTTATGAAATATGTCTATAATGATGTGATAAGGAATATAACGTATAAAATATAACTATGCGCTAAGCGGTATATATAGATGTATGACGGAGATAGAATACAATATTTTAATTTAGCTTCATTGTCGACCTCGTAATATAAGCCTCAATATACTAGAAATCACTTTGGTTTCATCTTAATAAAAATTCCTTTTCTTATGTTTTTTTTTTTTTTTTTTTAATTTTACAATGACAGCTTGACAAATAATCTCAAATGCATGTTTTTGTTATTCCAATTTTAAAATAACACGAAGATTTAGTATAAAATCTAATAAACGCTTAATAGTCCAGGAGGAATTGGCGCATGAATACTGAAAACTATTCCACCTCAATTTTTTTATGCTATTCTCTTCCTCTTCTTCTTCTCTTTTGTCATTAAAACAGAAAGCACTTACATTAAATAACTTCTTTAATCAAAGCTTATTGTGTGGAATTATTTTTTTATTATTTATATATAATTGTGATCCCTAATAATGTTTAAATACCACATTATTACAAATACCATATATTATATAATTATTGTTAAAAAAGCATAAATTACTATGATAATAACAAAAAAATAATATAAACCCAGAAATAAGTAATTTTAATTATATGTTCCGCTTCATCCTTTAATTACCTTTGTGATTTCTGATTTCAGAAAAAAAATTGTTGAGAACAAATTGTGGCCAATTTCATTATTGATAACATTGCTCTCTTTAAAAATTCTGATAAAACTGATAGTTTAAATGATAAATAATGATTCAGGACACCGAGAGGCCGACGCAGCGCATGAGTCAGAGAGAGACGGCGATACTTTAGGTAAGAGAGAAAACTTTTGAGCGCGCGAAGTTAACGATTAAAAAAACAGTTATAAACAATTAATTGCTTGAAATCGTATTTATTATCTATATATAATTGTATTGTTGACTAATCGTTGTTGACTTGAAATCGTATTGTTGACTATTGTGTAAAGAATTAAAAAAAATAATTATTCATCTTTTTTTTTAATATGTTTTTCATGAGTCAAAAGTACCCAAATTTAAGATATTTCGAACCTTTAAAAATTCATATCCCGAAAAATATTTACTTTGTCGTAAAAAGTCATACGACCTTTTTTAATTTTATTTCAACAAAGAATACAAAATAAAATTGTCAGGTTGAAAAATAATTTCTTGCAATTGTTTAAACAATTTCGGTTCAATCAATATGGCACGGGGTTGCCCCATGGCAACATGCATTTGTATCATAAATAGGGTAATTTGAAGAAAATCACATAAAAAAAAATTGAGGTAGTTTTCGGTCCTCATGCAACGATTCCTCCTGGTTGTTTTGAAACATGATCCAAAGAACATATTTCGGCTTTTAAAATTTCATTTTGCTAAACATATGACAAAAACGGGTCCTTGACCAAAAAGCGATTATAAGTTCTATGTTTTACACTTGCGTGAGAAAGAGTCACCCTCAAATGTGTTGGAAGCCTTTGAAATTTTGAAGGTTAAAAATAATAATAATATGCTCTACTACCAAATTAATATTTGCAAGTCGCCGTTGTTGGACGCTTGCCTGAGCGAGATACGTTAATTGTCGGTCAGTATATGACAATTAACGAGCACCTCTATTGGTTGTGGTTGGTTGCTGGTGGGGCTTAAAGCTAAGATAAATAAAATAAATAAGATAAATAGTTGTCCGATATCTGTCAAACGTCTAGAATCGCGATATCGCGTGCAAAGCGTACCTACGCCGGTGTATGAGGTGTGTTCAGGGCGCATTTATGGAAATCAATTGTCACGGTTTCCATTTTCATTCCATGCCCATCGCCTTTCCTATTTGACCCGGCCCCTACGACTCGTGCGCAACTAAAACGACGTGTAATAAAAACGCGAGGGCGCAAAAATAAACAAATACCTACCGAGTGTGATATTCCGTTATGGGTTTGTTTTCTCTACGACTCCTTTGGGCTCGCGGCCGCTTTGCATACACGCTCTGTGCTATTTGCATATGTAACATGGATCTGTATTTGTGCGCGGCTTTATTTAGTTGAAATTCAAATCCTAATCTTGTTTCTCGTAGATGGGGAATTATTTCTTCAGTAACATTTTTCCTAAGAAAATTCTATAAATTGTAAATAATATATATCATTTTAAGAATAGTTTTTAAGAATAATTTTATAGGAGACGAGATGTTTAAACAGTATTTCTTACCAGCATAAAATATGACAGGTCTTGCTTACTTTGTCGTATGTTATCCAACTTCAAATTCTCGTCGTTACTTCGATTACCTAAGGATAATATTATAATTGTTACATGAAAAATATAAGATAGATATTTTCAATCGAAGTAATTGGTCTAATTAGATGAACATCAAAGATGGATATGAATAATAGTAGACAGTATATAACTGATTAACGACGAAACAGTTAATGGTGGCGGATTTACAGTTTGAAGTTTTTGTGAATTCCGCTTATACCGCTTTTAAAAATATAGTTGTGTTATTGTACGTTGCTTCGTTTAGAAACATTTTAAAAAATACGAAGTGGCGCAAAAAATGTAGAATTTACATAAAAAAAATATTATAAAAAGTTTTACAGATATCTAAAACTATGACAGATATCTGAAACTTAGAACGAGATACTCAAAGCACAGAAAATTTTCTTATAAAATTTATCTTTTTAAATTCTATTATCAATATTTATAATTTTAATTTTCCTACTCGCGCCCGGATAGGCGCTACTTAAATTAAAAAAAAAAACAAAGTTTAACCGTTTGTTAGAAATAGAATAGAAAAAAAGATAGAATAGAAAAAGTGAAGAATAAAACTTTTTACGACTAATTATGCAACTGTTAATTAATTTCTTCTTTGAAACCGGAAGTAAACGTAAATACCCCAATATTTTTTAAAATAAAGCCCTGAGATATTTTCTACGTGTTGAATCTCGTCTTAGAATGCCATGGAAGAAATCCCCGTACGAAAACTAAAAAAAAGGTATTTTCTATTTCTTCATAAACGATCTAAGGCATTAAAAAATTATAATCTCAAATCAAATATTTTTTTCATATATGACCATATCATTTTTTCGTCGATATCTTTTATACATCTTTTATACATATATATTGAAAATAGGTTGTCTTTGTTCGCCAATCACGTAAAAACTACTAAACGTATAGACATGGGACTGGGACCATTCGATGCGGGATGATTTGTAGATGGTTCTAGGCTACTCATTTTTTGAATTCCGTAAATCTTTTGTCATTTTATATAAAATAAAAATTACACAGCGAAGCGGGCGGGACAGCTAGTGAATTATATAGAAATATATGTATTTTATTTGTCATTTATTTTTTAAATATTGGTAATAAACGAATCTGTTATTTACCAGACATTTTTTTATGTAAATTTAATCCTAAATGGTGCTATGAATTAAAAAAAAATTATGAAAAACTCATTACTGAAAAACACTTTGTCAATTACCATTTGTTTTTCGTTATTGTCATTTAATTTATAGTATAAATAAAATTATCGTAAACATTGTAAATGTTTATATTACATTTAAAAAAGAAGGATTCCTTTATATTATTATTCCTTTACATTAATATTAACAAACCATTTATTATAAATCATCATTTTTGCTGCTCACCCAGATTATAATTTTTTTTTGGTTTATTTTTACTTAATTTATTTAATAAAAATAAATTTATAAGCAATTTAACTTTGGTGCTATATTTTTTTTTAATATTTAAAATATTAGTAAAACTATCATGGGTCGTTTCTTAGGAAATAAAAACATTTGTTATAAAAGGTTTAATTTTGATGTCTTAAAAATTGTCGTTTTTTTTAGTTTTTCGTCTATTTTTATTAAAATAGTAAATAAAACACTACAGATATTTATTAATCTACACTAAATAATAAACAAATAAAGATTTTTATTAAAGTGTAAGATCCATTTTATTGTTATTGTTTACGAAAATATTCTTACAAAAACTTCTTAACAACCATTAACAATACAGTAAAAACGTTTCAAATGATTACAATAACGAAAAGCTGAGAAACAGTAACTTAAAGTATAAATTCTATATAAGCTCTGAATCAATAAAGATACATTTTGCTCAAATTTATCATCCGAATCATAATTTTCAAAGCAGTTCAACCCGATTCCACATAAAGTAAACAAGTTGCTCATAAGCATGTGTGAGTGGACCAAAGAGATTTAAATATAAGTATTGTAGTAGAGCGGATAATAAGAACATAATCGTATTTCAAAACTTGTTAGCTACAAACAACAAGTTTGGGCTACCTACTGGAGCTTGTGTCGGAAGATGAGTGTTTTGGTTCGATTACTCAATAAAATATGAAGGATCTTTGTAATTCACTTTTCAATGTTTCTGAATATAACTCCCTTTCTGTATAGCTGCTTTAATCACCGATTCGAAATCGTTTGTGTCTATTATTAATGTTACGTATGTCGCTCATTTCTTGGAACGATTCTATATTTCTCTTGACATATTCTAAGTTTTCGTATATGCATTGTTATACTAAAGTTATGATATTAATTTCCTTATTTTTGTCTCTGAGAGTTATCATTGGTCTCAAATCACAAACAGTAACAGTAGGTCGCTCCTGTAGCAGGAAAATTGTGTTAATATCGGCTGCGTGGCCCCATAACAAAATTCCATAGGTCATGAAATTATGAAAACACTGAAATAAACTAGTCTTGCTGCGCTTTCATCTGTAAGTCACCGAATTCATCCCACTGTATGTGCTGCAAAACCAAGCCAAGTAATATGAGAATTCCAACGCATCTAAAGTGAGACCAAGGAATAAGATTGTGTTCACAATAATCAGTGCCTCGTTCTTGACCATTACGTTTGCTTTGATCAGTTTGGCTTGATTAGTCAAGGAAAAATTAACAAGTTTTGTTTTCCTCTCATTGAAAAAAGATTATTACTATTGAACCACTCAACTATTTTATAGATGGTACTGTTTACTTTGTCAAAAGTTGGTTGTTGCCTATTAATCTTAAAAAGTAAAGAAGTATCATCAGAAAACAGTACGATCCCATGCCCATCTTTAACAAGATGTGGTAGATCATTAATATAAAGTAGAAATAGAAACTAACCAAGAACCGAACCCTGTGCCACACCTATATTGAATGCAGATCTTTACGACCTCTTACCATTAGCATCGAACCTTTGAATTCAATCTCACTCAAATAAAACTGCCAAAGTCCAGTCACACAATAATGATGTAGTTCTGGATCAAAGTTTCATGATGAACGTAGTCAAATGCTTTCGATAAATCACGAACAACACAAATTGCGTCCCGCGAACTCTTTCAGACATCAAAAAATCTATTGAATAAGCTCAACATCGTGTTCAGTTGCTGAACTACCCGTTTTGAATACAAACTGTTTAACTTTCATCAAATTATTGTTACAAAAATACCGCAATTATTTATTTAAGATAAGCTTTTCGAAAATTTTACTAAGTGTCAGTAGTTTTGATATAGTTCTAACGTTGAAAGGGTCAGATGTACTAGCGGATTTAAATAATGGAATAACTTTTTTTCATTGGATTCGCAAACATACTGCAATCAACGTAAATCATTACTAAGAATAGAACAATGTAGTCTATTATGAAATCTATTATTTTTACAGAAAGGGCATCAAAATCGGCAATATTTTTTCATTTTTAAATATTGGAAATGCTTTAAAAACAACATTCTAATGAACATGAGAAAGTGCAAACACAACGCCGACTTCAAAGGTTGTGTAATTGAAACTGAAATACTAGTAGAATTTTTCAGAAAAAAATGCAACATTAATTATCTATTTGTTTTTAAACTTTGTCATATTTTTTAATTGAAATTCTTTATGACGGTATTTGTGTTTTCCAGTTTCAATGTTGATTATATTCTAAGTAGTTTTTATTGTATCTGTGTTTTTTTTTTTTTTGTTTCATTATATAAAAACATTGATTTAGAGGCTCCGCATACACGTTTAAAAGCCTTGGAATAATTTCTTGGAATAACTCGACAAAAATAACCGGATTTTTATACATTTTCTCATAGAGTGTATTTAATCTTCGACTGCTAGTATGAATGTACATTGACGCTCGATCACTAAATGATAAGGTATTATTAGCATTAATATTTTTAACAAAAATATTGCTACATTCAGACCTGTCTATAGTCAAGAGTGATATAATTCATTAGATAGATTAGACAAATTAGATAACTTTTTGGTAAATTATTTCTGAATTGCTTAAGACGACCAGTGTTCACAGGGACGATTTTGATCTTATGGTTTTAATTTTTTTTTTAGCATTAATGTCGAAAGTAAACTTTAAACGTTTTCCATTCAGAACAATGTCCGGAATTTTTTTCCAAATGTAGCTATGATAGTTTTCATCCGGACTACCACAACTAAGTTTCATTTAACGCCATGAATGTAACTGTGAATTTTGGCTGTCGTAGTCTTCATGTTATCTTGAACTCTGTTTTTATATCGCATAGTTGAAGTCGGGTTGAATTCAATTTTTTTATAATTTATCTATACTAGTATATAAATCTGTAGCGTCTGTCTATATATTCAATTTTTTTTTCGTAAAATTTCGTGCTAAATATTTGCTATAACTAACTGAACTCAATTATATCATATTTAAAGTTTAATTATGTATGTATGCCTTTTTATAACTCGTGACCTGCTTAAAGGATCCTGATGAAAATTGGTATACGTACATGATAGGTTTTCGTCTGTCTGTTATCTGTCTATATAGTCTGTATGTCTATCTGTCTACCTGTATATCCTTTTATAACTTAAGAACGTATTCATCAATCATAATAAAAATTGATATATAGTAAGAACATCTGATTTTGTAAATAATAGGCAACTGTCTGTTTGCTTGTCCGTCTATTTGTCTGTCTGTGTCTTCTTTTATAATTAAAAAAAGATTTCACCGATCTAATGAAAATATCGGTGAAATGTACAATCAGAACATGTCATGGCTCAAATGATAGGTTTTTTTCTATATGTCTGTTTTTTTATAACGCAAAGAAATATTTCAGTGATCTTATTGAAAGTTTGTTTACAACAAGAGAATATGATTTCGCAAGTGATAGGCTATACTAAGTATTTTGTAAATTAAAAAGGGCTTAACCGACCTTGATGACAATTAGCATACAGTCGCAACATATGATTGGGTAAATGATAGGTGATATGTTATTTCGATATACGCTACAGTAATTAAAACAAAAAAAAAAATATTTCGTTAGGAACCATGATCATTTATTTTTATATTGTATGTACGTGTTCAAACGCGTGTCCGTACGTGTGCGTCATAATTTTGAATGATGAATAGTTTATGTAAATTTGTCACTAAATCTTTTGTCATCTATTTTAAAACTATATAAGTATTTGGATGTCTTTGTTTATAATAATTTTGTGAGGAGATGAAGTTTCTACATTTATAAATTTGGATTTAGGGTGTAATTTCTGAAATTGCTAATCCGACTCCGAAAATTCTGTCATCAATTAAGATATTATGCTTATTTCTGAGCGCTATAAGCTGTTTTTAATTCAGTAAAGATATATTTTCAGTAAGAAATCACAATAACAGTAATTGAAGTCAGAAAAAACTGAATCATTGATGTGCGCTGCCTAAACGGCTTGAAATAAGAAAGTTATAAAAAAAATTGACCTTTAATAGTTTTACAAACAAATCAACGACACCATATATTATTACGTACCGTTTAGTATTTCAGCCTCAGAAACGGTTTTTACATTAAAATGTGAAAGAAGTCTTCACGTGTGCTCTGTTTTGATAAAAAAATAGTTTAATCAATATGGGGGGGTGGTTGCTCGGTAGTTACGGCTCGATTTCGGATCAAAAGGTATCAGGTTCGATTCTAGCCACGGCCAAATTGATCAACTTAAACCACACTTTCCGTGCCTCCGAGAGCACGTTAAGCTGTCTGTCGCGGTCTTTGCCATCGCATTGATGACGATGGTCTTTAGCAGTCTCCAACCCGCACTGGACCAGCGTGGAAGGCATAAAGTTCAAGCCCATCAATTTAAAATAAAAAAATGTTAGAGAATATGTCTTGACTTTGGGTAAATAAAACCTGATACAAGAATGGGTATGGAAATTTCATGAATAAAAAAATAATGGAGTACTTTATTGAATGATGTAAAATAAAAACAATACGTTTATGATTGGAAAAGAAGCAACTCACCTGTTCATGCAACAAGAGATTCACGAAATAATAAGCCCAATTAAAATTAAATTTGGCCTTATTATAATTTTTATAAGCAAGAATTATTCGGTACTTTAGTTTTTATCGGAGTAAAAGGGTGTTTGTTGACTTTTGTATGAAACTTTTACATTGCTTATTGTTAATGGCGAGACGCGTCTGTCGCAATTAGGAGAAAAAGGGAGTAGAGTTGTATCATGTATAAAAATGAGTGTATATTTTGTTCAACTTCAATGTGTGCCTAAACCTTCCCTTAATTGACTATAAAATTAGTGAAATTGTTGTTTTTTTTTTTACTGTTCTTGCAAATGGGAAGATTTTGGAAAAGAAAAATTAAAAATCGTTCCCGATTTCGTGTGCGTATCTTACTATTGAACGAAATTACTGAAACGATTTTAAAAATGCGATATTGCATAAAAATTCCTTGAATAAAATGGAATATTAACATTTCGCTATGGCATCTTATACATATTGGTGCTATTACAGATTCTAAAAAGTTTTCCACGTATAGAAAATTATACTATCTCATAGTGATACAGTCTACATTTTATGTTAATATTAGTCCCGCTCAAATCGGAACCGTGTCCGATAGCAAATTTGAAATTACAAACAGGAAGAAGAGCAGAATCTGAAGTATGGGACCGGGCGTAGACCCGAGAACGGTATAGAAATAGCAATCATGATTAAGATTATTGTTGTTCGATATATAAGATGGAGGAATTCAATCTACAACCACGCGGGCGGAGCTTCGGGCGGAAACTAGTCGTCCTATAAAACCTTTCATTCGTCAAGACTTACTTGTAAATCATATCCACCGTTCTTTTGTTCCTAAATAATTATTTTGACGTTCATACTAGTCTTTAATTTTACTCTTTGTACTTCATATTATCCGAATCTCTGTTGACCTTTAATTCGGAAACCAGTTTTTTAAGCATAATATTTGCTCAATGTGACTGGAAATATATTGATACTTGAATGGAATGCATACGATAAATCAATGCTAACGATACAAAAAACTAAGATTTAAACACTTGCAGTGCATGCATATTTAATTGACAGACGAATAAAAAATTCCTGGTAATAAACAACAGAACTAAATTGATTGTGTTTTCTACTTAAGTGAAGTGAGTATCATAGGACTCAACGCTTTATCTATACCAGAGATGGGAAAATGTAGACGGTATAAGAGGTTATTAGTTGGAAATCTAATTCGAGAACGTTTCTGAATGTTTTAGAAACTTATAAATTATTATACAATATTCGAGAATGTTTTAGATGACCGTATACTGCATAAATTTTATAAATTATTACTGTCGGTGATCAATATTTTAGATGTCTGTTCATGTATTCGTCGGCGATCAATGGTTTAGGTCTGCATTTTTCAGTGATCCATACTCTTACAATGTATGTAATGACTAAATAATATTAAATAATATAACATTAATGCTTGTAAAAATATGCGTCAACGCTCCACATATGTGATGTCTGAACAATTTAATGTTTGTAAAAAAAAATAATAATATCTGTAAACGATTGATGTAAGCGATCAAAAATCTTGAACTTAATAATAACTCAAATAAATGTACATCTGCTGTCTCAATTACCAACGAGTTTTCGCGCGGTTTTATACCCGTTTCATAATTAATAATTATTGTTCTCTTTTAACATATGTGTTACTTAAATATAATAAAATAACTTCGATAAACTAATTTTCAAAATTTGTAGTTGACATTTTAATAATTATTATAGTTAGTAAATTGTTTAGTACAGTGCCGGATTTAATCGTGCAGATAAGTGGTTCAATCATACCTGCCGCAGGCGGACCGGGAGAGCCTCGAGGTATCTCTGAGCTCTGCCACTGGGTGACATTAAAACTTTATTTTTTTCATTCTTCGAACAGCATGGATATCAGGGTGGGTCAACAAAAATTTTTTTAAGTAATCGATTTCTAATAACGAAAATATGTTGAAGTTAGGTATCGTAATCAACCCTTTAAAATATTATTGAATTATTTTAAGTGGTACAGCCCGCGCAACTACATTGAAGTTTGAAAAAAAAATTAATCACCCACTTTTACACGTGTTTGAGTTACATGTTTGACGTTGTTTATAGTTTAATGTTTTAATTAGTATCCACTGAAATACACGTTACTTCTGTTATATAAACGGTGTTGTTTATTAAAAGAAGATTTTTGAAGTAAGTACATTCAAAGAATTCATGTATCAATGTGAATATCTGGAAATCTGGAATCTGGCAAAAATCCTTTAGAAATTTATTGAATGTTCGCGATTTTTATCAAGTGCATTATAAGCAGCCGTAGATCCTGTTAATCAACGAAACTCATATTTTGCTCACACTGATTTACCATTGGCGATGTTAACTGACGAAGAAAAGAATATAAGAGAACTTGCAGCTAGAATAATATATTAATAGAATAGACTAATAGCGCGTAGTTCACCTACAACGGGAAACCTACCACGCACATTTGAAATACTTAAACTTAATTTTGATGCTAAATGGTACATTGATCTAATAAACTGGCAAGGGACCAACTTTGATGCACCTATTCTAAGAAATCAAACGAATGACGAACTTATTCAGATAAAAGAGAAAAAAGGTGACAAAAAGATGTTATTTATCAGTCTGCCTTGTTATATACAGGCGGTTGAAAGAAGTGATATGTGATAAAAAAACAAGGGATCATGCAAAAGTTGCTTCAAGGATAGTTATGCAGAAATTCGATGGTAGGCGGAATTTTTTGTATAAAAAATATTTTTTTTGATAATTTTTTATGTGTACTTGTTTAAGTTTTTTGTTTTAAACGTTAATATAGGTCTTTCAATAAATGTGTGTTATGTTTCAATAGTATTATAAGTAATTTCTAATAAAGAACTATGCCATTTAGTAATATGTGTTTTTCTTTCAAAAACGTATAATTATGAAGCGCATGCGCGGGCTGAAGATGTATGTTTAATTATCTGTTTTTCAGCTATAACTATTTTTTATAGTACACTACAACATGACATTACTATTACAAATTCATTCATCAACTTTTTTTTTCCATACTTGAGTGACCCACCCTAATGGATATGCAGTTCCACAATAGGCAAACGATTTTTTGGAATAAAGCGATATCCTGTCCAAGCGGTATTAGTTTCGAACAGTATCCTTGTCCGTCTGTGGACAGTAGTGAGAAGCACTCTTCTAGCGCTATTCTGTCGGATGAGGCGTCGGATTAGCCCGACACCACCGTTAAGGGCTCGAACGACGATCAGAGCTAGTTCACAGCTATTAAGCGTAAAATTTCGATAATCACCCATCGGCAGCTTAAAGTCAGTGGAGGCAGGTCAAATGATTCCGATATAGAAATAGACATTCGACAGGAGAAGTTGAAGAATAATTACGATTCGCCGGCATCCCCAAACCCGTATATAGCTCAAACGACAATCGCTGCCGCTGTGCAAGCGACCGTCGGAGCCTGTACCAATAACAAAGTGGGCTCTAAGTCATCCGCCGTATAAAACTAAACCACTTTGACATGTCTCAAAGACAAATCAAAGTAGAATTCGGTTGCAGCAAAGTGCACTAAGTTGCAAATTATCTACACTAAAGCTCTGAATACCAAATATGGTATTAAAATTTCTGTGGTATCTATTGAGGAATTTGAATATCACATTAGGTGCCTTATCCAAAATAAATTGCCGTTCCATACCTTTGAGTTCGAAGAGGAGCGAAAAGTTAAAGCCAGATTTTATTAAGAAGGACTTTCATCGACAAGGGTACTCGATCTTGTGGTGCACAAAATGCACCGCAGGGACCGTACAACTTTAGGCCTGGTTCTGGCAATCCTAGAGAGGAGCGAGAGAACTAGGGAGATTTTCATAAATATAAGTAATATATGCGAGCTCTGCGGTATAGTGGTAGATGCCACATACAGAGAAAAAATGCCCGGCCAGTGCCACAGATGCCAGCTGCATGAATATGCAGAGGCAAAATATTATGCACAGCCGCGCTGTGTTAAGTGTTTGGTCCCGCATTGGGCCAAAGACTGCGAGCACACTAGAGAATCGGGGGACAAACCCTCTTGTCGTAACTATGGCCAATATCACAAAGCCTATTATAGAGGTTGCCTGGAAGAACCCAAATCTAAATTAGTAGCATCAATTAAAAAGAATACCTCAAAGCAAAGGACAGAACTGTAGGTTTAACCCAGTTCTCTTCCCTAGATAAGTCTAACCATACATCCCCAGGGGCGAGCAACATTAAGCCTTCGACAGCCGACGGGAAAACCTTCTGTCTAGCTCCCCCGCCTGCGGAAAACCCATAGAATAAATCACTTCCATGAGTCAGCTCAAACTATGTTAAGAAGATCACTAGCAAAGAGTCTCCAATTCAGCCCATGTGTCACACCGAGACCGCAGCGTCTAAACTTGAAAATGACATTAGTACAATAATGTCTATTCTATGTCTATTAATAATGGTCATAAAAAGTGCCGAGGTCGTAGGTGTTGCGGCCAAATTTAAATAAGCAAAACACGCGGTAGATCGCCTACGTATTATCCTGGAAAACCAGGATCATGTAAGTAAATGGAAAAAAATATAATGACAGTGCCCGGGCGCTTCGAGGTAAGCTCAAATGGATGCCGTAACCCTAAAAATATTCCCTTACTTTCATTTAATGCGCGTGGTTTTCCCTCTTGTTTATTGAAATTTTGGCAATGTGCGTTTGAGTACTCGGTATACTTCATTTTAGTACAAGAAACTTATCTTAAGCCATAAAGCTCAAAACTTCTAAACTCAGCAATTACACATGGAAAACAGGGTGCTCCAAAAGCAGGAATAGCACTTTTCTATAAACGCACATTTAGTTTTTGTCCATTAAATATCCCTCCATTGACTGATGTAGAAGCTACCAATTGTAGACTGTCCATAACAGGATACGGTACTTTAATTATATTATCAGTTTACTTCCCTCGGAGAAAAGAGTTGCTCTGGAGCAACATTGAAATCCTCTTCGCCCTTGGGAATTCCGTCATCCTCTTTGGCGATTTTAATTCAAAAAGTACTTCCTGGTGTTGTAATTACACAAATCTAAGGGACCCGAAATGGAAATGCTCGCTGAGGACTTACATTTTGACGTCATCGCGCCTCTAAGACTCATATATTTTCCCGATAACACGCGACACAGGCCTGATATACTTCATATCACCCTAATGAGGGGAGTAGCTGTATTCAACCGTTTCAAAGTCTCAATTGGTATCACCGTCCCGTCCTCCTGAGGTTAGGGCCTTTCGACGGCGGGTTTTCTCCTAATGAAAAAATAATAACCAATGGAAGAAGGTGACACTCTTGCTTGAGGAATCTGACATCCCTATTTTAAACAGCATCCTTGACAATATCGAAACAACAGCCAAAATTGACCATTCTATAGGAGCCCTCTTCAGCTACATCAGGACTGTGGTAGAGAACAGTTCGAGGGCAGTTTCGACAGCCAACAGCTGCCAGAAGATGCCTGAAAGTCCACGTACTGTTGAGGGCTAAAAACACAGCCTTGCGCCGTGCGAAAGCATAAAGAAATACAAGTATGGTTTTATATATAATACAAATATGACTCGTAGGGATTTTGCACAGAAACGATTTTGTTACAGTCGCAAAGCTTACAGGCTCACAACCGAATCCAAAAACAAAAGCTGTCTAAATATTCATTTTGTGTTTATATAATAAACATGTATATAACTATTATATGAGAAAAAGAATACCACAAAACTAGAAAACACGAAGCAAAGTCGGGTCAAATTAATGGTAACGTTCATAATAAAATGAAAACCTGCCTATAATAAATGTTATTTCTGAATGCTATAGCTACAGTAATGTAACTTCCTAATAATAAAAGTATTTTATAATCAGTGCATTAGATCCTCTAATAATGTTTTGCAAACAAAGGGAATTAAAAATTTGACCTTCATACACATATTAATATGACTCATCGCACATTCGGGTTGCATTGTCATACAAACCTAGCAGCATTTTAAACAGCCACTAACAAGATTGAAAGGCATACAGTGATAGGGTAGCTTATTGAAATTGCCATAATTGTATTGTAATGAATGACAACACTTCTAATTCATAGCAATTTTTTTGTAAATAATACTTTAAATACACGTGATTGTCGAGGTCGTTGCCTTTGTAAATGTACTATTCAGAAAGTTCTTCATCTTATCCATTAAACTAACCCACACAAAACATGTTTATTTGAAGTACAATGAAAGTTGTGCATGAAGCTATGAACAAACTATGTTGTAAGTTGTATCAACAATTTCTCTCCGACTTTTTATTAGAACTGAAACGCCAAAACGGTAGGCAAGTAAAATCACCCGAGGAAATTCCATTCTTCGGCCGATTTGTAACCTAAGTGTTTTAAATATAGCCTATTACCCTCACAGCGTAGTTCGATACATCACTGTCGGTCCCACGTTTTTTGTAGTCGGCGTTCGGATTTGTATCAATCTTTTGGAGGAGGAACAACTGTTTTCCCTTCTTAAACGCGAAACTTCCTAACTGGTTCGCGTTGTATTCTGCGTGGGAATAAGTTTTCCCCGTTTAATGACAATGACTATTACGGCTAAAGCGGTGATTTTGGTACCAAAGACTCTAATTTTAAGTTTCCTATAGGACAAACCAAAATCGTTGTGTAATCAAAAAAAATATCATTGGGCTGTCCATTTTTCCATTTTATATAACGTTAAACTACTTGAGTTTGCTCTTCTGAGAAGAAAAATATCTACAAAAAGAATTTAATTTTTTTATGAAAACAGCTCTCAAACAAAAAATAATCTCAATATATAAGCAATTTAATCTTTTAATTTAAAGACTTTTTGAGTGTATCCGTGAAGGCGATCCGTTTTGTTAATGATGTTATGCAGTTTTAAAGTGATTCGAAACAATTACGAAAATCTATCGCGTCGAAAGATAGTGCTGTATGGCTGAATTACAGATATATATTAAATATAGTCCCAAATTCTAATTTGCAGTCAGACATTCAGTTTCAATCAGAGCTATTTCTTAGTTTTACAAACAGAAGCTTTATTTCTTCTAAAATTATGATATAATTACAATAATACGGAAAACTTTGTTTGCCTTTCTGACCTTTTGATTTTCTGCCATTAAACACAAATACACACATGTCGCCGTCAATTTCACATGTCCGTGATTACTGAAATTGGTAGATTTTTCAATTAGGAGTAGCTTCACGAATAGACCACACTTTCTCAAATAACAAAAATTTGGTTGCCTGTAAAGTCGGTATACGGGCGAAAGTTTTACGTGACAACGACTTTGAATGGTAAAATCATTTTAATGTGAATATTCATTCGTATAGTAGGAAGAAGGATGAAATAATAGTAACAATTTAAAACATTTATTTATACAAAGAATTATATTTAAAACATTAATTTATACAAAGAATCTCGCACTGAATTTCATATTAACAAAATTTTATTTTACCTTTACACATACATACGTATTTATATACAAATATACATACAATAACTTGCAATACATTTGCAAGCTATGCACTAATTCTCTAGTGCGCGCGCGGCAGACCGATCATAGTTGAGTGGGAGAGAGACGCAAGGCATTCGGCGGGCCTCTCTCTCGTTCGGTGACTCATCGTTACGTTACCGAGCGTTACACTTTTTCATAAGTGACTCCCAGCCGCAACCTAATTTAAGACGTTGTCACGTCAAAAATTCGTTGAAAAAATAATTCACGAAAGTATTGCATAGCTAGTCGCCGAACAATTTTATATTTATTTACTATTATGGTCAAATAATACGTAAAAAAATAATATTTAACGATTCTTTTATCATTAAAGACCTAATAATATTTTTGTGACATTTTATATTAGTTATAATATTAACTAACCTTTCCTACAATTTCGCCCTACGTGAAATTCAATAAAATTTAATATGAGGACAACTAAAGACCGATAAAAGTACAACCGTTACAGTTTTAGTGTTCCGTGAGAATTACTGAGAATCCTTATAATATAATATGGAATCGATCATACATCTTTCCGTCAATAATTATTCCGTCAATAATTCCGTCAAAAACATAATCTCCTCCTTTCTTAGAACAACTTTGCCAAAGTAACTATAACAAAAATATATCGTATGCGTACAAATAATATAAATTTGGATTTAGATAAAACCTTACTAAATGGTCGGCCTATCTGAAGCATGAGCGCTTCGTGCCGTACCACACTACGACGAGTAGTGGTGTCTGGTAATTTACCTACAAATGACACTAGATGTTGTCAGTGATGAAAAGGGAGGTGAAGGCATTTTTAAATTAGTCTCTAATTTTTCTCATGTATTGTACTGACTTCTAAACAAATAAGGCAAACTAAGGTAATTATCGCATAAACAACAAGCAGTAAAATTATTTGCGGACTCGCAAGTTGTTGACTGTTAGGATAAGTTTCACTATAAAGTCTTAAAGCCACAGCAATGTCACCTCTGCACACTCTTCAACAAAAAACCATGTTTGCATAATCGTTAGGATAGTGAGGCATTGTTATTAAGCACTTAAATATTAATCACACTCAATATTAGTTTCAAAAACGTCAATATCCTAGTGGTATCTTTCCGGGTAGGGTTAAGCAGACCACGGCTCACGGGTTTTGTGATGCTTCGGAAGCGGGTCATGCAGCAGGTAATTTATTTGCCGACCGAAACCGATGCGGGTGAAGTTAGGGTGCGGTTGCTCATGTACGAAATTATAGTCGCTCCTATTAGAACGCGTCTTACAATTTCAAAGCTTGAGCTGTCGGGAATCCAACTATTGATCAAATTAATAGATAACGCGGTCCCATGTCTATAGAAGACAAATACGACCGACGAGATTTATTGGTGGTCCGATAGCATGTTAGTTCTTGTATAGATTCGAGCACCTCACAAGCTTCAAGTGGTCGAAGCGAATAGAGTTTAGCAAATTTATAACTATATTTTACGACTTAGATTGCTAGCGGTATCAGAATTGAAGACGCGACGCGGAACAGAATCAAGAACCAGGACCGGGACTGAAATCGAAAACGAGAGCGGGGTCATAATTGAGTGTGAGATTGGCATCAGAATGAAGAGCCTAATCGGGATCAAAATACGAAATAAGAAATTATTTACCCCTGGCTTCGTCGAAATCGGAACTGTGACTTATAGCGGAATTATGACTGAAAGCGGGATATATACCGGGTACACCGGGAATCTCAATAAAATCAGTCAACCCTATGATGGAATTTCCTAGAGCACTCCGATTTATTCATACATGTATTAAAATGCTAATTATATAAATTTCTTCAAATAAATAGACTTCAAGTAAATTACACCTTAAAATGAAAATGTGAAAGGCAAGTAACACATTTTACACAATACACAGTGAAATAAAATAATATATAGTAAAATTAAATAAAAAAAAGAAAATTAAATTAAATTAAATGGGAGCAGTAAAATATTATAGTTAAGCATTTGAAATATAACTGTCGTTAACGTGTTGTGCAAGATTTCTTATATTTAAACCGTACTTATTTTATTGTGAGAAACTATTTATTATGTGACTTTATTTCAATATTAGGGACAGCTGCCGGGAGCCAATGCTCACTCAGACGAATGAATTGCCAGCCTCAAAAATAACATATTATTAGGAAATAGTCACACAGGAAAAACAGTATAAGAATAAATATTAAAAGTGGGGGTTACCCAGTCTCCTTTGGGGTTACCCAGGATTCACCCATGGTCGCATCGAGGTCAGCATCGATCGCGGCCTCCTCGCTGCGGCCCAACTTCGTCTCTCGTCATTCAAAAATCAATTCACCTTTCGCGTGTTGCAAAACCAACTGACCTTATCTCGCGCTCCCGGCTCAGCGTCGGCGCATCTACCACGCCTGGCTATTCTGTTTTCCTTTCAATCGTTTTTCTAAGGACAAATGCAGCTTTCTCTCCTTTTTTTTTGCCTAAACACTAACGCAAAAATGCGTGCATTGCTATTTGTAACATTCATATAAAGACACATATACAGGAGACTTAATTTGAACTTACATAATGAATGTATAAAAATAGTAACCCAATTCAAGTCATGAATTTAAATAATCAATTTTAACAAAATCAGCTACCAATGAATATCAAGGGCAACACTGCCGTTGAAGGACGCACGAGTGTTTTTGTATCGCCGTTCAAATATTATTAATTTTACATATTTAATTAGCCGTTATTGTTAGCAAAATAGTGAAATAAGATTAGTTAATACATGAAGAACGAACATTCTAACTATTTTTCACCGCAAATTACATAGTACAAAAGTGCTGCGCGAGAGCATAAAGGCGACCACGACGCCATTTGTTGTGTTTGTTTGTTTACTTTGTAAATCTGTGTTGTGTTCAGACGCACGTCGTCGATGTCAAGGAAATCCCGGTGAAATCGCTCCATTTATCTACATTGTATGAATATAACAACTAGACAAACTACACTTCAAAGAATTTAATAAACACTAACGACTAAGTACACCAGATTCAAAAGTAGGTAATGACCAAGTGAACAATAAACGGGTTATTCGACATTCTATCTCACTAATCCATTCTTTAACCACAAAAAACTATTAAGGTTTTTAACCCGGCATTCTGAGTTGGATACAATATACTTTTGAAACAAAGATAATTCAAACTAATATTAAACAACATAGATCAAAGGGACAATTACCTACTGCATTGTTTTAGTTGTAACAAAACCGGTATTTTTTAAGCAAAATCTTAAAGGGTTAACATCATGTCTGGTAAGACTAATCAATTGTTATTAAAGATCATATTAATGATAATCACATCACATACAATTCTATATTTATGATACAAAGGGCCAAAGATACAAGACACAATGTACTTATTCTAATAATAGTCGACCACATAGCCTTAAGCATTATTAGTACTGAAAACTTATACTAATTTAGGATATCATACGAGTATAGATCTGTCTGTATTGAAGTATTGATCATCCGAGAGAACCGATACCATTAAACCGATGAAATGGGAATAATAAAACACATTCTATAAGAAGTGTCAAGCTACTAGGCTAACAATAATAACACACGGAGGGAAGAAAGAACGTTACAAAAAGATAAAATTCACAATGCCTATTTATCACTTACTTAATCCAAATATGAACCTGGGCACCAAATATAATTATAGAAAAAATTATATTGTCTAGATCAGATCTTTCCTTCATAGATGACTTTCATATAGAATCTGATCGGCTTGTACTAAGGAGTAAATGCATGTAATACTTTAATACTTATTAACAGTCAGTACTTATTTATATGCGTATGTGTGTGTACATATGTTTGCGTGTATATGTATGTTGTGTGTTTGTGTAAGCAAGTGCGTGTGTATGCATGCACATGGAATAGAATAAAAATACTGAATGCACAATCATATTTTAAACAGTAATAGATTTAGGCTATTATATCATACTAAGCAATAGATATGACTAAGCTGTATGAAAGTGTGTAAACTCATGCACATCTTTAATTTCATTATAAACATATTACACATTTATTGCATTACACATACAATTTTTACTTATTAACACTGTGTGTGTGTGTCTGTAAATACAAAGAATACAATTACAATATTTTAATCTATTGCTCCTTACTATATGACGGTGTATACGGTCTGTATACACCGTATACACCGCCTGTATACACCGGCCTGTATACACTGTATATACTAAGCAGCAATACATTTAGGTTAATACTATATAATAAATAATAAAGAATAAATGTATTATTTGACTAAACTAGGAAAAGAAAAAGTGTAAATGCTGCATGCTTTTAGTTTAGTTATAAACATATACATTTATTAATTATCATATATACACTCCCTACCTCATTACTTATTAACACTCAATATTTAGAATTTCATATAGAAATTCTATACTGTCATAAACAATAGAACACAATAAACATACTGAGTGTACCATTATAAAAGGGTCATAAATAAATAATCCACACAATTTTAGACTAATATTGGAAAATTAAGGAGTAAGTGTGGTTTTATACGATTAAGTAAGGAAATAAAAAAGTGTGTAAACGAGTATATGCCTTTAAACTTATTATAATCATGCACAGTTATTTCCTAATAACAATGAGTACTTAGGATTGTTACATAACTCAAAAATATATTACACATACAGAACATACTTTCACAAGTCAAAGCAGTCATAAATGAATAAACAACATTTTCTTAGGTTAACATTACATAGGAATTACCAAAGGACGATAATAAAGTTTAGTATTACATTATTAAGCTTTTTAATGCAAATTAATATTATAACTTCCTGTGACTGTTAATTGTATAGGAGTTGATAAAATTAGAAGGACTATTTTACTGAGCTATGACAAATTAACTGGTAATATAATCATTAGAATACCATTGTTAACCAACACAGAATGGAATAAAGCTGATAATTACATACATTATCATGTGGTACAATTACCTTAAACTGACTTTAGTATAATTTTAAAATTACTGTTACTGAGCACCACGGGGATAATAAAAAAATCAGTAAATATATTACTATTCATTAAACCTTGTACATTGACTGGTAATAATACTAATAAATACTGTTATATCACCAGAGGGTTGGGAAGTAAATAGGTATTGATATCTGATTGAATATTTGTGGAATCATTCATATTATAACACAATAATTATAATAAACTAAATAGTCTTATGCTAGAATTATTAAACACTATAGGATATACATTACTGTATAATTCAGCCACTATAAATTGAATGATAACAATTTATGGTGGCTGAATCTTTTGATACTATTATTAACCACCAGAATACTGACTAGTCAATAAATAGGCACACTATTATGTAACAAAACTGCTTTGAATTGATTAGTAGCACTATTCTTATGTTAATATTTTATTTTGTTATAAGGTACTGCACAGCTATTTAATGTACTATTACACAAATTATTACGAAATTGTTACTCTCATAAATTTCATTGGAGCTGTTAAGATTTGACTATCAAGTAAGTGGGTTTCACTGTCTTTGCTGGGCAATAACGCATCATATAAATTAATTATTTGAGCTATCATTTGATTACAAAATGATAAGAATAGATCTCATTTGCCACATTTGGTCAAGAAAATCGAAATAACTACATAATCAGGTTAGTCCTTATCTACTACAACATAAAGTTACATACTGGAGAGACTCGCTCAAATAGGACACAGATTACTACACGTCAGGAACCAGGAAGAATTAATGATAGAAGACAACATTAGCACACACCGGCGTAGGATTAAAAAGGACTGCAGATGAACTTTACAAATTCTTCCAAATGAACAATGAAACTTTGCACCAAGTGAAGCATATTAAGAATATAATAGTAACGGAAGAAGCAAATTAGTGGGGAATTTTTGTATGTAATATATATATGTATGGGAATTTGTTTGTTTACCAGTTACTAATTTGTTTCTATTCATGCATTTATGCATGCATGTGTGTGTGTCTTTATGTATGTAAGTGTATGAATGGGTGTGTGTGTGTGTGTGTGTGTGTGAGCGTGTGCGTCTGTTTGTGGGTATGATTGCATGTGTGTGTGTATGTGTGCATGTATTTATTTATTTTTTATTGAGAAGAGTTGGGCGTTATCTACTTAACACCATTTCAGAATCTAGTACAACAAGAAGGAAAGTTGAATGCCCTAGTTACATATGGGAAACTCATGTAGACAAAGGTCTCCTATTACAATAGAATCCAAGAAGAATCGATTTTATTTGATTAGAACAAATGAGAAATTAAAAAGATTGCTGATGAAGTTTATCAATTTATAATAATAATAAATATACCTCTTCATCATTTACTTGAATCCGTTTTAAGATGTACTACAAAAGAAATGTATTTATACTCGATAAACTCGCTCAGACGAAACAAGAGTTACTGTTACAGGAATTACGAAGAATAAACGACATTATCGCAGAGGACACTAGAGATTACAAAGATTGTGGATGATCTTTACCAATTCTCAAAAACGGACATTGAGAATATGCACTAAACGAATAAAAATAATAATGAAGAATTAAGAGAAGAAAGACATCAGGAAATAAGAACTTATTTCTAAACAAAAGCCTGACATCACATAATGAACACCGCCTTGAGAACTACTACAACATAAAGAAAAAGAAAAACTATACGTCCTAGTTACACGTGAGAGACTTGTGTAGACCGAGCTTCTACAACAGGAACCAAGAAGAAGAGGCGACCAAAGTACACAGCAAAGCGGAAACTTAAATGGCTGTCGATGAAATTTGGAAATCTAGAAAGGATTTGTTTAAGAGCTAGACATCATCTACTCAACTCTGCTTTAAATTCTTCTACAATAGAAAGTTATTTACGCTTGGGAGGCTAGCTTAAATAGACAATAGTTTTTACAACAGGAATCAAGAAGAATAAACAACATTAGCATAGAGTACAGTAGAAAATAGAAAGGCTGCATATGAACTGTTCAAACTCTCAGAAATAGACGTCAAAACCTGCACCAAGCAAAGAAAACGAGGAATGAAAGAAACACAAGGAACACACCCTCCCCACTGTATTTATTGACACACTATAGTATCTATTACCTATCCCGAATCCAGTTTCTGGCTAAAGGTTGCACGAATACCGGCTGGCTCTACACTCCCTTCGCTCCTAATCCAAGCTAGAACCGACACTCCTCCATATAATTACGCTCCCTTCGGTATATCGGGACTTGTCCCTTTCAGTCATTGCGACTGGTTGAAGGTTGAGCGATGATGATGATGATGAATCAGCTACCAATGAATATCAATAAATCAATCAAATAAATTAATCATTAAGCTTAAATAGTCAAAAAAAGCGATAACTCATATCTCATCTAATTAATTATAAATAAATCTATCATCAACCCATTTCTAAACAATTCAATCCATGAAGTCAGTCGTAATCAGATCCAATAATGCAATTCATGATATTAACCATAAATTGTCCCTATATCAAGATGTGAACAATATGTGTAGTGAAATGTATATAAATTTATAATAAAATCTCAAATGTAATATCTTTAGACAGCCAAATTAAGGTCAATATAAGGTTAAGGCTTATAGCATAAGATGTAATGTATATGTTCCCCTTATATTTTTTGGGAATGGTCAAGCGTGCTTTTAAACAACGACACATGTCCATGACAAATTATGTGAACCGAAACTCGTCTTTCTTACAATGATTTTTATTTATTTACTTTTTTTATGTATAATACTTATAGAAAAACGCGTTAGTCGAACTAAAGACGTCCACAAACAAACAGCACAGGCTCATCTAAAGAAATGACTTAAACAGTGTTTCTATGAACTCGTAATATACTTTAGTATTTTTATTTGTAAACCTAAGAAGCCGTTTCACAATAAATATTTAAAGGATAAATGAGAACATAACTAGCTCTACTTCCTAGAGGTTTGTATTTCTTGCAATAGTTTTATATATCATTCTATTTTTATATATTTTGGTTTGAAAAGAGCTACCTTCGACTTTCTTGCTCGTTCTTTTTGAGAGATACCTGCCTTACGAACGAGTGGTAATTTAAGAAAAAAAGAGTGGTGATTTAAAAAACACTGTATATTCTTTAAATGTCACGACGTATTTCAAGTGTTATAGCCTATGAAATAGAGATATTTGGAATTTCAATTTGAATTTAACCGTTGCATTGGCACGGGAGAAGCACTTGACTTTGACAAAAATTTGGCGTTTTAGAGCTTAATATTTCGCAAAACGTAACCATAAATCGAATCGTAAATCGAAACGTAAATCGAAAAATGGTATTCATGGATAAGCAACTAACTGTTCAAGCAAATAACTGTTCAACGATATCCCGCGCTATTAGATAGTCGAAAAAAAAATCGTCTCCACTTTGAGCTTAGGGGAGGGAGCTCAATTTTTTTGGCGTGTTTAAAATACTAATCTATATACCCACATATATAAATACAACCCTACATACTTTTTCGAATCAAGCTGAATAAAGCGGTTTCTTAAAATTAATGGTGACTGAAAAAATATTTTTAAAATTATAACAAATAATCTTTGCAACGCATGTTATTATCATTATAAACTACTGTGATATATGATTATTTAATTATTGTTTATGTATAAACTTTTTTATTCGTATCTCGATACTGATTTAACCACTTTCAATGAAAAATTTAGAATTTGATGATGTTTTTCTTATCAAGTTTATCTGTATCAGTGTCTTTTCTAGAAAAACGTCGTTAAATAGATTCTTCTAATTGTTTTAGAGCGCTATCTCGTAGGTTTTTGAGACAATTACAGTGTTTTATGCTACAAGATGCAGTGCGACCTATCGGTGCGTTTAACATAAAGTTTTGAAAAACAACAAATGACAATACTTGACATTATTAATGTGAGAACAGGTAGCAAGTTAATATTTGCTTATTTTGTTGAACGTATTGTATGTTTACTACACTAAATCAATGAGATTCCAATGAAAATATAGTCGTGAGCACGAATCACATTGACGAATGAGTGTGGACGCAATTACAGATCTGAGTGAGATATTTTTTAATACTCAATGAACATCATGCAATTTTTATTCTAAATAATTTATACGAACTTACCTGTGCCTTTTATCACAAAACTTTTATATTCTACTTGAACACTAAGCACACTAGAATTAGTTTAAGTTCTCTCATCTTCTCCGCTTTCATATTGCTCTATAAGTGATTTAATGCAAGGATTTCAGATTGAAATGTTCCAGTAAATATAATGGAAACCTCTGACGTCAGGAATACCTAAGTCTCAAAATAGCCTACAGTAATATCTAAGATAAGTGGTATTTGAAGTGGCGTTTGAAACCTTATCAGTTGAGGAGTTATTTTAGGTATAGAGCATTCGCCGTCTTTCTGATATCTCTCGATCTATTTTGAAACACGTATACTGTGTACCTATAAAAACGGACATATCATTTTCTATGTACAAAATTAGTCTAAACCGTTATTTAGACTGGAAATAAAAAAATTGCAAGTGCGACATGTAAAAATAATTCTTCCATTTGTAAGAAACTACATCAAATTTCACTTTGATATATGCAACTGTTTATTATTGTCACAAAAAATGAAAGTGCAGATTGAATTGGAGCAACACCCCCATGCGGGAGAGATTAAAGCGATCCATTCCAGTTACATTAGAGGCCCCGTTAATGAATAATTTATAGCGTAGAATTCCCAGAGGCGTGTGATTACCGCTCGGATGTAATACACAGCGGTTCATTAAGTGTAATATATTGATTACAACGCAAGAACGACTTAATTAAGAAATTTAGTTTAGTAATAAAACTTAAAACAATGTAGCTCTTATTGATAACGTCAAGATTGTCTAGACCACTTTAATACAAATTTAGCTCAATATTCACATTTGAAGATATCTAAATTTAAGTATCCAGAAATTGTGATACAGACAATTACTTAAATTTGTTCGTATTAAACTTTCGTATGCCTAAATATCAATTTAGGTGATTTTATTAACAATTTGACTAATCATATACCTTTACAATGTCTAAGCTAAGCTACACAAAAGCTGCGGCCACCGAGTTGTTAGCGCTTTACCTGTGAATAAATAGCTGCCAGGTTTGAATTTTGTTCACTGGCGTATTGGACAATGGATTTTAAAAGGGATATTATACTATCCAATTTCACGTGCTCCAACTCAATTTTCAACCTCTTCGAGGGCTGTGGTATAGGAGCGTTTTAGTGATATATTCGGCAGAAAGGTAACAAAACTCTGACAAATAAAAAGTTTTAATGCATACACGAAACCGTAACGTAACCCTTAATGGCACTAGTAAGTCCTTTCAAAGCACAGCTATTTATAGATACTCTCACATAAATTAGACGAAATCACGCCGTCGATCTAGTAAAATATTCTTCGTTCATATTAAAAAATTCTTGTTTCGTAATAAAGTCCAATTATAAAGAGATGCTCAAAGAATCCTGTCAAATTAAACTCCCCGATATTAAAATGAATTTTTCCCAGAGCACTACAAACGCATAGTCCGAGTATGTCAATGGCATTTTAATGAGACCTTTTCTCTCTCGAATTTCGTTCTGCATTTTGTTCGGCTTCTCGTTACATATTCTGTTTTAGGACAAACGATGCTTTAATTGAAACACAAATGGCTTGTTTACAACATCACATTTGTTTTCTTTGGATGTAGTCAGAGACTACATATTACTACATCGATCCATCGTCTTCTTGCAAGCTTTTCTATTTTAAGGGTTTGAAATTTAGCCTTTCTTTCATATGTAACCATTTGGCTCTTCATATTATTATTAAGGTATTCCTTTTATTTCTTTCAACGCACACATTTGACTACAAATTTTAGACTTCAGTCGACTTTTATTCATCTTCTTTAGGTGGTCAAACAACCTCAACATGTATTTTTCTACTCCATATATTTTCTTTCAAATCACTTAGTTTCATTTAATTTCTATTATGTCCAGTTTTCAAGGATTGCATACTGATTATATATCTGTTATATTAATACTAATTTATTGTTCCTTCAATCATACACAATTTTCCATGGCGTGCATAAGCGTAGAAAATCCACCTTCTTTAAGGATATCAAAGGCACTGGATATGTATGATATGCTTTCAACATTTACAACAGCAAACAAAGTCACATTCACTTCGTATTCCGAATAAACACTCCTTTCGTTCTTCGTTTCGTTTCTTATGAATACTTTATGAAAAAAAAGAAGTAATGGAAAAATTCTGTTCTTTTTTTAACTTTTATCTACCCGATCCATTTAGTTACTAATGTAGTTCTTTCGGCTGTCATGATTTCTTCTGACGGTCTTTATGACATTTGCTTTCACATATTTCTTATTTCTGTAAAGAATATTTATTTTCCTTACCATCTCCTGCTACTCGCATTATAGAAGGGCATGGATTTATTGCCGGACAACTTATTTATTATTAGTTAACACTTATAGTATTCATAATCGTGACATAATTTAATTACTAAAGTATTACAATATTTCGTATTTATTTCTAAGGAATTTTATACATTTATCGTAATATATAGGCAGTTTTTTTTTATGAAAATTGCTAACATTCGATTGCATGAACTACAGCACAGCACAGAAAAACTACAATGAAATCATCATTTGTCTCATCAACGAGAAGAAATAATATATGTGTTAAAATATATGTGTTAAAAAACTTATGAATGGATTTTCATAGTGATATAATTATCTTTTTTTTTTTTAAATAATCAACATGATATTTGAGTCATATAAACAAAAAGTAATAACTAATTTTGTACTTGCATACGCGCTTTCAGTCTAGTCTAATTAAATTATAACCATTATTAACATTAGCTTATTAAATAATAAAGAAAACGTTCAAATAATCTATTACGACATTATAACCGTTATATAAACAATAAAGCTAAGGACAACTAAATCACAGGATTCTCAATAAAGCACTTTCCACATGATATAAGCAATGCGCACTCTCTCGGTCCCACGTAATATATCGCAAACGACGACCGCCGGTAGATGGCGCAGTAGACGATCTTTCCTCGTCCATATAAACTTATACGGCCATACATTTCAATGTGGCCGGGCATATTTCAGGTGAAATCTGAACTGCTAAATAAATGTCCTTTTGATAGAAGGTTATGTTCCGAGCTGGATAACTTCTAAAAGAGCAATATCACTGTATATTATTTTGTGTCGGTTGAATAACATGAGTGTATCTATGTCGATGTGTACGTTTGAAAATTGTTTACCTACAAATGTATCAAATAATAATTATAAATTACATTAATGATATATTTGAAAAATAATGTTATTCTTCAATATTTTTTTTTGTTTAATTTTGGTTCTGTAAATAGCTAAGTTAGATTTCTGTCATTTCACTGAAGGACAATTAGTTTTATTTACTTTTTTTATTATTTTGTTGATACCTTTACTATTATTATAATTATTTCCCCATAAAATTTATATATAATATTTTTTAAGCAATAAATCTTCACTAACGAAATTAACTCTAGCTATTAAAATACTTAATTATGTTATATACATTTAAATTATAAATGATTCATTATTAAAGCTCTGTCTGTTAGTGAGGACCTTAACATTTCTGTCTGTTATTTTATCGTTTGCATCGGTAATTTTATATCTTCCTTCTTTTTAGTTCCTTTCATAAATCATGTATCTTTTAATCTCCATAATTATACATTTTACTTATTTTGTTCAAGTAGTAGTTAATTTTGTCCGTATTTTTTTGCCATTACGGGCCATTGCTGGACCATTGATTTAAGGTTCCAACGTATCTCTAGTAAGTTTTTGTGTTTTGTTCTTATGTTATTTTACTTTTTCCGTTGTAAGATACTAGTTACGTCGACATTTGTTTTACAATTGTCATGTATGTGTAACTAATGTAACATATATGACACCACAATAAATATAGTTGAGTAACTAAGCTTGCTCGGCATATTTTGAGTATTCCGTGGGAATATGAATAACTTCTCTCGAAAAAAGTTGCATATGTTCATGTCCAACAATATTCATTTGCTAAATTTACCTATGTACTTTACATGCGTAGTGCTATCTGTAATTTATATCATGTACTGTCATGTTTTGTTAAGATATTCAAAGCACAGCAACTATACAATTGCCTCAAAATATCACGAGATGGTGCTATAAACAACATTTAGATTTTTTTTGTAAAATCGATTTTGTCTAGAGAAGAGACCTGTTGTCAAACTTAAAAAGCAAATCCTTAGTATGCAAATAAAAAGTTTCATTGAAATCGTCGGGACCATTTGGTAGATCATCGTGGCATATACAGAAGGTGTCTTCCTGAACAACAAACCTATTCGACTTTGTACAATGGCACAAGGTCAAGCGAAGTTCACAAGCTGCTTTCTGTAATGATAGTATTTTTCTACCCTATTTCGCACACCCCAAAACTTCAGTATTTCTCTTACCTTCTATTTAGACACGCAGGAGCATATCAAGCCACGTTAAAGACAGGAAAACAGAAATAGTGAGCAACACCCGAATGTAATATTACACGAACCATTAGGACCTACTTTTGTCCCTTTCACAACTCAAATTCTACTTAACGTAAACACACCGAATTTTGAATATATATTTATACCTCTTATATATTCTAGTACCCCAAATTCCATAAACACAGTTCAAACGACTATATTAGACATTAACATCTAAAATGTTTATGACTGCTTGACTGACATATAGATCGAAAACATAACCCACTTCGAGCTGATCTAGAAAGTCCAAATTTGTTGTCCAGCTGTGTAATTGTGAGTATAATAATAGGAAAGTCGAAAACTGAAATTTTTACAATTTAAAATATTTTTCAAGCAATTGATTTTTTTTAACACCTACTAGCACTTTTTGAAATTATAGTGATAGCAAAACCTTTTTCCTTTACAGTAGATTAGATTCTAAGTTAAAAGGATTGGTTAACAGCTTTATAGAAATAATATGAAAAAAAACACAATTAGAATACCGATAGTAACAACAATGCACATAAAATTACCATCAAATTTAATTATAATTTAACTTACGAGTTAGAACATATAATAACTATGTTTCCGATACTAATTGTATAATATATTAGCAAATGTTCACCGATAACATTTCCCTAGCTGCTTAGCATATGATTAGTATCCACAAAGCATAAGGCCTTCTCAAGATAGGCACTTCAATATTTATCGGAGGGTAGGCTTATGTCGCACTCTCTAAAATCAAAACACTAGAAAGAGTGAGTACATCTTGTCAATATTATAGTCAAATTATTTTCAAAAAGCAGTTAACTTAGGATAAATTGAACCTCAAGATTTGACTTAGCTAGTTTTTACCAGCAAACCAAATTTTTAGAAGAGTAAGATATGTTAAGGTTATAATATAAAAACGTCTTAAATAAGGAAGATAAATTGATTAGTCAAATATAAGATAACTTCTATGTGAAAATTAGCTAAGTCATGTATGGAGTTTCAATTCATTCTAAGTTAACTGATTTGTGTAAATAATTTGACTGTTCAAATTTAAGAAATCATTTTTTTTGTATAATTAGGGCAGGCATTATTGAAGCGAAAAAAACCACAAGGAATTGTTTTTGTAATTCATTTTGAAATATTGTACGTTCTTATAAATTTTAGGATCATCAACAGAACTTGGCACTCAATTAGATCGTAATTCTTTCCACGCATATTCTTCGATTTGAACTTGGTTTCCATTTCTTCCTACTTCCTACTCAGAATTTTCGAACTCAATCAAAGCGTAAATTAATAATTAAAATATATTTCCCCAGGAGGTTACTGGCGTTGTTAAAAATCCCTCGCCGGGTTTGATGCCAGCAGTCAAGCTAGAGTTTTGAGGTGATATAAAAATACCTCTTTTATTATCTATATCACGATATAAAAGTATATTTTATTTTAGCAAAAGGTGACAGAAATAAAAGGTTCATCATGATGGATGATTAAAACGGCTGGTTAGGTGCGTAGCAAGATGGATATGAGAAAGTTTTAGGTAAATTTGAAGATGAAAGAGCGAATGGGATCGGTGATTACCTTCTCCTACTATACCTACTGTATTAGTTCAATTTGTGTTTGTCAAATACTGTGCTTGACCACAGAAATATACATTAATATAAGATTTGGGATGTACAAGCAGGATTTCGGAAAAGGGTGGCGTGTATGGACCAAGTTTTTTCTCTGCAAAACATGCATTGCAGAAAAATTTTTGACTAAGAAGAAATAGATTTTCTATACTTTCGTAGATCCGGAAAAGAATTAATCTATGGAGAAAACCCTGTCAATAAATCGTGTCAGTAGCAGATTGATACTATTGCTATCTCTATACAAAGGTTCCAGTCCCTGCAACAGAATATATGGGGCTCACTTTAACTGTGTATGCCTGTCAAATGACAAGGGACAGATGGCAGATCAACTGTCAGACAAACATATCTCTTTTCAACCTATTCATGAATTTCTATTATGTGAAAGAGTATGAATGTGGACAAGAATTGATAAACTGTCCAACAAAAGCCTCTTGACACTGACAACCGAGTAATCCTTGCGCTGTCGGCGTATGAGCCGCAGGAGGTGGTAACCAAAATGATGATTCTGTTAAGAAAGGAGGTATGAAAGTAATTGTCAACAAGACAAAGTCATGGTGTTTGAAAGAAACGAAAGAACGACTAAATGCGATATACTTATTCAACTATCTCACTACCTCGAAAAGATGAATGAAAGTGGACTGATAATAGGAATCTGTAAAGCTATTGTATGTGATGAAAGTGTCGGTATGATTGCTCTAAAAAATCTTATGCAAATTAAATGAATGTCATATTAAAAAAGAGCCAAATTTTAAGTATCCGAAACCGATAAGCTTTTATGAGCAGATTAATACCATGATTGATATTGCATGTAACGATCTTTGCTTATTAAATATGTGAAATTGATATCAAATATTCAAAGACTGTACCGTGTGGAAATGGGTCAACTCTACCTGTCCTTTGGAAAATAAGCGAGAGTTTTTAATAATGGTAATAATAAAATATTCCTGGTTTCAATTTGTATTATTAATAACACTATTAAAGAATTGTTCATTTTATATAGAAATCGAAAGAAATGTTAGCATACGGTTAGATTAGATTATAACAGTCAAAAATCATAGCTTGATGGCTAAATTTGATTTTAGGACTAGCTTCGACTCGACAAAATTCTCGATAAGATTTTTAAATCCCTATTTATTTTAAGGTTTGCCTCGTTTTCTGTGATGATTTCTGTTTGCCCATATATACAATAGTACATATTCTATAAGCTCACGGTCGACTTTAATCGATATAATTTCGACATTAGTTACAGTTTTGTTATAATTATATTATGTTTCAACCCTCACCTTGTCGAGCTCACAGCGTTTAGTTCGTGGATTACGGTTTCAAGCTGATATGTCGCTTCTGAAACAAAGTACGAAATCTTCCGCAAACTAAACATTACTTAATTTTTTTTTATGTTTATACCTTTTCTTTCCCAGCTTAAAGTCTTGATTGTGTGGAGTAGGGAAATGAAAATTATTGGTAAATATTGTTTTATTGGCAAATATTCTTTTATTTTCGAATGAGCTGATCGGCTAGTTAGTGCGCGGCTGTTACTGGCCTACGTCATGGATACAATTACAATATTTACTACCAACAGTTCCATTAGTTCTTCAAAGTACGGAGCAAATGCTTTAATTTCAAATGAGTTAAAAGCTCATCACTGACGAATGAATTCTCACCGTATCTTTGACCATGTTAAAGGCTAAAACTAGTTACTTTGTAATTCAAAAGCGAAGCGTTGACCATTTCGTTGTCACTGCTGTTTTGAGTTTACGTAATCGATAGTAAAGTAAAATAAATACATAATACATATGTTTAATACAATTTACCAATATACGTTGTAATTTTAGGAAGTTTAGCACTTTCACTCTCTAATTATAATCCTAATATAGCAGTTTTTATAATTTTTTATTGTTGTGAATGGTTTTCTCTAATAAGAAAGTTCATAGAATACATACATGCTGACCCGATTAGTTAGAAATTTAATTCTCGTGACTCCCTAATTATGTGCCTACTAAAAATATAGACGTCTCAAAAAAGGAGACGTTCTTCCTTTAAGAAGAAGGTGTGTAGGCAACACAGCGACCAATTCGTTTTTGCAAGTATCACTTGTATTGTGACAAATTTTTCTTCTACTAGAATTATCTTTAGGAGTGGTTACCCTAAAGATAATTTTAGTAGGGGTGCAAAAGTCTTCTCTAAGGAACAATCGATAAGCCACATGGTGACCTGAGGTCTTTTTTTGTGTTTTCTTATTCTATTTGTAATCTTACTCGTACAAAAATCATATTATTCCACTGTAGAGCTCGGATTAACTTTAGCACTTTTCCTAGATCCTCTGCACAGGTTTTTTTTCTAAATCCTTTAACCTTAACTACTTGTGTACATAAATATAATGTAAATAAAATCCAAATAATCAATATTTTAATTTGCATATAAGTTATAACTCTCGGTGTAGGATAGCAGCCTTAAATTCGAGTATTTAAGCGAGTGTGTAAACTTCGAATATAGTTTATTAAAATTATAAATCGGTGTAACAGTACAAAAAAAAGATATAATACGCATGAAGCTTTTTACAAACTTCGAAAATTAAGAACTAACGAGCAATTCTATATACGTACTATTATACTTATTAACCGCTTTTGTGTACGCAATTTCAGTGCTACCATCTCAATTTAAAAATAAAAGCCTTATTCGTGTCGATCATTCTTACGAAATCTATCTTGAAAAGACATAAACCCTTTTGTTCGTCACTTCACGTACCCTGAGAGTCCCCGGTGCTCTACTGACGGTCGTTTGGTACCGAACGACCCTGAAGATGTACCGCGTCCTATCTAGGGGCGTAATGTGTGAAAGTTATCACATAAATGATAACAACTCTCGCGTCCTTGAAGTGGAAGGCTGTAGCTGAAACATTGGAAATGTCAAAATTCCTCTAAATATTTCGACTTTAAATAATCAATTTTTCTACAGGGACAAGAAATCAATATTTAAACAAAGAATTTTTGGAAAAGTTATGGAAAACAAAAAAAAAAACCATTTCTGTTCATAATATAATTATCCTTTTGTTATTCATGCCGTACAATAAGCTATAAATATATAGAGTTTGCTTTAACAATAAGCAATTTCGATATGATGTCTATCGTTTACATTCAGTGGAATTCCGAAGAAAAATTGAATTTCAAAAGTCACTATATGTATACAATACATATTTTGCTTTAAAAACCATTAATTAGTACTAATATTCAAGTAAAGTTCAATTTTGTTTTGTTTTTCCTTACAAATTCTCCAATCTTTTTCGCCCGTTAGAATTTCAATTTAGAAAATACTTTAAAATACATGTTTCATAAATTGTATATAAAAACACAAATGATATACTATGAGGTGAATCCGACCAAAGCTCTTTAAATTTCAAAAAAAATTAACCATCCAATGTCTCCTTTTATGGTTTAATTTCTAAAAACACTGAAATAAATTTTTCATTCATTGTGCTAGGAGAAGTTTATTAAACTCAAGGCTTTAATTAAACTTTTTTGTATATAAATATATGTTATGAGAATAGTCTAATTACTAAATATATTTTATAGAAAGTTTCAGATATAAAAAGTTTATACCTACTTAATGCTCTTCTAAAACAGCATGCGACATACACATTCCACTGAAAAATTCATTGACCTTCCTCCTGATGAGTTAACTTCATTAAAATATAATAATGGAAGACTCGTTAGGACAAAACATTGATTGTTTTATGGTAAGCACACAACAACGATTTTCACCATCTCAAGAACTTTTGCAACCAATAGGCATGTGGTATGTAATGAAACAAATACTCGACTTACACCGTACGTCTTTTTGTTTGTATAATGACACATATCACGAAAATCACTGAACGGATTTAAATAGAATTTTCACTGTTATAATATCCGTTGTTATAGAAAGGTTAGCGTTGAAAAGAAAGATTAACGCAAGTTAAAACTGTTCTGTGACTTACACAAATGGAGCTTTAGCTGCATAAATGAATTAGGTAGGAGAAAAAAAATTATAAGAGCTATTACGGGAGCAGAATCCACACCACGCAGAAAATACAGAATCAGAAAAAGCTTTAATATTCTTATATTCACATTAACATAATACAATGTATTAACTTTTTAATTTAAAACGATGGCGACACATGCCCTGGCCTGGGTAAATCGATAATTCAATATCTTTTTTTTATTATTCACACAAATTACGTCAAATTAAAATTCATGTAGAAAATACATTAAGCAGTCAGCCCTTTACATTGTCATAGTCTGGCGACAATTGTCGTCAGCGGTACCCTGATCCTTATTGAGACGACGTGAAAGGCATAATATCCAAGAACTTTGCTTCAACAGTGGTATAATTAAGATCCTAACATAACTACTCTTAAAAAAATAATGCAAAGTAAAATATCTGTTTCAAAAAAATTTAAATTTACCTTTCATTTTTCCCGAGCCTCACGGCTGTTTCAAACCATTTGACGTTTTGACGTTGGCGAACCGTTTGATAGGAAGTATAGATTAAAAAAATGCGTGTAGATCAAAGGATCACTATAAATTTAAGGTTATAAGACAAATAAGAAGCACGAAAAAATTTTAAATCATATTAAATTGGCGGACCCAAAAGTAAAAATAAAAATGACATTCATAGTCATAACATAGAATTATGTTATAATATATGCCATTTGTGGTATATTATTACAAAGAGTGATATATTAGATATAGCGTAGCCAAAAGTATGGAGTAGAAAAGCACTTGACCGGAACGAAGGAGTTAGGGGAGATTTATGAGACACAGCATCGTGACCTGGTCGCCTATAAATAACTACTTTCAAAGCAATATTAAATTCGTAGCTTTGGGAAGTTCTTATCACTTTTACAAAATTTTATTAATTGCTTTTAAGACATCGTGTAATGCGCATATTTAAAAGGATAAGTAAATTATGAGTCAATATTAATTATGATTAATTATTATATAAATATGATTAATTATTATATAATTATAATTAATTATTATATAAATATGATTAATTATTATATAAATATGATTACTTATTAAATAAATATGATTAATTATTAAATAAATATTATCCAATACAATACTCCGTCTTAGAACAGATACGTGAGTTACGACCATTTCGTTTTATAGCGTCCATTATGAGTTTCCCACACATATGATGATGCTGCTTGGTGATATCGTTTCACAATTAGCTTTTATTGCGCTGTGAAGATAAGCTTTTACGTATTTAACGAGATATTACCGCATCGAGTATGATTTTTAATACCGAAAGACATGAACTTTTGCAAGTCGCAAGTGTCATTAAGGAACGTTATTGCTTTGATGATCCTCGGTAATACTGGTTGTTGCTTAAGAGTCTCTTTGCATCTGAGGAATCTTGGTGCATTTTGAGGAAGAGAAAAATGAAGCTTTCGTAGTCTATATCAGTTAAGATTTTCTGTCTAAAATTAATTTATTAATATAATATTTTTATACCTATAGTTACATCTATACATATATAATGAAAATAGATTGTCTTTGTTCGCCAATCACGTAAAAACTACTAAACATATAGACATGGGACTGAGATGGAGAAGATGAGGACGATTCGATGTGCGATGATTTGTAGATGGTTCTAGGCTACTCATTTTTAGAATTACGTAAATCCTTTGGCATTTTATTTTATAATAAAAATTACCCAGCGAAGCGGGCGGGACAGCTAGTGAGAAATAAAGAAAGGTCGAAATAAAAATAACCTACTTTTCAACCATAAACTTTGCATGTAAAATTCATTTTATGATTATTTTTTTTTATAGAGGTAGATAAGAGAAGACATAGATTATTTAAGTAATTTTATCGACTTAAGTTCTTCTAATTTCAAAACAGCATAATGAAAAAAAAGAAGGTTAGGAAGAGGTTATAGAAAGTTAAAGCTACGTCATGCTTTCAACTAATAGGGTTTGATCAGTTAATCAAATCAAAAAAAAAACCGAGGCATTATCATTCGTCTAGTAAATTGTAGAAAATGTTACACCGATAATACCTCTTACGTAGATTACCATCATCTATTTGAAAATAATGAAAAAAAAAATACAGATCGCTTTAAAAGGATCCGTTAAAAGCGTTCGTCCATTTTTTTTAATTTGAAATTGAAATTCTAAAATCTAATTTGATATTGGATTGAATATTTTTTGAATGAAAACTGAATATAGTGTAAACGTATTGAAACTTTTTGCAAAGAAGTTTCTATCATGAATTATTTTATATTTACTAGGAACGGCATAGTGGTTAATATTTGAGTAACAATGTTAATCATTTAAAATGTACTATTTAACTTACGTATATGTAGTTAAAAAAAAATACGACAAAAAAGTTTCTAATGCAATCAAGTAACAAATTTAATAAAAATCACCTGTATAAAATGAATCACTTCCGCTTATTATTCACTTTTATTATTTAATAATCAGTTATTCTGGAGTGTTCAGTATAATTACTACACATTTGTAATGAAACTACTTCCAATAAAACTTAATTTATCTGTTGATTTTTTTTTCTTAGTAATTGGTGGAACATTTAACTCAATCATTGGGTTGAAAGTTTTTCAATTCTATATCACCAGCTTATCTAAGTAACCTTAAAAATGTCAAAAGAAGATCAGAGTTATCAGAATGATTTATTGCCAAAAGATTGGCGCTAAACACGAGCTCTAGCAAAAGTGATGAATAAGTCTAAAATTAGCTTGTAGGATTTAGACCAGACGTTCTAACACGCAAAACTGAATAGAAGTATATCTGTCAAACTTTTCAGTTTGATTTGCATGAAACTTTCGTGGATACGCGATACTTGAGGTAGGGTGAGTTGTTTACTTACTCGGATGTCAGTTTCGTGGGTAGTCTGCCGCGTTCGTCGACTGCCAGGACTGCGTTACTCTTTCGGAGGAGGACAATCCTCTTCGCGAGAGAACCAGCTTACGGGAACGTCTTTGCGCCGCTTCGAACTTGTAAAGTCTGACGAACCCTTAAGTCCCATCAGCCCAGGCCCGTGTGGCTGCATATTACAAAAGCAGCATTTGGCTTTACAGATCTGTGTGACAACGACCCCAGCGCTAACAGCTGCTACTTTATAGCCGATCACATGCTGCTGACCGTCCCTCAAACTGTTCCATTTAAATCGACCTTTTTCAAGAAGCGGTTGCTTATAGTTATGTTCGACGCAAATTTATCTTATGCTACATATAAATTAAAATTCATAATTACGTCTAACCGGAATTATTTTGAATTACTAGATAACTTACTGTTAGTTACGTTTGGGAAAATGTCACATTTGTAACATTGCACGAATACCACTTAATTTTAACACAATTTATCAACGCGTGTGTATTTAAGCCTATCACGATATAGCGTTGAGATATGTAAAATAGAAACTGAAAACAAACGCCTATAACATCATGTAAATTAAATTAATCCTAAACTATTTAATACCGGCGCATTAAATTGATCTCCTATTATATCCACCATAAAGTATTGATCTATTATGTTTTCATGTATATTTTATAAGCCGGAATGTGAAATTATTCAAATATATAAGGTAACATACAAATTTTTAATAGGAACATTTCTACCGTTTAGACCTTCATTCAGGTGTCGGTGATAGTACCTAATGAAAATTCATGTAGCGATTGGAGTAAATTCTTGGCGACCTTTTAAATAATTTTTTAGTAGTTTTCACAAGCGTGGCCATAAATCATGTGTTCATATAGAAATATAGGGTGTGTCGGGCGCAGAAGTTAGGGTTGTGCGGACCCGCGGACGCTATCGCGGGCTTCCGCGCATAACTCACCGCGAGAGCGTGCCAGTGATGGCACCTTTATCGATGTTATTGATATATCGATATCGTCCATGTGGGAGGGAAAATATAAATTGAGCCCAAATAAAAATGATAAGTCTGTTAACTAACGGGCGGCTAACCCGAACGTCTGTAACATCGCACTAAATAGTGCCGATCACTAATAGGGTGTCCATTTTGTTCTTAATTTTCTTCTTTCTCTGTGTCTTCGTTTCCTTCATTTTTAAGTCAGATATCAAAATATGTTTTTCCTATTAGACTCTGTTACAAATATGTTTCTTAGGAACTATTCAAAAAGTGATATTTAAAAAAAAATATTAGGATCGATATAAAAGTAATAAGATTTTTAGGGATACAAAACAATTTATGTATTATAACTCAAATAATTTCACAAAATATTACTTCAATGCAATAATTCTTGTTAATCCACAAACAATGTTTTGAAATTCCGAGTTGATAGAACATGCAGTAAGATTTATGGTATGCATAAATACTTTAGCAGTAACTAAAACATCGATATGTAGATATTACGTATCATCAGAGTACACCACTTGTGAAGAGCTTTTTTTAAGCACCCAACTTTGAGGGCTATAGAAGCTCGTCGCCTATGAAACTTTGAGACTTTTTAAGAGGGTCACCAGAAAACCCTCGACATCGATTCTTTTCAACACACTGAATATAATATGTAAATGCGATGTGCCGACGTCGAAACGTAAATTTTGGTGATATTACAAAAACTTTTCATTATTGGAATATTTATTAAAGAAGCTTATTTCGATAACTCACCGCAATTTATATTTGGTAGAAATTGTACGTTTAATTTTATTTTACAAATTCTGCATTGAAGTTGTTCCTGCGTTGTTAGGAATTGATTAACATTTATAATATTTGAATATTGATGTCGGACGAATTCGGTTTCAGCAATAAATCAAGCTATAGAGGACTTTTTTTTACGTAAACCAAAACTCTTTAAAAGTTATTTAGAATCTTGTAAATATAATAACTCGAGCTTTCTCTATGCGTATCTGTTAAAATAAATTTCGTATTATTTACATTCAGCACGTTCCTAGACTAGCCTAATTTCATTGCATTTGTTATTTCGGGTCCAATCTTCATCCTAGTTCTAAGCCTGATTCTAACCTTGTTACCGACCTATGTCCGTAAAACCATATTGTTTTTTCTTGTTTGTTTTGTTTTATATTTAGTATGAGTACGTCCCGTACTGCACCTGCTTTCTGTAAGATAATGTAAATAATAGACAAAACAACGTTCATCATTTTAATGTTTATAAATCTAATAATATATTCTGACAATTCAAATTGCAAACACAACCATTTGTGTCTATGTTAAAATATTTTTTTTTCAAGCCTGGTGATAAAAATTTATGATACCCGGATGATAAAAAGTAACTCAGTATAATGCAGTTTATATCATTACTTTTTTTGCGTACGTCACTATTTCTTAAGTTGTAAATTTGTTAATTTTTTTATGAATTTTCCCGAAAGTTTTATAACACATATTAAACATTAACAATACATATTATTTCTTCAACAAAGACTTTACAAATGAAAATAACATCCCTTAGGACAATCTTCAATAAACTTCAAGTATAAAATATGTGGAATTAAGCCACACTTTAGTCCTTTGGCGTAATAAATATTGAAAATTCAATGCAAGTAAATTGTGAATTACAAAAAAAATATTTTTTATAGAAATATACACTTTTTAAATATCATGAAGTTATTATCACAGCTGTTTCTTTTCTATAATTTAAATCGTTAACTTGAAAATACGAAAGAATACTTGTTTATTAACGTCGTGGGTACTTTAGTTTTTCATCGTATGCTAAGGGTAAGACATCTCAAAAAAATCTTGAAAATTGCGCAGGAGACTGTTTGTTTTTGTTGACCATACGTATTGCACTTAAGTTGAAACGTACACAATGTACACATGGATTGCGAATCATTTATTTGAGTATGAGTTTTTTTTTACCGTTACCAGCTATTTAATCTAAAACACATACGTCTTATTTTTTTGACTTATATTTCAAAGTTCATGACTTATCATTAAAAACGATTCTGGGATTCTGTAGAATGCACGTAAGTGGCTCTATTTCCGAAAAGATGCTGTGAGTTTAACATCTGGTCCAAATCTAGATTACCATATCTACATGACCAGGTCAATTTTGAGCTCGGGGTTACAAAACAGTTCCAGGTATACATGAAGCGTTATATGTTAAAATCCAACTGAAATTGGAAGTTAGCTTTTCAAAAAATTATATGGCATTATTTTTATTAAATTCATTATGACGTGTCTTGATGTATTTTGTGCTGTGAAACTTTTACTTTGTATAGTTTTTTCTTATTCATCGAGTCGACAATGACCTATGCGAATATAGGTACGTGTAAATATATTTAAATGTATGCCTTGTAAATTTAATTCATTAAAGATAATTTCTTGTGATTTCAGCTTGGATGTTGCTATTATATTCGAAATGCCTGTGTTAAGTTTAGGTCAAATAATGGCGTATTGAGTTACATATGGAAGAGTTAATTTTAACGACCGCCATACGGTACACATGATTGTAGATTAACTTAATAGCTCCAGTACACCTTAGATAAAATAGTAGATAAGTAAACGGTTAAATGGATTTATTTAATTGCCTTTGCTTATTGTGCACACACTTCATTCCTAAAAGGGTGTGCAGAAACCGCGCAACGGTACGATTTTCGTGTATCTTATTCGCTTTACCGACATCTATGACTGGCTTATAGATACCAGTCGGTATTTATGCATAAAATTCGGTTCTTGTTCTTTGTACCACCAGTTTCATCCGCATAAGATTTCTTAAGCCTTTTGGTGACCCTTTTCATCACACTTTTAATCTGTCGATTTCTTACATTAATCGAATTTCATTTATTATTTCCAAGTGTCTAAGCCACCTCAGCATAATTTTTAGTCACTACTTTTTAAAGGCACTGTATTTTTAATACGTAAAGGTTATATCTCGTTTGAATTATTCCTTCTTTCATTGTCCTTCTACTGGGTCCCAAATTTCTTTACCGTATATAAGCCGATGAGATAGAACTTCGTTCTATGTAGTGAAAACAATTCTTGCGTTATTTCAATGCCATTTAAAAGTTCTGAAGTATGCGAGTTGAGACTTATCTGAAGATATGCAATAGCACGAATCGCAATTGTTAATGGCTTAGATTGAACTGTTTGATGCAAAACAAAATCGTTTCGTCCTCATTATCGTAATATAATATAGACACAGGTATTTCATTGAGAAAAGCTGCTGCTGCTAATGGCGTGCCTATAACTACGCTCTCCAGAAAAAAAAAACCCTGAGACATCTAGACAAGAAATTGAATTGCAACAGTAGTCTTTGAGACTGAAGAATTGAAAATAATTGACTGGATTCTTTTCAGAACTCAGCATGATTTACCAGTTGCAAGAACACAATTGGTAGGTTATATTCAACGATATGTGAAACTATCAAAAAAGTGACTTCGTTTAGTGACAGTCAACCAATTTGTACAAGGGTTTCAGAACCCGACATCCTCAATTGTCAATCAAGAAACCACGACATTAACTGTAAGTGAAGCAGCAGCCACAGGCTATGACTTAAGAAATCGGTCTGAAAAGCAGACAAAGTATTGCACAGCAAAAAAATTAATTACGATCCCTCCTGCAAAAATATTTAATTGTGACGAGACATATAGACCAAGTTTATATCCTCTATCAGAGAGTGTTTCATTAGATAAGGCTTTCGGCCTGTATGTAAGGTGGGGATTTCGATAAAGATGAGCTTTACTGCTTTATTTATGTACAGTGCCTGGTACATAAATAAAGCAGTAAAGATAGTTGAATACCTGGATAATCATTCATCACATATGACTCTGCCTTTAGTCCCATTCTGCATAGGAAAACGTTTATTGGCCTAGTTCTCAACGGAACCCACATAATGGAAATGTTATATAACTTTTAGCCGAAAAAAGGAAAAAATTCAAGATGAAATAACACAAATATAGAAAATGATTGAAGAAGAAACGAAAGAATTATTTTTTTTAATTTTAAATACATATTGTCTTTCTTGATTATTTGACCAAAGCTTTGGAACTGTTGTTGTCATGCTCGTTTCGTAACTTAATATTCACTTATTGTTATTTAATTCATTAACTACTTAAAAATTACAATTTAAATGCTTAATAATAGTATCGAACAACTTTTTATATTACAAATTTAAATTAATGAATTACTTATTTAATAAAAATGTTAATGTCTAAATATTTCTGTTTATTTTGTGTTCTATAATATGGGACATAGTTTATGGAACACCCGGACATGTTGCTTAATAATGTTTCATAAATGCGGCTGTGATTAAATAATCACCTATCAAGAAATAGGTATTTTATTTTAATTTATTCATATTTCCAGCTAAAACTAACTCTATGAACATTGTCTTCACTTCAGTGGACGTCTAGTAAACAGTATACATTAAAATGTCCACTTTTTAAACTTAACTTTCTTTCAAATAATAGACAATATGTAACTCCTATTCATAAAGTGTTTCATAATATAGCCCTCTAGCAAGATAAAAAGCAGCAGGAAAAGTTTATTATCTCTGGCTATACATCAAACGTAGCAAACGTAAAGCAAATATTATACCATATGAATCAGCATCATATTCAAATGTTAACAATTAAAAGCACACGTAGATCAAATTGACACTAAAAATAGTATGGAATGTCAAACTAAAATATTGTCAAAATCATGATTTGTACGTAAAGAGTCATCACCTCCTTTTTATTGCTTTCGTCCGATCCTATAAAATAATAACGACGGTCAGGTTATAACCCTTTGTGTTGCTTGTAATCGAAACAGCAGGCCTAGACGAGGAGAGAACTCTCATGGATAAGAATGACAAATGTATGGAATTGACGGTAGCTAAGGATATGTCAAGTGGTCTACGTATTCTAAATTTAAATTTTGAAAACGAATGTCAGTAACGTTGAGGTGTTAGCGATGGTAGAAATAGAAATCGTTTGCCACTTCTATCCGACTGCTGGTCGACGTATGAAGACGAAGCATTTTTCCTTTGTTTTTCCGTCGCGTAAAGTTAATAAACCGATCAATCTCAAATTATTAACACAAACAGTACCTCTGATTAAACTATAATATTTATTATAGCGCAAAGACATGAAAATAATATTATAGGTGTAGAGAGAAAAACCAGGATTGGAATTAGGATTGAAATTGCGATCGAGAAATTGATCGTGGTCGGGATTGTAAGTACGGTTAGGGAACATACCCATACTACGTGATCTATATTTTACAATTTTTTATCACCCTCCCTTCTGTGACCAACAGTAGTATATGCTAAGACCACCACCCCCCCTTCGTTTTCAAGTAGTAATTTATAACTGATTTTAAATCATGTTTTTTGGCTAACAGAAAGTTAAAATAATCAAAGAAAAAAAAAACTTATGTAAAAACATATTGTAACAGGTACTTATGTTTTACTACAAATAGAATACTATATAAGCGCACCACTTCCGAATGAGTACAAAAACTATCAGTTTTAAATCAGCTGGCATCCCGGCATATTTGCGTTAGTGTTTCCATCTGTGAGTTTAAGAAACTGCTGAACGCTGCGCGCCATAATTTGAATATATCTCCGAAAAAGCGTGAGAATTCTCTGACTACATGATGAAGCCTTAAGTCCCCTTCCCCCGTCTTGTGACCAAGCGTGGTGTATTGAGCCTCTCCCCTCGTGAACAGGTCACGTAATGTGGGTATGTTCCCTTAAGAACGTGTCAGGGTGCCGGCTTTGACGCGTTATCGATTTTCATTTTCATACATATACAATTCTTCCACACCTACGTTAGTCACTGAACTCCTCCTAAAAGGCTGAACGGATTGTGATAAAATTTGTTTTAGTAGATCTCTAGATGGCTTAGACTTTAGATAGGACCTTAGACTTAGACTTAATTGTGAGAATTGGACGAAATAAGTGGCGTTGCCATCAGGTTGTAGGAATTTATTGTATCTTTTTTGACAATTTTTTTTTTGTATATTATAATTTATTTTCCGTGTTATAGACCTTAAATTTCACCCCCACAACTCTTAATTTTTGTTGAATGGACACATGACCGTTAAAATCTTCTGAGTTCATGAATTAGTTGACTATTTTAGAATAATTCATTGCCATGTTTGTCTATCATAGGTGGCGCTGATGTCCAATCCTGTTGTATTTGACGTATGCATCTAAACATATGTAAGTCATTTGCGCTGTAACATTTCAATTTTTGTACTCTGTGTTTCTGTGTTGTGTGAAATTCATAATATTTTCTATTTTTATTACAAGTACTTCGATTTCACGATAACAAAATGGTAATGGTGCCTAATGGTATCTAATCTGAATAGTAAATAACAAGTAATTTGGGAGCAATACTTGAAATTTGCTATACGTTGTAAACAAAGTTTCTAGCAGATTTTTCAGTCTACCTAAATAATAATTCATTTTGTTTATTATTTTTTTTATAGAAGTAATAAATAACCTCCAAAATAAAATCATTTAACTTCATTTATCTCATAAATTATAAAAAAAAATTAATACAACGCAGGGCCTTTTAAGACCCCATGCGAGTAATAAAGTGACTTTCTTAATGCGATTAGCTAATAATTAACGTTTCTATATTCCAATGCAACTTGTCATAAATGCTTTATTTACTTTAATGTGATTTATTTAATAAATAGTGTGGAAGGCCGCCCAGATGTTTGTTTACCGAGAAGTTCTTAACACCTTTACTGCCTTTCTCAAGATTGTACCACAACTATAAAAGGCCGTTAATATGAGCTTTTTTTACAATACTGTTAATAAATATAGTAGTCAACTACCTTATTTTACTACATCATACAAAGCATTATTTTAGAATTATATATTTGGCTTCACCATATTATTCATGCAAATAAATATGGTGAAGACAAATATATCAACGGCGGTTTTGTCCAAAAGGAAAAACGCAACTCTTAAACGCAATCCGTAGTATTTGACAGATTATTAATGCATTACCTGCTAAATCTTACGTTTGACGTTTTACTTATTTATTTTATGGTACAATTCTCCATAGATTATGGTATTCTTTGGGCACCACGAAAATGTTTCAATGATAAGTAAGAATGCGTAAAAAGCTTAAACCTATATCGCTTAGTTCCCTCTGCTAGCCCGTATTAGCTATTAAAATTTTAGCGTCGCCGCTTGCGACAGAATACGGTAATATTTTTTTTCTCCTACTGAAAAACGCTTCTCGTACGGATATTTTACGCGAACATTTTCTCTGAGCTCGCCCTAAGCCTCGTCATTTGTGTTGGGCAATTGAAGGGAATTATTGCGCTATTAAAAGCGTGTACGTTTCTTGGATTTATGGTCCAATAACAAAATGAATTATAGGTAGGATTATTTAAATATTTGGAACATTAGATTTGCATGTAAGTATGTTGTCATGGTTGATACTCTTTTTAAAGGCAAAACAACACAAGTATTTAGGTAACAATAATAATTCGCTATCAAAGTTTTTGATTTATAAAAAAAAATCCAATTGCATGTAAGTATTGGAATTTGACGCAAATTTGTATGTGATTCGACAACCCGGGATAATCATGGTATGAGTTACTTTATGTATTGCAAGCGTCGAACACGAAATAGTTGAAAATAGTTAAAATCATTAATAACAATTTTCAGAAGAACATCTTTCTAAAAAATCCATAAAATCTTATTAGCACCTCAGACTGTCGATATTTAGTAAAAACTTAATTATTGAAAAACGAACTGAAAACAATAACTTCCTAAATTTTCCAAAAATTTTAATTAGTTTAGCGGGAAAAAAGTGCTTTTGCCTATTGGCTAAGAATCAACTGCAATTTAGAGCTCAACCAAAGAAGCTACTTTTCACATCGTCTTTTTTGTTCGAGTCTAAAAATTATACTGTTTTTTTTTCATTGACTTACAAGTAAATAGGAATTAAATAAACCTAAAAGAAAATAGCCCTACTTAATAAAAGAGCGTAACTGAGATGACGTCTTTGGATATGACTTAATATTAACACAAAAAAATAATATTGAAAAAACTCTAAACTCATGCAGCATTGTATTATGAAACTTGAAATTTTTGCAAGAATTTTATTTTGCCTAGTCCCTTCGTGTAAATATTGGGCATCTGGACTGTGGAAAATGTTTGAAAAAATTCCAATCGGTTGCTGATAGGTGGAGCTACTACACTAGACGTACAGTGGTTTCGGATCGAAAGGATGCAATCGGTCGACCCGACAGCAGAGAAAGCGAACGCGGAAAGGGAAGCGTAAGTCGGCGAAGAAATATCACCAAACTAAGTTATGGGATCCAATCTATATCCGTGCGCACGAAACCGAGGGATTGTCGCTAGTGTAACATTTACCTAAGTAGATAAAGAAATATTATTTCGAGGAACCACTTTCCGGGCTTAGCCGCCGCGTGAAAATATACTTCCTTTGAAGGGTTTCAACCTAAACCCCGAAGTAAATCCTTATAGGTTCGAAGAAACACTATATGTATTAGCAGGAAATTGGTAGGTAGTATTGGAAAAACGGCGGGCGATAAATCAGTTTGCTATCGGGGCAAGCTTATACCGGCTTTATTGACTCGAAATTTGCGAGAGTTGTTCTAAAGAGAAAGTGGATTAGGGGCTCGCTTTGACTTGGCCTTTTTATTTATGTTGTATTTGCTTAAATAATTTGAGGCTGTTTGATAGTCGTTTTAATGTTATTTCAAAGTCACAAGACTTTATTAAAATACAATTATAGCGCACATATTATACAGATAATACATACAATATACAGATATCTAAATAATTATGAAAGCAAATTTGTTTTAATGGTTTTACTTTAATCAAATTCGGTCGCGTCAACAGATTGTTATCAAATTTTAGATTGATGTAAATCATGACCTAAACTATCACAATAGAATACCTACTGTATGAAAATAAAATGCACACTTGCATTTACATCACAAGGTACAAATATACAATGATCTTTTTTTAAGACCTAAAAAGAAGTATAGTTTCAACAATTATTTCAAAAGTATTCATACCTTTATACTGAAAAGAGATAAGGCCATAATTTAACGACAGTCTTTATCAGGTTGCTTGTTGGGACAATCTTAGTTTACTTTGGGAAAGTTTTTGTAGTATTAAAATAGATATTGTGACATATGTGACTCGGAAAAAGAAACCCGCGTTAAGTTTCATTCGAATGAGTTCTCTTTGTCCCTTTCAATGTTCCGGCGTCTCTCAAAGAATAACGATGTGAACGAAATATATGTATTTTTGGTTACCTAAGGGTCTTGAGGAAGCCCGTAGTTAAGTGACATTTTTTTTAAAAGGTTAATAATACACTTGCATAAGAAGCAGAGTTAAATATAAAGAGTAATATTAACCATCCTTAATATTTTAAGGACGTACATTAAAAATGGAAAAAGAAAATCCGATAACACATTCTCATTTGATTCTGTTATTCTTTCATATTCTCAATTATTTTCTAAGCAATGCTAAAAAGTGTTTCAACTATCAACTTTTAGGCTTACAAATGAATACTAAGGCCGAGAGTGTAATAGTTTTCTATTGATTTGTTAAATATAAGGCGGGAAAAATGTTTCTTCGTAATTTATTTACATTTAACTATAATATAATAATATGGAAATTTTGAAACTTATGACTAAAAAACTGCTACAAGTATTTTTGACAGTCCTCTCTTGATGTTAACCTAACACTATCTAAAGAATTCTGATGAGACCGACACAGGTGAAAATCTGAGTGTGCAAGGTTAGAACTATATGGTGGATGCATTAACACTTCCCAACCACACTCTCTTATTATTTGTTGAGTGGCTAAGATGTGTATGGTCTGGCATTATCATGGTGAATTACCACACTCTTTCTGTTGATCAGTTCCAAACGTTTTTTTCTCTACTTCTTGTTTGAATCTCATGAGCTGTTGGCAGTAGGGATCCGGATTGATGGTTTTTCCTGGGGTTAAAATCTATAATGAATAATGCCCATCCAAATACACTATACACATAGCATCAACTTATTGCGAGTTAATCCGATTTTCGCTATAGTCGATGGAGCTTGCTTGCTTTTTGACCATGACTTGCTTTTTACTCTTTATTGTCGTGGGTAATCCATTTTATAATAGGTCATCAAGCTTTTCAAAACCAGTTTGATTTCATTGCGTTTTAACAGAGAATCGTAAATGTGTAATGATTTATTAGATTTCTTTTAGTGAATTCAATTGGGACCCGAGTATCGAGCTTTTTTGTACATCCAGCTTTTTTAAGATGGGTCAAAACTGTTTTGTAGTCAATTTTCAGCTCCTCAGCTATGTCGTAAGAACTAATATGCCGATGTAGTTCTACTTTTTTCCAAAATGGCATCGTTTTTATGAGTAACAGGTTGATCAGAGCGAGGTTCATTTTTGAAATAAATTATCACACTGAAAACGCTTAAACTGATTTTGTACTACTCTTACACGAAACTGCATTAAGTCCATAAACGCCACAATTTTTTTCACAGCTTGTGCCACCTTTTTCCCTTTTTGCAATAAAACCTCAAAATTTATCGTATTCTTTGTTAGATTAACTCATGTTAGTGGAAAGAAATGCATTACAGATAAAAAGTATAGTGTTACACTTTTTACATGTTTCCAGCACAGAATGGTTATAAGCATTTTAGTGGTCTATAACTAAAAAAACAAATAGGTATGTTGACTACAACTATTAAACTAGTGTACAATAAAGTGCATCTACAAAAAAAACGTATCTTACTGGCATTTACGACCTTTTGATGAGAAGCGCATTTTTTTGGCAATAACGCAAAAACAATATATCCGATCATATTCAAAGTAACTTTCGTTGAAAGTATTTATTAAGCGCAAGTTTCGTAATTTTTTTTTTATACCTATTGGGTATACGGTTAAGAAAATGAAGGGAAGGGACACAATTTCTGCTACTTTCTCAGCGTTTATTTCCGAATTTATTCACGTAATCGGAAAAATTGCTTAAAAGAATTTTCGAAATATGTGCCACACGATGATATTTACTGAAAAAAAAAATTTCCAGTCTCCGCTACATGATGGAGTGCCCCCCCTATAAATATTTCTTTTTGTTTTTTAACTACCAAACTAAGACGCGACTTATACAAGACACCTACATTATAAACTTCATCAGTATGCGTTCTGAAGTTTTTGAATAAAATGCGTGTGACATACGGACGCACGGACGCTCGGACTGAAGAACGGACGGACGAAGATGATAAAACTATAAATTTGCCGTTTTCGCTGTATTTTCTTGGAACCCTAAAAAGCTGAGCAGCTCAATGTAAATTTAATTCGCTCACTGATGGACCCGTATCCATGAAAAAATCATTAAAAAATAGATTAAGACTATTAAATGATTTTTATGTAATTCATATTTTGATGTGGTTCTTAATATTCAATAGAGTATGTGAGTAAAAACCAAAAAATTTAAATAATATTACTTTATAAGTTGCAATTGACAATTAATTTAATGGTTAGTACTATATTCATGATCAGAGCAATTTCATTTAGTAAAGAGGCGAGCGTTAATAAAATTTATTAAGTAATAACGTTAATATTTATCAAAGCAGATTCTGCCGTCTGGCATATTCGAAATGGTTTTAATGTTAATTTGATGCTAATTAAGGATTCGCAATTAGCTTACAAACATTAGGTGTAAATTAAAATGATCTGAATTTTATGATATTGAATAAAACGAATAATGTAATTCAAAACATTGAAATTAAAATAGTATGTTTCTAAATAATTAAAGAATATTGTGAATTTGTTTAGAATGAACTATGTTATAATTTACTAAAAATAATGTATAAACAGCCTTCTTACACCTTTTTAATGAGTTATTTTTGAAATCGGTATCAGCTAAAAAAGTAAATCAGGCGCAGATGTGTCTTCTTAGAAGAAGAAGATATACATTTGACTCATTAATTTTCGTTTCATTGTAATGTTTATAAAATTTACATTTTCCTTTGCTTTTAATTTTATTTTTCTTTTTATGAAATGTCATCCATTTAATGGTATCGAAACTAACCAGATACAAACAATAGAACTGAAGAGATTTTATTGCAACTTTTTACTTAAATTTTTCCCCGACCTAATACACATACATAAATGAAAATATGTAGACAGATTAATAAGTAATTTAGTACTGTGTATACTAGATTTTACTAATAGAACTGAAGAGTAATTTCTGGCGACAAATCGGAGTATTATCTTAACTCCTAACTGTTAAGGAGTGCTTTGGCTTTTATCATCACCTCAGGAGCCTGATATGATAATTACCAAACCCAAAATTTAAAAATCATAATTAACAACGTCATAATTAAATCGTGAAATTTGGAATTACTACAACTTACGAAAGTTAAATAACAACACCCAAATCAATGAGACACTTGAGTTTGAATTTGGGAAACTAATCCATCGATGTTTGGATTAATTTCACTGATACAAACACGTAAATAATTTTCCAAATTATCAGTCAGTCAGCCTTGTTTTGATTTATTAACTTTCATCATTGAGAAGAACTGTTCACATTTTTAAGTACTGCCCAACGTACAAATTGATCTTCTTCCGAATTTTCTAAGCTGCGGAAAATAATCTTTTTCGAGGTATTTTTTGTAGAAATCGCATAACTCCACGTCTTCAAATTTAAATTTTTGGGTGTGAGTTTTCTTGCATCTCGGCCACCTTTATTTGCAAGTATATTGGAGCATTTCATACATTACTTTTTTCCTGGAGTAGCAGAACAATTGAAACAATCTTCTACGTTTTATGTATATCATTAGCCATCATATCTATACGTCGGACAACAGTTCGTTTTGAAAAACTAATTTTGCAAATTAATTTTTCTTTTCAGGACACAAAACATTGCAAACTTTAAACATATACTCCTTGGTAAAATCTCCTTCGGCAAATGGTTTTAATGATTTTGCCAATTTAGAACTAACTATAAAATTAGCTTCACAACATTATCAACTTGTGTTTTTTGTTTATGAAACATTTGCTGTTGTTTTTTCAAATTTGCAATAACGTTCTAGATTTTGTCTTTTCTTATTTGTCCTGTCAGTCAGTGCACCATAGGATGCTTAGTTGAGTAATGCCTCTTTATATTGAATTCTTTTATCACTGAAATTAATTCATTATACAGCAATCAAATAGGCTTACCATTGTGCAAGATAAAAAAGAATTCTTCAGTCCATTTTTGGCTACTCTCTGCATTTAATTTTCGTTCGATAAACTTAATAACAAAATATAATTAATAAGCACTCAAGATTCACACAAAGTCACAAAGCAAATTGACGGCACTAGCAGTTCGTTAGGAGTAAGTCGTGTAATATATTTTTATATTGGATTTTTCCAAATCTCTCGCAGGCTGGATCAAATCTTACAGCGAGCCGGTTTTTCCCACATATGATTTAGAGGATAAATATTCATGAATATAACTAGTTCGATTTCTAGCGGTTTTGTTTCTTTATATTATAAATGTTTATAATATAAAGAAAGGAAAGATCAAGGAAAGATCATTTCACAGAAATACAATGTAACATTTCTATTAAAATTAGTGAAACTTTTTATTTATCTATCTCACATTTATCCATATACTCGTAGTAACTTGTTAATGTCTTGGGAAATCTTATAGTACACATATGGGTCCATAGAATAAAGCGATTAAATTTCCATTAAGAGCACTGCAATGTCCTCTTCGCAACTCCGGGCGAGTTACCAAGACGTCGGGGAGGGACTTTGTCTGTCTCTAGTATGTCTCCTAATGAGATATCAATTATACTAATCCGTTAAGGGATATCAATGAGAAATTCCAAGAAATGCAATTCGATTCGGATTTTTCGATATAATATCCAAAGCTATATTAGGAGCGGTGGCGGCGCGATAGTTAAAAGCGCAGCCTTGGAACCAGATGGGAGTGGGTTCAATCCTAACTACATGCCAATTGACTGATGAGTTTTTAACGTTAACCAAATTATACCACTCATTCAGTGTCTCGTAGAGCACGATACGCTATAGGACCAGGACGTTATCATCGTAATGGCGACGACGGTGTAATGCAATCCTACGCGGCCTATATGCATATCTATTGATTGATTATACATGTGTGCTTTACTACGCACGATCGACTAGTCAATAAATCTAGCAAAATTATGTAGCGCAAAGCAGTCTGGCTTTGAATCGAGAACTAAAGTTTAACCCTCCCAAGATTCACGAGCTGATACCGGTTTTTATCTGACTGTCGTGAAACTCAACGTGATGATGTTTCATCGCGTTTTTTTCTAATTTTGCGAAAAATAGAGCTATTGGCTCTCTTCTCGCGCTTACAGAGTCAGGACCTTTCTCTACTCGGTGTGTATGGTGTACCGGCATCAGTCTACTGTAGAGAGATTGTTAAATATTAGAGCGACCACAGGTTGGTTCTTTGTTGAATTTGGGATTCAGGCACCACGTTTTTGCGCGGCCGAGTTCATTATACTATTCGGCACAGTGGAGCCTCCCCAACTCGTACGGAAGTAAGATATAAACAATTGAATATAAATTCTATACATCAATTACAAAGAAAAAAATATTCAATTCTCTGAGTTTTCTAGAGTTTTGGTCACATTGAAAATATCTGTAAAAAAATAACATTGTATGTTTAAGATTTATCAAGCATCGTAATCTCAGAATAATCGTCTTTAGTTTAGTTAGTTTAGCGAAGGGCGCTTTATGCCATATCTGTCACATCATTTTTGGACTAATCGTACCGATCGAATATTTTCGAAAACTGATTTATCGAGCACCTCATGCTTTTTTCACAGTAATACTAATATTTTTCGTTCATTATATTATTCCTATATTAAGAATTATTTTTCACTTTTTATTTCGACTTATCATTAAATCGTGTATTTTACTTATTTTTAAACTGTATTTTTTATGAATGTCCAGGAATGTTTTTAAAGTTATAACACATGCCGATGAACATTTACGTGATCCGAGACTCGTCTTTATACTAGTGATTTCTTTTTTTAATACACTCGTAGAAAATGCGTAAGCGAAACTAAAGACGTCCGAAACAAAACTGTATTTTTGTTTGTTTATTATTATTTCCAAACTGATCCAAAGGAATAACCTTACACTGCGTTTCTATAAACTTGAAACAAATTTTTAGTATTTTTTTTGTAGACCTAAGAATTTGTTACAAAGGTACTGGGCCAGTGAAAAGGGTCTAAGATTCAAGTCTTTCAATTTAAAACAAAAATATTGTGAGAGAGTATATCCTAGTTGTGGTGTAGTAGACACAATAACCCATAACTATCGAACTAAGAGCTGACAGATGCGAAGACCAGATTCTGTTTTATTTTAATTTTGGATTGAGTAAGTGGTTTATGACTGCCAAATGACACCACCCATCCTAAAAGAAACATCGACTTATCGAATCAACGTAAAATATCTTTGCGCATTACATACATCAGTACACTATTTGTTGGAGTTCTAGATTTTTGTAGCCAGTTTTTATCTTTTAAGGGAACTTTCTTAACTCTATAGAAGAAATAACCATTATAATATCACTATCGTGTAATTTAGCTGTCTATCCAGCTGTCACAGTCTATTAACTCCAAATCTAGGACACGAAAAAAATCCGATTTGGTGTATACAGTCTGACAACCTAATCACGAACATGTACTATAAATAAACGAGGGTAAATTTTGAAGAGACAGTTAAAAAAAATAAATATAAATTTAGTTGAGTGCATCAGGTACGATAGATATTAAATTAATGGGTTTGTTATAAGAAAAACCGATACGCATATTTCTAAATTTGGAAATTAACAGCTTTATAGACATTAAAGGAAATACCATAAATCAAGTATACTCCCCACATATCGGCAAAACTATTTATTCAAAATTTTGAAAGAAATACGCAATATAAGCCTTATTAATTACTTACATGCCATCTTATGTAAAATCGACATGTAAATAGAATGGGAGTAACTAGACATTTGATCGTAAATATTTGTAAATAAAAATATTAAAATCGTTGAGTTTCTCATGTAATTATTTTAAATTATATCATTAAAATACACCGAATAGAAAAGTGATATTTATTAATATCTCAACCATTGTAAATAATACCTACAGGTCAAATGAAAAAATTGTGAAATGTGTTAAAAAATGTTTAAATTCGTAGTAATTTAGCACGAGATTAAAATAAAATTTACTAGAAAACTTATTAAGTTCTATTTATATAGAGATGCTCTGGACAAACGAAGTATTGCGTTTCACATCAGCTCCGTAATACTTATTCGGTTTCGAGTGACGGCACGTCACCGCCTTAAATATCTAAGGCGTCTTATGACATCATTCGACAGTGTCAAGGGCTCTGCATGATGGATGGTGCCCCATTATCGTGACGTCACGGATTAATGTACTGTCTAGACCTCTCGTCGTAACAAGTCATAATATTTGTGAGACCTGTAATTTAAACTGGCAATTCTGTTGATTTGAAGATGAATAAAACCTATTTAATGATGCAGTTTGAAAAAACGTATTTTGTATTTCTGAACACGGTGTACTTAATTTAACTGAAATATTATACTGTAAATACTAATATACATTTTTGTACAGTTTTACGTTTTTAGCTCTTCTGCAGCAAACGAATACAAGAGCCACCAGAAAAAAGGGTATCACCGCCGTTTAAGACATCCACAACCTCAAGGGAGTCACTAATGCGTTGAGGATCTTTCAGAAAGATATATTACACTCTTTTATTGAAGATCCCTTGCGGTGGTTAATTAAGGAAACCACTGACTGTAGACCATTCCATACTTCTTATTGAATCATTAATAATTTTTCAATTTTTTTTATATGACGAAAAAATTGTACACGAAGGGCAATCCTTATGTCTGAAATTATAAGAAAATTCACACATTATACATTGGATATCGATATTTTTATCGACGTCACGCAAGAGTAATAAAAAAATATCCAGTGTTCATGTAATTACAAGCGCTTATTTAACCTGTCGTGTTATTATGTTTGAATCAAATCTTAGAAGCTAAATTAGAACCAGTTCTTGAGGTTCGATTGGACTTAATTCGGTAAATTTATGTATCTATAGTGACCGTACTACTAAATAAGATAAACTCATCGAGTTTGGGCTTATCATATAGCTCATCTTTTGTTCTGGCAAACATGAGAGCTAAATGGTATTCTGGACATGAAGATAGAGTCGGAAAGGGGCCAAAGGAACTTTGTAATAAAACCACACAACCCTATCAAATTTATGGTCATTTTTTTACCTCGGCAAACACTGTAGGCCTATGAGATCTTTAAGTTCTGAAGATGGAGACGGAAGGTAAACTAGGAATTTCTTAACTAAACTAGATAGACCCGTCGTGTTTGAGCTTGTTCGATTTGGCTTCGAAAGTACTCTGAACTTTCTAGGGTCTGAAGATAGAGTCGGATGGTAGTCAAAGCAATACTTTTATAAATCTTTGCAACCCCAATAATATTTGGACTTATTTGTAATTGTTGAGATCTGTGAAATGGTAGTCTTTAACATTGATCTGCCCACTGACTAAGAGAAGGGAAACTCCAAAATCAAACATGGATTACATATGCGCCAGGCGAGAGTAAGGTTCGACCTGAAATAAGCTGCAGAATGTAATGCATCCAAGTGTAGGTGAGACCATGCCGATGTACTGAACGGCAATAGGGTGTCAAAGAATGCATTATAGTCAACGAAGCTCGTCGAGGCACCAAGGCGCACCCCCTTATAATTACGCCCTTGCCCTTTTATTCAGGCCACTGGCAAAAGTTGACTATTTTACTATCCGATACTCGTAGAAACAACATGGGAAAGAATATTTACACAAAAAAAAAGAAAAGTGGAAATAGCTACCAACAAACGTAAAGAGAAACTTTCTAAAAAAGATTATGAAGTAAAACGTACGAGATCAGAAACCAATAATGATGCATTACTAGAAATGCACATATTAAGACAAAACTAAAAATTTGATAGTTAAATTATAATTATTAATAATTTTATTTTTAAAACAAGCTTTTATACAAAATTTCATCTGTACTTAGAGGAAAGTAAAAATTTTATGCAAGAGTTGTGCCGATGAATATTATTTATGTAGATTAATATAACAAAAGAGATCGAAATCCTATAGCAAACTTTCTACTTATATAGACACGATGTTAGGATGATCCCTGAAAAAGTAAATACACACAATTGTACCTGATATTCTATGACATCAAACAAATTCAAAAGCTTGTAACGAAAATAGAAAAATAAGAACGAGAAATTTAAACTAAATAAATTTCTTGCTCTTTTTTGCTCAAAGATACAACTTAGTAAATAGTTACAAATACGAATAATTGTAAATCACATGAAACAACCTATAGCTGAACAGTTCAAACCCAGGGTTATTTTTGTTAATATATTCAGATAAGGGCATATTAGCTCTTGACATATAATTGTGATATTAGAGAATTTTTAAATTCGTCGAATGGCAAATTTTGAATTACAACTTTGACTTTATTATAAAAGCGCACATGTTGCTTTTATAATATTTAAATGACTTGTTAACTTACTGACGCGGGTTTTATGAGCTGTAAAATCGTTTTGTGTCTACTGATGATGTTATGAATGTCACTCATTTTTTTAGAACGATTTTAAATTTCTCTTGACATGTACCAGGTTTTCATATATTTATTGCATGTGTATACGAACTAATCACTTTTACTTTTCATGGTTCTTATTTCTTTGGCTTTCGAATTAATGACTAAAAATTAAAATGCCTTCGAATCAGAAGATAAGCCAGATTGCGATCCTGATCAAGGGAGTGGTGACCATCGATAAATATTTAATATAATTCAAATAATAAACCATTCCCCCATGTGTGGGAAAGTATTTAAAGCCTCTTGTCCTAGATGTAGTCATCGTTTTAATAACGACCTTCGTTAATAGCCTTCGATACTCACGCGTGTGTGCCTCTATGATGAGATAATCTGTATCTTTTTGGGGTTTATTTTCATTCAAAGCACATTTGTTGGTAAGGGCTAACTGCCTAATATGAATTTTTTTTTCAGTTCACTACAATAAATTACTGGCGAAGTACTAGTTACTAAAGTACTGGCGAAAGAGTAAACTTAAAACATTTTTAAGGCTTCATACATCCGATAAAAAAATAGAATCCGTATATAAAAGCCTGTATAAATGAATTTCCAATTTTGAGCGTTAGTTTTGGAGACAAATTAAAGAGTATTTACAAAAAAAAAAACTTTTATTGAGTATGTCGTGTGAGTAGTTTTGTTAATAGAAATACAAATACATAATTTTTAAATGCAGAGCCCAAAACTATTACAGGAAATCACGAAAATTTTGAATATTCCGTTCTTGTTTCGATACTACGGAGCTGAAAGTTATTAAAAATGCGAATAATTATTGGAATATAGGTCTTTAAGTGTAAGTAACAAAAAGTCCTAATAAAATCACCAAGTCCTTAAATTTCAACGTAAAATGTTACAATAAAATGTGATGTTTAATTTTGTCGAAAACTAGCTCCGTAATCAAAATTGTCACATGTATACTATTGTGTGTGGTGTTAATTCGTGGAAATCCATAACAGACGCTTACCTGCAACATGTATTAACATGCAGCATGCAACCCTAGGAATCCCTATCCAAATTGAATATTGATTCGAGAGGATTGACAGATATCAAATACCTAAGCAAGAATTTTTTTTATTTATTTTAGTCCGTTAATTATTTTATTGTTAATTTCTACATAGTTTTCATGATAACTAGGCACATTCTCAGAAAAATACAGACAGTCACATCCACCAGGGTGTTGGAAGTGTTAAAAACAACCGATAAATATGGACCTAACTTCCTAATGAGAAATACAGTCATGCCAGACGTCAAAGGATAACGAAAGTATCCCCACCAGCAGCCACAGACCATCGCCAATAGACATGTCTGTCAATTGTCACAGACTAACCATCACTAACCATTACCCAAATAGTTATAGACAAGCGTCTAATAATGGACGATTGTTACATGTTGCATGTTGCAGGCAAGCGTCTAAAATTGCTACCTGGCAACTAGAAGTTCCAGGTTCTATTCTAGACAAATCTACAAATGATTTTGTAACTTAAGACAAATGAAAATAAGAAATTAAAATTAAAGTACATACTTTGTGCTTCCGAGAGCACGTTAGGCCTATGGCCATGACGCTGCCATTGCGTTGATGGCAGTTATCGATTGTAACCCCCAACCCACGTTGGGCCAGTGTGAGGGGCTTAAGCTTCAACCCCTCGATTTCTTAAAAGGATTGTGGGAGGATATATTTTACCGAAAGGGTAATGTAAACTACAACAATAACGAAAAATGCTCTCCAAAAAATCAATTTTTACTTGGCCAGATTTTTTCATATTTTTTTTATATAAATGATAGATAACTTTATCATGCTACAACAGATCTAAATTTTTCTGCACACATACTAAAAATAATGATGAGATGCGCAGTAACAT